>JACSYO010000530.1:0-60000 GCA_016806645.1 Ophiodon elongatus
AGTTAATATATATATATATAAATAAATAAATAAGTAAATCTTTCTATCTATCTATAGCTATATATTTTTTTTTTTTTCTGGCTGTGTTTTGTGCTGAGGACATCCTGCATGCAGACAGACTCAGATCGCCTCCCGCCAGCTGAATTAGATGAAAGGTTGACCCTAACTCCACAAAGTCAACATGATCCCCTGCATCTGCTCTCCAGCTCGACCTGCCTTCTGAGTTTGAAGTACAAACAGGTACGAGCTGTCCCACCGCGACATAAAACCAGTGAGTTATGAGACGCGTATGTGAGCGCGAGCCGTGGTACAGCTCGACGTGGACGATTCCTGTCATGTGGTTTGTGGGAAAACCCGTATTGGATCCCCGCGGTCACCTGGGCAGAGAAGGAAAAAAAAAAAAGCTCAGCTGATTGTCAGCGATATGTCTGCCAGATAAACGCTGTACACATTAATAGGTCGGCCCATGTATATAAATATATATAGGAAACTGACTCAAACACGCCAGGCAAATAATCCACGCGCGTGGAAGAAGTTTTAATGCAGCACTAAACCGGGAACAAACCCGATTAATCCACTTTAACCACCGACCTGTCGGAGTCACGTGGACATCGGGAAACAACGTCTGACACAAAAGCCAAACAAACCAGAAACAGAGCCACGCTCGGTTTCTTTTTGCCCCATTATAACCGCACACAGGAGTCCACTCCGCATCTTATCGGCCGCATGTCGCAGCTTTGCGCGGATAAACAGCAGCTGTGCGCCGCGGAGCGACACGCACACAAAAAAGGGAAAAGGAAAAGGAAAAGCCCAAGGGCAAACACATTTACAGCGAACCAATTGAACAGGAAATGATCTTCCACCCGTTCATCTGAAGTACTCCACCGACCGGAGCCCCGCCGCCTCCGTCGAGCCGCGTAAACACCCAGAGCGGGTTGTTTTTTAGTGTGTGCGTGTGTGTGTGTGTGTGTGTGTGTGTGTGTGTGTGTGTGTGAGTGAGAGAGACTGAGTGTGTGTGTGTGTGTTTTCCGCACAGACGCAGACGACCGCCTCCCGCTCAGCAGCGGCCTCCATTTTAGCTCCTCGCCCGGCCGCTGCCTCACGTGTCCTGGACTGTCTTCCTCACATGACCCGTGTGTTTGTCCCCGTGATCAGCGCTTCCATCTCCGTAAATCAGTGTCGTTGAATATCAGCGGGTTTTTTTCTCCCACCCCGCAGAAAGCTTCATGGATATGCTGGAGCAGAGTCTGGACAGCTCGGCGAGGTGAGAGGCTGCCGGCCGCTTCCTGCTCCTCACACGGCCTAACAAACAACACACACAGCCCTGGTGCTTCTCTCCCGGCTAACGCCGAGGCTCCTGTCCACAACCCTGCATGCTCCCTTTAAAAAAAAAAAAAAAAAAAAAAATACTTTTGTTATCTGTGCACTGTTTTTTTTTTTTTTTTTTGGTAGTTTCCCCCGTCGGGTTGACTCAGTGAGATGTTGCGCTTCGGCACCCGTAAAGACATTTTACAGCAGAAACTGAGCTCCGTTTTGCAAATGTAACACCACGATTACTGTTTTTATTTACCTGACAATAAATGCACGTGCCATTATTATCAGGGCGGTATTTCTCATCACCGTGTTGTTACTGTACGTTACCTGATGCAACTCTCTTCTATTTTTTTTAGCATTTAAATGCTTAACTCCAACGAGGAACGGCGGTGTTATCAAGAGTATTATATTTTATTGTGAAGTTTGTCTCTCCGTGTGCCGTAAATCAAACCACTCAAGCTTCGGGTTTGATTATCAAAGTTTCAATTTTCCGCCTGGAAGTTACAGAAAGCATTATATCTGTCACGCTTTGCACGCCAGTTATGCATCACTTTTATTTATGTCTTATCCGTTGTCTCCTCTCGTGACCACCTGGGGGCGCTGTTCACACACAACTGAGATCTGGAGCCACATTAATACACTTATGCTGATTAATTTTGTTATCTCTCTTTCTTTCTTTTAGTCACGACAAACAGGAAACGGAAGAGGTGGTGCAGTTACAGGAAGGTGAGAGCCTTGTTTTCTTCTAATCCTGACAAGTGAAACAAATTTATTTAATTTGTCAATGTAAAAATATGTGATGCAGATTCAGGTTTTGCATATAATAAGAACTGAGCTTTGATCTTGAACCAATAGCCTTGTAAATAAATAATCCCACTTTGAGCAAACGCGTGTGCATTTCTGCGGTCATAATCTGCAGAAATGCCTGCAATCCTCTCGCATGTGTTTTTAATTTATGGTTGTGCCCCGGTGCTCCTCCACAGATGTGAAACACGTTGACCTGTTTGTTGTTTTGTGCAGGAGAGACGGTGGGCACGGAGGAGCAGACTGCAGTGACCATCACTGGTGTCCCGCAGGCTGCGTTCACAGACCACAATGTGCAGTACCAGTTCCGCACAGAGAACAGTGGAGGACAGGTGAGCAGGGTGCAATGTGTTTTTAAATGTATGTATGTTAGTTAGTTAGTTTATTCTACACAACAATGTGTTAGTTAGTTAGTTCCTCTCTTCTACACAATGAGTTAGTTAGTTAGTTCCTCTTCTACACAACACTAAGTTAGTTAGTTAGTTAGTTAGTTCCTCTCTTCTACACAACAATGTTAGTTAGTTCCTCTCTTCTACACAATGAGTTAGTTAGTTAGTTCCTCTTCTACACAACACTAAGTTAGTTAGTTAGTTCCTCTCTTCTACACAACAATATGATAGTTAGTTCCTCTCTTCTACACAACAATATGTTAGTTAGTTCCTCTCTTCTACACAACAATGTTAGTTAGTTCCTCTCTTCTACATAACAATAAGTTAGTTAGTTCCTCTCTTCTACACAACAATGTTAGTTAGTTCCTCTCTTCTACACAACAATGTTAGTTAGTTCCTCTCTTCTACATAACAATAAGTTAGTTAGTTCCTCTCTTCTACATAACAATCTTAAATAGTTAGTTAGTTCCTGTCTTCTACATAACAATCTTAAATAGTTAGTTAGTTCCTGTCTTCTACATAACAATCTTAAATAGTTAGTTAGTTCCTGTCTTCTACATAACAATTTGTTAGTTAGTTCCTCTCTTCTACACAATGTGTTTTACATATTAGTTGGTTGGTTGGTTAGTTAGTTAAGCCCATATATTCAAGAAGTCTCATCCATTTAAAAAAGAGACGGCAACATTAATACATGTAACAGCTACACAATATCGGCTACAACATCACAACAAGACAGTTCTGTCCTACACTGATTAAAACGTGACTAAAAAGTCTGACCAAAAATATCAGTTATTAGAACTTTAATGTCCCTCGGAGGAATGAGTGGGTCTAACGTGTCAGAAAATTAGTTTTACCGTGATGGAAACATGCTAGGTTTTGTAGAGCTCTCACGGTATGGCAAATTTGTGTTAGCTTAACGTGAGCTAGTTAGCGTTAGCTCACTGGCAAACAGCATGAAGTTCCCTTACATGTTAGCTAACTTCCCTGCTGGTGTTTTAATTTATACAATTACTACACAATGAATGATTCATATTAACTGTACTTACTACGGAGAGCTGAAGTAAAACCGCAACTCACAGATTCTGTTCCAGAAGTAACGTTGAGAAAACCTCATACAAAATCCATTTGACATTTGTGACAATTCTAATAAACATCTCCAATTCAGCTTTGAAACAGAGCCTTTCGTATATATCCCGGTGTTAATATTGACATTTCTTACCAAATCTATAAAAAGTGGCATTTCATGGTTTGAATATGGCTCTACACACCCAGCTACTGTTTAGAATCAACCCTGAACGTTGCAAGGCCAATGCTGAGCGAGTCAACCTGTTGGGACTAATCTGTTATGCCGATTTATATTTTTTATTTTTTTTATTTTTTTAAACGCCCTCTAATCATAGGTGGCCAGCTTAATCCTAATCAAACGTTCGCTAACATTAGCTTTTAGCATCCCTTACAATTATGCGCTTTGTTAAAAAGCTAAAAAACACATTCCGAATTCTTAAAATGCGGACTACTGCACTTACTACAGCCCCGTTCACACCACTTCAACATGTGGGGGAATCCAAAGCTTGACAGACCTGCCATGCTGAGTTACAGAAGCTAAGCTACGATTGGATGTTCAACAGAGGGGTTTAGCTAACAGTTAGTTTTAGGTTGAATTTCAGTGTGCCGGTAGATAATTGCAAGTTCTTTGGTGAATATATTAGAATAGCACCAAGGTTAAAGAATGCAAATTTGTCTTTGCAATGTTCAGAGAAATTCAGTGACTAATTTGAATCTTAGAAATAACCACAAACCCCAAGGTGTCATGGGAAAACAGACGTTAACACCTGAAGCTGAGCAAAGAAACAGTACGTGTTATTATATGAGGGCAATGGATGACTGTGGTTTGAGCACAAGAGGAAAAGGCCCAAAACCGTTGAGTTTAGTTTGCTTCTGGTTTCAGTTTGAGTTTGTGGAGTAAAACCTACAACACTTCTAAAAAAAACGACCGCGTAATCGCTGATTTAAAAAAATATATCATATACATTTTTCATATTAGATTCCTTTTTTTTCCGAAGTTTGTGTGTGTGTGCGTGCGCGTGCGTGTGCGTGCGTCCTTCTGTAATGCGTGTTGTTATTGTACAGGGGGTTGGGCAGGTGGCAAAAACAGAGAAAGAAAAATCTAAAAAAGGTTGGCCTGTAAAGCCAGCCTTGTGTTTTACTGTTTGCTCGTGTTTTTTCAGCCAGTAAAATGTCTTTGACGTCTACTCTCTGCTCTGTCCCCAGGTGACGTACCGCGTGGTTCAGGTGACAGACGACCAATTGGAAGCGACAGCTGATGGGACCGGAGCCGTCAGCGTCGTCTCCACCGCGGCGTTTGCCGGAGCCCCTCAGGCTGTGGCTCAGGTGAGTAAAAACATAGTGAATACATGCAGTGGTGTCTATCCACAGAGCACTTCATGGGGTGTCCCGCTATGATGATAAACAATAATTGACTGACAGGATTCAGAACCGCTACAGCAATGTGAACACTTACAAAGACACACAGTCTTACTATGTATTATATCGATTATGATCTTAGTAATGGAGTATTCTATTGATTACTCCATCAATTAATTGAGTAGTCGGATAACAACTTTTTTTGCCTTATTATTAAAGAGCAATAGTAGGAAAGAAGAAAATAAGTTTTTTTGTTTTGCTTAAATTGCATTCAAAAATATTGTCTGTTAAAACTGAACCCATTTGATGCATTTATGTGCCATATTACCTTCTGGGTTTTATCTAAAACAGTTTCTGAAATGCAAACAAATAGATTGGTGGAGAAATCTCTAAGGAATCGTTCCAGCCCTGTATGATATATTGGTTATTTTTACTGTTCTGACCGTCTTGTCCCCGACTCCACCTTTTGCCAGGCCGTCATCCAGAACCCTTTCAGTAACGGGGGAAGTCCCGGCGGCGAGACGGTGGGAGGCGAGACGCGGTTCGCTTACTTCCCTGCCGCCACCGTCAGCGATGGGACGGCCGTGTCCGTGCAGGCCACCTCCGACCCGACGATAGCCCAGGCGGGAGGTGAGGAAGCGGCGGTGGCTCTGCCTGTTTTTTTTGTTTGTTTTGTTTTGTTTTGTTTTGTTTTGTTTTGTTTTGTTGCGCCAAAATCCAAACGTGTAAGTCGAGCGTCACTCGAGGGGAGAACTTTATTTCATCCTCATTTTTTGTCTCCTAAAACCCAGGCCAGTTCTACGTGATGATGAGCCCCCCCGAGGTGCTGCAGACGGCGGCACCCCGCACCATCGCGCCGCGCACACACACCTACACCGCGTGAGTATGACCCAACACTTCCCAGCACGTTCCTCCCATCCCTGAAGTTACCCAATCACTCTCTCTCCCTCTCCCGCCACGTGTTTGGCCGACTTCTCACACACCCCCTCCCCCACCCCTTCTCTCCCATGTTAACTTCACGATGGATCGGATGTCCTTTACCTCTTCCTCCCCTTACTGGAATGATTAGTTTTGTCATTGTGTGTACAAATGAAGATACCTAAAAAATACAACAAAAAATAAAAAATCATTTAAAACGTCCAACATCTGAAAACCACACTCTGTCCTACTTACCTGCCATCCCCAGAGACCTTGGTGAAAGCGAGATGTTGCAGCATGGCAGTTCAAACTGGTGAGAAGAAACATTCACATACGACCCCCCCCTCCCCTCCCCCATCCATGTGTTGTAGAGACAGACGTCTGGTGGCTCACTAATCAATCATCAGCACCTTCCTGTCGATCATTGTATGTTGACAGGTTTTAATTACCCGGCAGCTTGAGGCCGTTAATACCTGTGACTGGGTCCCTTTGGCTCAAATGAGCAAACGTATTCTCCCCATTTTAATTCCAGGTTGTAATGCAACTAAGTAGGAAAGAAGGCACATTAAGGCTAATAGCTAATACTCATCCCAAGTCAGTGGCTGAATCCCGCAAACCTTTGTCCTTCAGAGGACCTGAAGGTCAGCTGTGCCTGCACCTTCTTCCCCAAAGCTAATAGAGACCAAATGAAGGAGCATCCGGGCACTCTTCGTCAACCAGCCAAGCATAACAGCAAAAGCCAAGAAATTAGTTTGATGCATCTGGTTTCTCAGCCAGGTGTTCTATATTTGGTTAACACTGGACATCTGATAATCTATTAATAATTTCACGGTCAAGTTTGTTTTGCTGTGTCTTTCCAGGAAGGTGGAGGGTCCACGGGCGCCCAGAGACGAGAGGCGACGAGCACAGCACAATGAAGGTACGCGGTCGCCGGCGTCACCGGCGACCCACATCTGTGTTTGGTCGAGATGATCGTTGAAGTCCTTGTTTCCTTGTAAAAAGTTAATAGTTCCATCTGAAAGTTCTCCGTTTTTAAGAAAAGGACTCGCAGTTTATTTTTTTTCACGGTTGTATTTCCGGTTAAGACGGTTTCTTTTCTCTTTCTTCGCAGTGGAGAGAAGAAGACGAGACAAGATCAACAACTGGATTGTCACGCTTTCAAAAATCATCCCCGACTGTAGCATAGACAGCAGAACTGGAGCGGTGAGTGCTGTGCATGGCTCCAAATGGAACCAAACGTTGGTCTAAAATGGTTTAGTCACTAGATTTTTGTGAGTGACACAATGGTAGTGGAAATAAAAAGGAAGTGCTGAGTCATGTTGTTTTTTTTACATCTCGATGTGCTGTGTTTCTCAGAGTAAAGGAGGCATCCTGTCCAAAGCTTGCGACTACATCCGAGAGCTGCGTCAGAGCAACCAGCGACTGCAGGAGAGTTACAAAGAGGTGGAGCGGGTGGAGATGGACAACGAGCTGCTTAGACAACAGGTGAACAACTAATTTATAATAAAAAAAAAAGAAAGTTCAATATTACCGTCAGTGGGTTTTATATATATATATATACAAACAAACAAACAAACAAAGTTCCTCACGTTCGCTCAGCCTAAATTGTATGTGCCGTGTACAATCTTTTATTTTGTGTGAACAAAATGAGATCCAGTAAACATAAGGTTACCCGTTTCATTAATACATTTTTGCATACGTCACTCATAAATATTTCAATTATTTTACCGCAAATGCACTATTCCTCGTCCAGAGGCCTCTTTTCTTTCTGCTGTACCTGCCGTCAGTCAGGCTGAGTGACAACGATGTCATTACAGTAACTCATGCTACGATCAACTCCTATAGAAGTTATTAATTATCAGTTTCGCGCTTGTAAATGGCAACAACATTCATGTTGTGAAACTTTGGAAACACTCTGGTTTTTCTAAAACGCATCTTGGTTTGTCCGATGACATGAACACTCATATCTCAATATCTCATATGACATAGCTACAGTCTGACCCAACTCAAAGGAGAAGTATAGCGAGACACAAAGGGCCCTTATCTGTGGCTATCGCAGAAGGCTGCTGTACCTTCTGAGGGTGAAACTAAGCTCACTTTACTGTCGGGTTAACTCGGACACATCCAAACTATGCTCCGTTTCCCGAGAAAATCTAATAAGAGAACTGGAAAAACCCCAAAAGGCTGATGCATACAAAATATAGGTATCGCTCCAGAAATATGTGAATACATTTATGAGTGCGATTGGCTCTCAGCCTAATGGAAAGACTTTGAAAGAAAATGTCTAATGTTCAGGAGTAAAATAAAATATGAATCCTTTCTATTTTGTTTTCTGTTTCCGTGCCTCTAGTCATCCCTCTTTTTGTTTCCTGTTTCCCAGATTGAGGAGCTGAAGAATGACAACGCACTGCTTCGAGCACAGCTACAGCAACACGGCGTGGAAGTCAACGGAGACGCAACGCCACAGTGATTGTGGACTGGACACAAAGCGTAACGTCACAAACACAATGTCGCATCGTCCCACCCACCTGAACAATACCAGGAAAGGAATATAACGAGAGACAATTTCCATCTGAAATTGGACCACACAACAAAAACAACACGCGTGTGCGGGGCTTCGAGAAGACCGCTGAAGGACTTGAGGCCGCCTCCACCTCCAGCTGCTCCGAGGCCGAACGCTCTGAAATCCGTTTACTGTGTAGCTACATGAACCTCTCGCCTCTGCTTCAAAAGGAATACGACCTCCGCACAGCAGCACCACCACGCTTGCACCAAACTTTCTTTTTACTTTTTAAATTATGAACCCGCCACAGAAAAAAAAAATTCCTTTTAACGATTTCACCTTTTTATCATACCGCAAACTCCTTTTTCCTTTTTTTTATTTTTATTTAATTTTTTGTTAACTTTTGCTGTTTGAAACTACTAAATGTGACTCGAATGATAGCTCTCCTTTGCTTTTAATTTATTAGTGTTTAAGGAATGTGTGCACAGAAAGAAAAGCTAATTCTAGAATTTACTTTTTTTTTCAGCAACAAACGCATAACAGCAAATCAGATATTCTCATCTCTGTCACCAAGGATAGTTAAATATTACCGTCAGTGGGATATATATATATATACATATATATATATATATAAATATAAACTTTTTCAATTCCTGCTTCTTTATACTGACACTCCAAGCACCAGGCAGTGCTTTCAAACTTTATAAACATAATCCAAGGTCGGTAAATACAGAAAAAAACTATCATACTTTTCTGACAGTCAAAGCAGATTTGATGGCACATGCATGCAGGTTGTGTGTTCAGTGCGAGGCCTTAACAGAAGCCAGTTGGAGAATCTAGGCGTTGACATAGCTCAGGTAATCGGGATAGTGCGCTGGCAAGTGGTTCACAGGCTCCATGAAGTCTTCACCCCCTTTAGATCTCTCTCGTTGGGTGCAATGTACAGATGAATGATGATTTTCAAGGTGGGGAATCTTTTTTTTCTTTTCTTTTTAAACGGGCATTAAAGTGTGGTTGGTTTGTATATCTGCTTAATAGGTCACAGGTGTAATGCACTGAAAGAGAGGTTCAGTCATAAGAGGTCTCGGTTTGAGACCAGCCTTTGGTTTGGCTCACTAGTATTGCTGCATTTTAGTGGACACCTGAGGTGGCTCTTTTTTTGTTTTTGTTTGTTGTTGTTTTTTTCCCACAATCTTCTCTAAACTTGTGGGAACCGTTGCTGCCGACAGAAGACCATGAAACCACCACGGTCAGGAATGTGCTGAGGGAGGTTCGGATGCGAGTGATGGTAGTTGTAACTAACCAGCTTTTGTCTACACTGAAAGTCACCACAGCATGGAGAGAGAGAAAAAACTATAACCACTGGCATGACTAATTCTGATACTCCAATAAAACAGAAGTGTTTATACCCGAGTGTTGTTCGGCCCAGGTCCATTCTGTGTGTTTCAGCCGCAAGATGTATCGGGGAGAAAATGAAACCCGGTGTCTCTTCTGGTTTTTTGTTTTTCAAATATTTTTAGTTTTAAATATGAAGTGTTTTCTCACCAAATTCTATGACACCCCCCCCCACCCCCCCATCAGATTTTGTGAACTGGCAGGAATTTCAGCTTTATTTTTGATGGGTGTTTAAAAATGATGCTTCTATAGTATTTATTACACCGGACCAGACATGTTGATGGCTGTTAACCAACGATTGTGATATAATTATATGAATACCTTTTATGTATTAATGCAGATGTTTTTATAGTGTACTTGGTCAGTAACACTTTGTTTTTTGTCACATTGATGCTCTAAAGTCAGTATCTGACACCTGTCAGTGCAATACGTGTATCACAGCAACTAGCTAGGTGAGAAAGTGTTTAAAAAATCAAAACAAAAAAAAACGTCTGAAGTGTCAATAGCGCTGAAGTTCATAATGACGTCACAGAAGTCGGTGTTTATATATATGTTGCATAGTAACGTTACCGCCTGCCGCTCGAGCCGGAATAACCCGTGGCCGTTGCTCCGTCGTCCCGGTCCTCTTCGGTTGCCGGTGTCGCGGAGAGTGACGTCACGAACGTTGCCACGGTGTTTTTAATTATTAAAGAATTCCACGCGAACGTTGTGTGCGGGCTCGTTGCCCTGGAGACGGCTCGAGCGCTTGTTGCTACAAGAAACCCGGTCCAGAAGAACCAGCACGCGCCGGTCAACTCTGAACGTTCTAGAATCCCGGTGAGTAGAATTCAGTGAGAAACTTTGAAACGTAAATTATTATTATTATTATTATTATTATTTTATTTTTTTAACGTCACGGTTAATTACGCTTCGTCACCCGCAGCAACATCTAACGGCGTCATGTTTTGACAGTTAGCGTCACTTTACGGCCTCGTCACCTCGTCAAGGTGAAAAGTCATTAACATATTTAATAGTGTCTCCTAGCTAACGACAACACGGCACATTGAGTCAAAAGACTGCGTTCAAACTAACCGTACGGTATTCATTGTGGTAACACGATACTGAGTCAGTCACTCAAGAAGGTTATTGTCATACAATATTCAGTGATGTGTTTTTCTGAGTGAAACTGGAGGTCTCTGTAGTTTTAAGTAGGCCTGTAGCAATACATGCACTTTTTATTTTTAGTTAGGATGGTGCGTCACATGAGACTTGGGAAAGTATATAATCTCACAAAATGGAAATATGCAATTAAAGCGTGTAGTGCTAAATGATTTTGTGGAAACTTAATTTCTCCATACTGCGTGTTGTAAATCATCCTCAGTGTCAACTTGTGTTTTCAGGCCGTATGGTTTATCTTTCTTCTTTTGAAAGTAACATGATTTTGCAAACTCTGTTAATTATAATTGAAGAACCGCTCTGTCTCAAATGTTGCATATCGACTACTTGTGCAAATTCTGCTGCATCATCTCTCTCTCTTTGTGCCGCTTGCCAAAGTAGCTCTGTGAACCTCCAGAGTATTAATATGCTAAACCCCAAAAACAAATCCTGCACGTGTGACTGTACTCGACAAATGCAATGATTTGAGTTGTTTGCGTGTCGCTACAGCAGCAGGATGTCGGCACTTCCTTCAAAGCCCGGCCTGCACCACAGTGTGTCCGAGTGGAACAGCAACAACCACCAGCTCTCTGCCACGGCACAACGTGAGCGATTCGTCTCCACAGTGATCCGGCAGGAGGGGCGGTCACTACGCAACGAGACCAACTGTAAGGTGGGTCCGTGTTGGCGAGGAGGCCTGCCAGAAAGCATAAACGGTCTCTCTACAGGGGGAAGGGATATCGCACAACGCCACGCATTGTCCACGCATTATTCAATATGTCCACATGGTATCAACCGGTTGTCTTTTCTCTCCGCAGACGACCTGGGATGAAAGCGATACCTGTCGCAGGCTGAGGCACCGAGCGTGGGATGTTGCCCGGCGGAAAGAGGAGCTGGAAACCTGCGCACAGAAAGTGGATGAAGAGATGGAGGCTCTGACCCTGGTGATTTATCCAAAGACCTCCGAAACGTCTCAGTTTGTCTCATTCCATGTTCAGAATAATACAAAGATGTCAGCCTTTTTTAAGTGTAAGGCCTATATATATATATTAGTGTTACTTTCCTTAAGAGTAAGTGTGTGTGTTTCCCTAAGAGTAAGTGTCAATATTCCTGGAATCGGTTCAATATTAAAATTCAAAGAGAACTATGAGCGTAGATGTTGCTTGAGTCCGACTGAGCTGACGGTGTGGTGACCTCGCCCTCGATGTGTGTTGGGACAGTCCAAAGAGCAAACCGAGCAGGCCCTGGCTGCGACTGCCGTTCCCCTGGAGGTCGGCGCCGAATGCTTGACGCTGAGGGACGGGCGGCGAGGGTACGAGCTTGCCGCCGACCCCGTGGACGAACAGCTGAAGAAAGAGGTGGAGCTGATCGAGAGGATGCAGCAGGTTCTGCAGCAGCACGTTCACAATGCCTTCGAGCATCTGTGGTAAGGGAAGCTACTGCGTGAAGCGAAGACTGGCAGAGGCATTTTCTGTTTGTTTGTTTGTTGTTTTTTTTCTCTTGACAACCTTTCCATGTTCTCGATCCCAGTGTTTTGCAGGAGGCTCGGCACCAGCTGACCGCTGACCTCCAGGACAAGATGGACGCCCTAGACATTGACATGTCGTGCCTGTCGCTTACTATTAAGTCCCCTCAGATCTCCCTGAAGACCAACCCAACTCGCGTACCGTCGGGGTAAACTCGGGATGGGGGGTGTGTGTATGTGCACGATGAAGTAATGCTTTCTTTTTCCAACTTCCCTGGTTAACACAAGCCTCCTTAGTTTAAAATGCTGAAATATCATTGTTGTAGTTCCTCCACCCCCCAGGAGTGGGTCCAGTTCAGCCAGTACAATGTGGCCCGTGCCCAGGAGGCCATGCAGGTGTCCCAGCAAATGAGGGAGGACATGAGCCTCACCAGAGCCCAGGTGTGCACAATGTAGCTACACCTGTCTGTATTTGTAGTGCAAATACTTCAGCTCGGGACCAAATGAAACACAATTAGTGACGCAGACAACGTAAACTCAGTTCTTCTGTCGTGTCAAACGTGGCACATTGGCAGTTCATTCGCTCTCCATCCCATTTCTCTCAGTTGCAGAATGAGTTGAACACTCAGCACCGTGCCACGGAGTTCGCTCTGCGAAAGCGCACTCACCATGAAGAGCAGGCCCGCGACGAGCTGGAGTGGCAAATAAGAAACGTGAGTTATCAAGGAGTTCATAATAGCAGCTTTTTATTGTTTGTGGATTTGAGATAAAGCGTGCAAGGGTTGCAGCAGTCTTAATCCAGCCATGTTCCTAGTTGGTGAGGGATGGCTGTTTATAGTTTATAGTTTATGTGTCTCTGCCTGTAGACCGAAGATGAAATGGCAGAAATGGAGAGAGACATCCACGGGCTGGATGCAGATCTGCAGGCAAAGATGGCCTCCCTGAAACTGGCTCACACGCGACTGGAGAACAGGACCAACAGACCTGGCATGGATTTGTGCAGAGATGAGGTTTGAAATGCGATGCGTACTGTAATGTTTCAAATCTAGAATATTAGCGTTAGCAGCGGACGTGACGGTAGTGGTTAGGTCAGGGTTGAGTCATTGCGGTTCATGTGACTTTTATCTTTCCTTCCTGTTTGCTTGCAGGTGCAGCACGGCCTCGTTAATGAAGTCCATCAGCTGGAGGCCACCATCATGGCTCTGAAACAGAAGCTGTCTGAAGCTCAGTAAGTCAGTCAGATCATCTTATTGGTTATACACATTTTTATTTCCAGTCTCATCAGCAAAACATGTTGCACATTCAACGACGTCAAACGACACATTCAACGACACAAAATGATAAAGATAACATTCAGTCATTCTGCGAGTTTACTCTATAGTTTGTACTGTAGATGGTGCTGTTTGAGACCCAGCAAATTAAACTTAACAAAATAAAAAATTAAACTAACAGTTTTGAATGCCAAAAAGGGAGATAAATCGCTCTAAAACGTTCCCCCGTGCTTTTCTCCCGCCCCGTTGCTCGCTCAGGCACTCGCTGCAGAAGATGAAGCTCCATCATTCCCGCATGTTGCAGGATCTTTCCGGTAAACGGGAAGCCCTGTCTCTGGAACAACGAAGCATGAACACCCGCTGCCGCCTCGCAACAACCTCCCTCACCGAGAAAACCCCGGTGCTGCTGGTTCCACTCACCAACTCCAGCGGCAGGAGCAACCTGCAGCTGCTGGCTCAGTGAGCTGAGCTGGGGTCCAGTTTGTGGAAGGGACACAAGTCGGCACACGCATGAGGGGGATTCGTTCATGTTTAGCTTTCACTTTAGGTTTTTCTGTCCACACTTGAGATACATTCAAGTCTCTTAAAGTCTTAAATGAATTAATCGTCCCCATTGCTGCTGGAGGACCAAACACAATTTTATCTATTTATTTTAAAAAAACTAAAAAAAAGTCTTCTCCTGACCTGTTTAGACCTTTGTGTGTTTAATTTGCTCTGCGTTGTGTCAATAATTAATTACGTACTTATTCTGTGTCTATTTAAATTCCACAAAATCACTATAATGTGGATTATATGCTTTTTTCGTCCCGTCTTAATTAAATATTTAGTCCTGAAAATATTTCTGGCGTCTGAATATATGTTGCGTAATTTTGATCATGATATGAAAAGTATTCTCTCATTTTTTTATGTGCTACAAATGGCCACAAAGTCTTATTATTCCTAGAATTGTAGGCAGGTGCTGGATCCCAAAGTCACAGAAAAAGGTAATTTTGTGTGTTTATTGTTATGAAAGTATCAATTGTTTAATAACAAAAAAAAGAAAATTCTATTAAATGAAAGATTATGTATGTTTAGGAGCCTTTAGGAGCAACGTAAGTCAGATGGTGGTTCAGTGGTTTTTCACACTGCAGTTCATGTTATTGCAGTTTTAATGTAACGTAAAAAGCATTAAAGGCTCTCTAGAGCCAGGGTTTGGTTTGTCCAGTCTGGGCTACTGTAGAAACATGGTGGCCTCCGTGAAGAGGACCTGCTCCCCATGTAGATACGAGGGGAATATTCTAAGCTAATGAAAACACAACAATTCTTGGTTTCAGGGAATTATAATATTGCATTTCATTTCTGCTCATGGAGCCCCAGTTTTTATACATTCAAGTAATTGGCTGAAAAGGAACGAGACTTGTGATTCCTAAACGGTTAATGCGATAGTTTTGTTGTATTCATTGACTTAAAGCTGAAAGTCTACACTTCAACCACATATTGACTGCATCATTTCAAATCCGTGTAAAGAGGAAAACAAGAAAATTTGTCACAATCCAAATACTTTTGGCCCTGACTGTATTTCCCAATGCATTGCCTATGGAGCACTTACACACATTATGCTTGATGACATTACAAATTTAAGTTAGCACAGAGTTGTTAATTTTTACTAATGGTTTTGGACTGTCTTAGACCACAGAAACAACATGTAGGAAATTTTTAAATGGGCATAGCTCTCCTTAAAAGGAGCAGTGTGAGGGATTTAGTGGCATCTAATGGCGAGTTTGCAGATTGCATCCAAATGAAAACCCCTCTGCTCGCCCCTTCCTGTCAAAGTGTTAGAGAACTACGGTGGCCTTCAGGTAACGTAAAAACGGGAACAGTTTGTCCCTTCTGGGCTACTGTAGAAACATGGTGGTGCAACGAGGCGGACTCTGTGAAGAGGATCCGCTTCCCATGTAGATATGATGGCTCATTCTAAGCTGACTGTGGGGGCGGGGGCGTGGTTTGGCTCAGCTGCAGAGGGGACGGAGTGGGGGAGTGGTTCAGGGAATGGGGCGGGAAGAGGCTTAATCAGCCTCACCTGGCGTCAATCGGGGGATCGTGTCTCTCCTATATTAAATGCCAGTAGGAACGGGTGGAGGGGAGGAGCAGGAGACACGGGCTGGCAGAACTACGGAGCAATTCAATAAAGATATTGACAAACGTTATTTGAGTGTGCTGGCTTATTTGTACGCAGAGGAACCCACCGAGGTAACACAGACTTGTTACACTGACAAAAACACAACGATTCTTAGTTTCAGGTGATTCAACACTAACATAGTTATACATATATCAAATTTCTTTCTGCCAATAAATCCCCCGTATGTCCTTTAAATGTTTGGTTCTTGGGCACATATTTTGATTTAGGGGAAATAAGAACATTAGAGTACATTGTGGGATCTATGCCTTATTCCAATATGAGAAAAATGAATCATTGAGTCAGTCATACCAATTTCCTTTAAAACTCTGGCTTCTGTGATTGACAACTTGGAGCTGGAGCTAATTAAATGGCCCTCATGATGGAAATACCTGCAGCTACCTCCTGAGGCTTCCTGAAAAACAAAACTGAGATGAAATATGAGAGGTGAATCACGCCAGTGCTAACTTCTGCTAATAAATCAGGTAAATATGTTGTAAATACTTCACTAGATATCAGAAGAGTAACTATACACACATTTGTGTTGAGCAGTGGATCAATCGACCAATCAAACAGCTTGCATGTTTTGAACTGCTTCAGGTCTTTACTTGGGAAAAAAAACCTTCTTGGTATCCGTCATCCTGCTCCTAATAAAAAGCTCCTGCAACAAGCCATGGTGATTTTCTGCTCCATTTTCTACACCGAAAAGCCCTTTGCATGGCACACCCACCTTTCACACATACTCAGTAAATAACTCATTCTCCACCATAAAACTGAGAAAAGCGGCCAGCGTGACACAAACAAGTCAACATTTCCCAAAGCCCAACCCATCCTGTCCTCGCATCGACCATCAACTTCAGCACATTTATGACTTTACTGCCCTTGCCCTCCAGTTCATTTAGACAGCCTCAGCTTTAAGGGGACGGCCATGTGCTTCCTGACATGCTGAATTAGTCTGAATCATTGCACTTAAGGGCCCAGATGCTACCTGTCTGTTGCCCTCCACTGAGAGGGCAATTAAGGCAGCCTGGTGCCTGCTAAATGCCCCCCTTCTTCTGCATGAGTGGCTGCGTCTCCTTATCTGCATCTTTGTCATGATGTCGTGTGCACCTCGCCCCCTTCCTGCCCACCTTGTGGCCACCGCCTCCTTTTTTTCTTCCCAGTCTCAGAGTTGTTGTCTACCTCTCAGAGCGGAGTTTGACAAACCCTGGAACTACAGCAGCTCTCCCACCAGCTTGGAAAAGGACATCGCTGTCACGAATGGAGGATCTGTCTTTTGGAAGACGTGGTTAATGAATGGAGAGGACACGAGGACAACCGTGCACCTAAGTACCCGTCAGATAATTCCGTCGAGACCTGTCTCCTGTTTCGAAGACACATCCTTGTCATGGTAAATTGGAGCCAGCGCTTCCCTTTGGCCAGACTTCCTGTGGCCTTTGGCAGCGATGAAAACATGCAGGTGTCTTCCAAGGATTGCGTCGCCCTCTCCGTCTACATCTTCACCTTCCTGCTGGGCCTCCCCGCCAACGTGCTGGTGCTGATCGTGTATGCGCGCAAGGCCCACAAGCGCGGCGCCACGCCCAACGTGGTCTACGCACTCAACCTCTGCGTGGCCAACCTGGTGCTCGTGGCCTGGCTGCCCGTCAAGGCCCTGGAGACTTTGCTCCAGGACTGGAGGCTGGCAGCACCCGTCTGCCCCGTCTACAGCTTCTTCCTCTTCTCCTCGCTGTACGGCAGCTGCCTGTTCATCACCGCCGTGACGGTGGGGCGCTACCTCAGCATCGCGTTCCCGATTATCTACAAGAGGTACCGCCGCGCTCGCATCTCTTGCTTCATCAGCGCTGCCTTGTGGTTCGTGGTGCTCCTCCACCTCAGTTTCGCCCTCGTGGCCGAAGGAGGGGCTAACTTCGTCTCCATTAAGGACGACGCCTCAGTCTGCTTCGAGCACTTCAACGCAACCCAGCTGGCTGTCCTGCTGCCCCTACGCCTTGAGATGGCCGTCGTCTTCTTTCTTTTGCCTCTTCTTGTGACGTCCTTTTGCACGCTGCGCTGCGTCACGCTGGTGTGGCGCTCAAACCTGCGCCCGATTGGCAAGAGGAGAGTCCTGACTGTCGCTCTCTCCACGCTGGCCGTGTTCGTGGTGTGCTACGCGCCCTACAACGCCTCGCACATCGTGGGGTTCATGTTGGAGACAAACGTTGAGTGGAGGACGTACGCCATGCTGACGAGCTCCTTTAACGTTTTCCTGGAGCCCGCGGTCATGCTGATGCTGTCGCCAGTGGTGTCGAGGGGAATCGTGGGAAGAATCTGTGGACGGCAAAGCCAACTGAGCCGGAATGAGGTGTGTCCGCATCGATGCAACAGCACCAACGGGGCTGCGAATGTCAGGGCGCCGCACACGCAATCTGAGAAGAGTCAGGCGGGGGCTGAGGTGACGAAAAAAAGTCAGGAGTGAGGTCACAGGGATTTAGGAGGAAAAAATAGTGACAAATCCAAAAGGAGAAACCGGATGAAAACATTCATAGACAGTCAGATAGAAGCTGATCGTTCTCCAGAAAATCTAACATCACCACCGATGGATCACATCCAGTGTATCTCCTCTTAACATCAGCAAATTACCTTTTTTCTTTAGAATTAAAATAGGACAAAAGATGACCATAAGTGCGGACTGTTGATAAATCCCATTTCATGTCAGTAGTTTTGCTGGTGATACACAGTGACTCATTAGGCCGTTTTTCTTGCGAGTGTTTCACACATTGGGACTGGCCAAAGGTGTTGAACCTTGAACCCTGCACATTTTTTAAATGGAACAATTGTTGTTCCCTTTGAAACTCCATGATTCAACAAGTCTTGGTTTTAAACCAGTCAGTAGAGAACACTGCTGAACTTAACACCAGATGAGGATGACAAATGTGGTGTCCATCCCTCCCCGCTCCAAGCTGTAACCGGGGAAACACTACAAACATGGTCATGTTCTCTTTTGGTGTTTTCAATGTACTTTTCCTGCTGTGACGAGTCAAAACAGGTCCACTGAGGCATTTCATGAACAGTTTGATGTCTGAAATTAGTTGTACGTTTTAATGAATATCTGCTGGTGCATTTAGTGCTTGGTTTCTGAACATGTAAATTGTCTTTTCGGTCTTTTCACTTGTAAAATGCTCAAAAATGTCCATCAAAATAAAGTTATTTACAAATGTATTTTTTTAGGTTGTCTTAGAAGGAATACAGTATATATTTCTTTGTGAATATTTCCAGCTTCCTGTTGGCTACAACACACACACATTCAAATGGAGGGTGAGGTCAATGAGGTTTTGGAATTAAAACCATTAATCAATTAAGTTACATGATAAATGTAAGGATTATCATGTTTATCACGGTTTTGCCCAAAATGGTGAAATAGACATTAAAAATGCAGGATGTTTTCTATCTTCTTTTTTTTTTACTTGGCTTCACTAGGCTTCCATGTAATTAAAGTAGTCATAAATAAACATGTTAAGAGTTCAGTGTTGCTGTTATTCATCCTGGCAGTAAAGTCGATGCAGAAAAACCTGCAATTTTCTCACACAACATAAACAAAAACATACAAGACATTTAGATATCATAACTATCATGTTACATAGATAAAACAAAACTGATAAAATGGAGGGGAGTTGTGGAATGCAAAAAAAAAGTGAGATCATTTTATTATGCTCAATTTGTGCACAAATACAGGGACTCAATGGCACGAAGAACACAGAAGAGGTGTCTCGCGTCTCCAGAAAGAGAAGGCGGGAATTGACGTGATAAATACATCATAATATAAAAACGTGAATGCAAAAGTCGGCGCATAATACACCTCATGCAATCTTGCTAAAAACAAAATTAAGTTCAGCGAGCTCCTGTAGCAGCGGCTGAGCGTGTGTGTATGGGAGTTCCATTAGCCGTTAGCCGTTAGCCGTTAGCCAAACACACTGTCGGAAACAACAAAAGTGAGCAGCAGAGCAGGGTCCGAGAGGTACGCAGAAGTGTGTGTACTGGTGGTTCCAGAAGCGGTTAATGGTTAGCCAAACGCACCGTACAAAACAATGAAAATGAGGCAACTAACAACTGGTGATGTAAGCAACTAATGGGCTGTAAGACGCGGCAACACACATTACCATTTATTCATTTAAACTCAAAAACAAGCAGCGACGTACACAAGCAACTGGCACGAAGTCCTCGAATAGGACACTTCATACAATGTTGCCAACAATAAAACCCACCAAGCTGTATGGCCGCTTAGCAGCAACTGACTGTGTGTGTGGGAGTTCTGTTAGCTGTTAGCAAAACAAAGCATAAACTGTTATCCACAGATCAGCAGATGGGGGGTGTGTGTTGGAGATGCACTCAGCTGTGTTATCACTAACGGCCCTTGTCATAAGTCAGCAGGCAGCAGGCAGTCAATGGCTGTATAAAACAAGCAATAAAAGGTGTTTTGAGAAAGAGTCACCACAAGAGGTCATTACTGGGCAGCACAAATATTATGCCGTTTGCTGCAGCAGAACGCGAGATTAGCCGCGGACAGACACAGAGGTGCACACTCACTCACGGGCGCATATACACACACACACACACACACACACACACACACACACACACACACACACACACACATGCAGGCACGCCCACGCCATGATCCTCCTGGCCGGACATAATATGTATGTCAAAAATTTGGCGATGAGGACGTGGAAACAATCAAATAAATGCAAATAATACAAAGTGAAGATCCAATTATACAATATCAAGAAAACAAATACATGAATCCAAAATATATTTTAAGAATAAAAAAGGTTCTGCCTCTGATTGGATAACGTTCTCTGCTGAAGACTGAATACATTTGGACAACAAAGATAAACACACTAGATCTTGGCGCCTAAACTGTCAGATATATAAACATCAGTCTTTTTATGCTCAACCTCAGATCAGCCAGGCATCATTTGGCACCACGCAGCAGAACTGATCTCAGGTTTGTTGTTGTGCAGGCAGATGGTATAATATAAAGGGGGCTGGTGGGAGGGGTTGTGATACAAACGGACAGACCACAGAAGGAGCCGAGGGACTCCTCAGGCTGCAGACTGCACACATATGTTCCCTCCAGCAGCTCCATCCTCAGTGGACCGACACCGTCAGCTGGCGGAGCTGGAGCACAGCCGGCAGTCAGCTCGTCCTCACTCACACTTCTTTTACTGGAACAACTACTGGTGATTATGTGAAGTGAAATTCTGAAGCTACTTTGGTGAATTCATGCAAATGTAAGTTTTCAAGTTTGGCTCTTATGCCAGAACTTACACGAGGGATACGTTTAATTTAATTTAAGCATATTTTATTTGTAAGTTTGTCTGTAATAGTAAAGTTTGTCCTTATTAATAAGGCACATTTACAGCTCCCTTGATTATTTGTATTGTTTTGATGCAGAAGCCCTTTAAATTACATTTTCTTTTGCGACATAATTTGATTATCTTGGGTTTACAAAAAGATAAACACTCCTAAGAGATGAAGTCTCCTGATTACACGCTCATCTGTAAAGAAAACAAAGGTGTAACTTTGAAGCCACCGCCTATTTGCTTAAGCGTTGCTGTGAATACAAAATAAAACAATTCAGTTTTTATGGGAACTTCTGGCGGACAGTACAGAGAGATGCCTGTGTTCAACATCTGCTCCTCTCTTTGTCACCGTCATGGCCCTTCACACATAGAAAAGTTAATAGGACACATTTCCACCTACATCACGGCGAGCTTTCCAGCGGTTGCTGAGCTACGTTGTTTGGACAGGGAGGAGAACAAAGATTGTGTCCAGGAGCTAATTAAATTCCCCCCCCCCCCACCCCCCACCCTCCACATTGACGGTGATATAGCAAATATTCAGTAGGACGTGCATATTAAGTGAAGCCTTGTGATCTCACACACACTCTGCTTCCAGGAGGCGACGCATGCTGCCAGAGGGCTGCAGCATCAGACAGGACAGCCGGTGATGGAGAGCCGGGTTTTTCAAGCTGTAAAGAGGTGAGTTAGTCACACTTCTAATAAGCAACTTATCAGTGATGTATATTCATATTTTGTCTCATTTGTTTAACCGATGTGGGCCTTGTTTGATAATAAGGTGGTGTTGCGTAAAAGTGCTGGAATTCAAAGCGTTTGATTTGAACAGTCCATTAGTTTAAGTTGAAGGCTCGTCTGTGCACAGCCTCTTCTAAGAAGGCTCATGTCAATGTATAAGGTATAAGGTGTGATGTATAAGGTGTGTGTGGCTCATTACTGGGTATTAATGAGCCACACACCTTATACATTGACATGATCCTCATTATAATGAATGTGGGCACTTTAGTTTATTAATCGTCAATCCCACAAACCCTGTGCTAACACTCACGACAGCGTCTGAAGTAGTCACCAGCATTACGATATTAATAAATTATTTCTGTAACAAATGCAAAAAAAAAGAAAAGAAAATGCTACACTGCTCAGCTGATCTAGGAAATTATCTATGATTTAGTCTTTTTAGATTTTTTTTTATCTAGTATTTGTGACTTTTACATTTATTTTTAAAGAAGACCTGTTTCAGTATGAACCAGTTGGCTCGGGGCTGAGTGCCACAGACGGGGTAGAGAAGTGGAAAGTATTCAAAGACCGGTTAACATATTCTTGGTTTAAGTCTTAAGAAATATAAAAAATTATATAGTAATGTATCCTTAAACCCCAAAACCAGCTTTTTCATGTTGATTTCTGTATTCTCACCTTTCTCAAGTTGCATGTATTAACTTAAATACCTGATTTCAATTGAAAGAGAATGTGAAGTTTTAAAGAAGATGACGAGACGGTTTGTGAGATATTTGAATATTTGAAGCAAAAGTTCTACGTCTTCACTTGCAATAGTTACAATGAATGAGTTTATTTGAATAATGAATTAATCATTGCCACTAACTTGTTGAGGCATTTCAGGAGCAACTTTGACCATTTTATATTTGGGAGATAAAATAGGAGAATAAAAGACTCATTGCCTTTACAGAAGAACTAAATCTGATCTGACGTAGTTTTCCTTAGAACCGTAATAACCTAAAACAATCTATATTCAGATGAATGTAATTGTATGGCTTGATCTTTCTTCTGGAAGTAGTTTTTTTTTGTGGTAAACATGATTACATGCTCACAATGTTTAGCAGGTATAGAGTGCTGCAGGGATGAAGTATTTCTGTAGGCCAGCCCGGAAGTTAGCATCACAATGGTTCTCCTGACAAAAAGCCAATGGGATTTTTCCATTGGATTTTAGATTATTACAAAAAATTATAATAATAAATTCTGTGGCAAACAAACATTTTTGATACGTTTTGTTCAGCAAGATAATCTTCACAAATCAACGCCACTTTTATGATTATTTTTATTTAACCAAAATAAAGATACATACAATAAACACAAAGTACAGCTGAGGCTGAGGGGAGTATCATCAGTGTTGCAGGTATTTGGTCAAAAGCAAAAAGACCAAAGCATTGGACAAATACAATTCGGACCTGATTACAACTCATCCTCTGGGGACCATGAATGTCGGTTAGTTGTCGAGACATCTCACTCAAAACCACAAATGTCAACCCCATGGTGTCAGCAGATGAGCAAAGACAGTAGGATTCATCCTCTGGGGACCATGAATGTCTGTACAAAATCCCATGGCAATCCAATCAGTAGTTATTGAAAGAAAGCCCTCGATACATGTTATCAATCACAGATTCAAAAGAGGGAATATCTCTCTAAAATATCAACTGCTCAGCTAAATGCGCCTCGAATTCTTTGCTGATGTGATTTTTGTTTTCTTGCGTCCAGTGTCTGAGAGAGTCCGTCCTTGGCGTGAGCAGCCGCCATGTTGTGCAGTCGTCGCCTGTTGCTTGCCGTCTACATCATCACCTTCCTGATGGGGGTCCCTGCCAACATCCTGGCGTTCTGCACCTTCTGCCGCAAGGTGCGTCGCAAGGCAGCGCCGATAGACATCCTCCTCCTCAACCTCACCATCTCCGACCTCATCTTCCTGGCTTTCCTGCCGTTTAAGATGAAGGAGGCCTCCGACGGCATGGTCTGGCTGCTTCCCTACGCCCTGTGCCCCTTCACCGGTTTCCTGTTCTACGTCACCATCTACAACAGCACCCTGCTCCTCACAGCGGTGAGTGTGGAGCGCTACCTGGGGGTCGCCTTCCCCCTCAGGTATTCCCTGTGTCGCAGACCTCGCTACGCCGTGCTGGCCAGCGTCCTGTTCTGGGTGGTGACCTGTCTGAACCTCAGCATCGTCTACATCGTGCCCTACGCCCAGTGGAGCAAAGGAGCGGACAGCGGCACCACCAGCATCATGCCTGCCTCGCCTCCACCCACGTGCTACCTGAACTTCACCCAGGACGAGCTGGACATCGTGCTGCCGTTCCGCCTGGAGCTCTTCATCGTCCTCTTCTGCGTCCCCTTCTTCATCTGCTGCTTCTGCTACGCCAACTTCATCCTCATCCTCTCGCGTCTTCCAAACATCGGCAGGCGCCGGCGGCTGCGTGCCATCGGCCTGGCGCTCGGCACCCTGATAGTGTTCGCCGTCTGCTTCGGGCCTTACAACGCCTCCCACGTGGTGGGCTTCGTTCGCCAGGAGAGCGAGGAGTGGAGGAACGTGGCGTTGCTCTCCAGCACCATCAACGCCTGCCTGGATCCCATCATCTTCTACTTCTCCTCGGCGGCGGTCAGAAGCATGTTGAACCACTGCTTCAGGAACATCATGGCAAAGCTGCACATCCTGAGGTGCGGCGGGGCTCCTCACATTCCTCACCGGAGACCCTCCAAGACTGACAAATACAAGGAAGCCCCTCTCCCTTGAAAGTTATGGAGACATTTTGAAACATAAATGTCTTTTTGATAGTATGTTTGTTTATTTCATGCAACAAAAAAAAAAAGAAATGGACAAAATGAATAGTTGAGAATTGTTATTTCACTTAAATTTGAGATGAACCAATCACTGTGGCTAACAGAGAAGTTGGTGTCCTTGTTTCCCGTCATGTTGGTACTTTTAAACTTATCTTTATTAATCTTTAAAGCACTTTTTTCACACAAACATGGAGCCCAAAGTGCTCCACTTGCTGCAGAGCTGGAGAGGGATGCAGTAGTCACTCCAGTCATTTATCTGATTCTGATTTTGTCAAGCTGCAACATTCAAAGCTTAAATTTAGTGAGTGGTATCAACAGGAGTCATTTCTGTGCTCATTAACATGAATTTAATACAAACAGAACTGTGACATTTTGGTACCACCTTAAAAAAGAATAGGATAGTGGTTTAAAAGTTGTTAATCGACCGTTTGTACGTAAATGTTGTGAGACTGTCGTGGATCCTTCAGTAAAAGAGCCTTTTTGAAGTCTGCCGTTACAAAATGTTAATTTTGTTAGCCATCAATTCAGAGTCAGTACTCAAGTATAGTGGATGGGACTGTTTCAGGTCAAGCCATCAGTTCGGCACAAATTATTGTTAGTAAGTTAATGCGCTTCGTTGCTGCAGTTGGGAACGAAAGGCGTCGTCGTACAGTCAGCGGCCAACACGTTAGCATGGCGTCGCTTTCTAAACGCCCCGGGTAGCCCAGCGACTCAAACTGTGACGCTCCTCTGCAGCGGCAATGAACACGTGGTTAACACTGTGAATTCAAACAAAAGCACTGAGCTAGGTTTAGGAAAAAACATTGGTAGGCCTTCAAATAAGTACGTAAACTAAGCAAAATGTAAACAACATAACATAAGTACCGAAAAAAAAAAAATGACTTAAATACTTTAGGACTTGAACTTCTGGTTGAAAGTCCTGCGTTTGTTTGATTTTAGTCGTGGACAGACACAGAGGTGCACACTCACTCACGGACACGCTAACGAGCGTTCGCATGATTCTCCTGGCGGAGGCAACGACCCAGGAGTCAGCAGAGCCCGTCTCTGAATTTAGCTCGGGTGATTGGATCTGTCCTGGGGAAGAGCACCGCCGTGGGACTCGTAATTAACTTCTGCCCCAAAGTATTGACGTACACAGTGTTTCATTTTAGATCTGGAACCAGTGGGCGCCCCAAAATAGCTTCTTCCCGCTTCAAAACTCTACTTGTTGAATACAGGATGTGGAAAAACATCACTGGGAGTTTCATGCCCATACGGGCATGAAACTCATGGGGGGGTAGAAATGCTCCAAATCTGACTCACGTGAATGAGAAAATTAGTTGTTTTTTTCAATGTTCTCAGAGGACTGGGGTTACCTTGGTAACTGAACGTTCCGAAGGCACCCGAGACCAGCTGAGCTGCACTCTGACCTTTGGGTACAGGTGACGCAGGAGACAACCATACAGTGTCCCGTTTAAATATGCTCTCCTGTAACGTACAGTGCAACGAGGACACCGTTTAATCAAAGTGGAGTGTTTTACGGGAGCGAGGGATAAAGTAATTAAAAAAACAGCGGATGTTACATAAGCAGGAAGTGGAGACGGCACAGCGCCGGGCTAATTCAGAGTTTTAAGCACGGACAGGCAGGAAGTGTAAACACAGAGATTACACAAAGGAAGAGTTATAAAGTATGTCTTTCAAACAGAGTCGCTGATAACCGCCCTCGGGCCATTTCCTGTCCAGTACCAGTGAGCGCAGCGCTCCTATGAGCGTGGAGTGCACGAACACACAGATAACCCTTTATAGTGGGCTGATGTATACTGCGCCGCCAGACTTCATTTATTAGTTTATTGTGCACGCCTACAATGTATAAAATACATAATGAATCTAATCTCCTGTTCCAGGTAACGAGTCTGCTGGAGAACAACGTATGTTGGATGCAGTCGGCTCGACCTCCAGTAGAACCACATTAGGAGGCACGGTTCTGTGCAGAGCTTTATTTCACGGCTCCCATAGCGTCCACATAATATCCTAGAAAAGAAACTAATTTCTGAAAGATAGTTGCCGAGACATTTTCCTCGAAATCCCAATCGTTAACCTCACGGTGGCGCTAGTGGTCAACTCAGAGGAATCATGAGGATGCATCGTCTGGGGACCATGAATGTTTGTGCAACGTGTGAAGAATTATGGAATCGTCTGGACAGGTCTTTCCAGCCATTAAGGATAAAAAGTGAGGGGCGACTCAGAAGCGACATTCTCCGTCTGACCTGCAGAGCTTTTAACTGTCTGGATCGTTTTGGGGTCGTCTGGTTTTGGAGAGATCGGCCGTGGAGACGTCCGTCTTCTGTCCAGTGTGATTGTACCGTATGGCACTCTGCCTGTGGAGCTGATGGTCCACAGGCCTCGTTGTGAGAAGTTTCACGGAGGAACTAAATCGTTCTTATACCAAAACTAGATTCATAAATAGTAGCACAGGTAAGAGGAAAAACATGTATTTTTGATTTTGAAAATTGAACGTGCCGACAGGAGGCGGTGACAACCCGTGAGCGTGTTCCGCTGCTCTCTGACCCTTCGCATTTCCTTTTTTATGACGACATCCTCCTGAAGTTGTCTAAATATCAAAAACAAAAACACAGGTTTCATACATATAGTATTTATTCCAAAAAAAATTAAATATGACAACCAAATAAAAAGGCTCAACTTAGGACCGGGATCAGATGAGTTAAGACCAAAAAAAAAAAAAAAAGGTCCTGACGTACAGTTTTACTTCTAAAAGTGACACCATTTATAATCAGGCAAAAAAAAAGAGCACATTAATATACTGTGAAACCCAAACATTGTTTTCTTTGCGTATGATATGCAGCCAAGCACAGAAGTTTAAAGATTTATTGTTGTGGGGAATCCCTCAACGTGGGAAACGGGCACTCGAGGAGTAACAACTCAACCGAAGAGCTATCGCGGGTCTGTAAACGTCTAAATAAAGATAAAGGAGGAACATAAAGGGGGGAGGGGGGGGGTAGAGACGTGCATCCAATGAGGGAAGGCTAAACTGGTTGCACAGAAACTTTCAGGATTGCGTCATTATTGCCGTCCATTCAAGAATGAACACTGAAATCATAAAGGAGCAAACAGAACGGGTTTGGAGGCGTCATGTCTCTTTAGAAATAAAGATAAATAAATAATGCTACATAACGTCTAAACTGAGCTACTCGTTACCTACAGAGTCGTGAGTGTTCCCCTGTTTTTATTGTATTCGTTAGAAATGTTAGTTTTTGGGTTGTGCTTGAGAGTGCCCGTCCACTAAACCCAATCCCCACAGGCCTTTTGGTCCTGTCAGCTCCACACGGATCAGTTCTGCATATTGTGTGTTCTTGGCATATGTCGGAGGTATTCACACACACACGCGTAAAACAAATACATATACGCACACAATCACGCCTTACAGTATTGTCATGTATCAATATATACTCGTCAATGTAGACTCGGGCCTGTGGGCCCTTTTCTGAAAGTTAAGATTTCTTTGATTTACTTAGTTGATTTTTTTTTTCTTCTTTTTCAGCACCATCAGGAAAGGCACAGTCTGTTTACGGATAAAATCGGTCCGAGGATGAACCTTCAACCCTCCTCCTCCTCCTCCTCATGAATATACGAGAAGAATAAAAAAAAAAAAGAAAAGAAAAGAAAAAGGCTTTGCGTAGCAAGTGCATTGAGAAATCGATCAAATTCAAAGTTCACTTCTTTGATGAGCTTTTGAGATGATAAGATAGCAGAGGGAGGTCTTCACAGGTCGTCTTCACGGAGGAGGGTCGGCGGTTCATCCCATCACTTGCGTGACAAAAAAAACGACCCCCCCCCAAAGCGGTCTCCGCAAAGCAGATCGATGCCGCAAAATACACGTCAGCGTTGCTTTTCACACAAGTAAACCTATTGCATCATCAAATCACAGACCACCACGATTATTAAACGGCCATATTTCCACACGGCTTCCGTTTCAAATAGGACTTTGTTAGAAAAAAATAAGTGGTGTGTGCATTACATTAATACCTCTACATATAAATATATCTCAATATTTATTTATCAGACTTAAAAATGCTTTTTATTTCATGAGGACAAAGGCATCTGATGTCCAGCTCTGTCAGACACACAGCCCGGCCCAGCGGCTCTACAGGTGGAGTTACTGTACGTGGCATTATGGGCCGTAAAATAAAAATAAAAAGGGTAATAAGGCTCCAGATAGACTTAAAAAAAAAAGAAAAAAAGAAGCAGAGCACTAGCCAACAATGTTAGACATGCCCACGACTAATTTTCTTCAAGTAAAATAAAATGCTGGTAATGTCTGACATTAAGAAACGGATGCAACACGACAACAAACAGAGGGAGACGAGCTGCTCGGATATATCCTTAGAATTAAAATGTTTTAAACCGTGGGCGACTTCGAACAAGAACCCCGTCTCCGTCTAACCATAAAAACAACTCTTTAAGTGCAGTAAAATACCATTATTCTCTTAATCTCTCTGTATTAATATATAGCCTATATGTATCTGATGAAATATTAAATAAATGTTTTTTTTTTTTTCTTATAGCAGCTTAAGTTTGGTTGTGGTGACATGTGGCTTACACAGTTAGCAGTACAGAGCAGATCAGCTCGACGCTGTAAGGCCCCGCCCCCAAGTCCTCCACCCTCACCCCCACCCCCCACCCCCCCACCAGGCACGTTGGTTTGGTCCAAGTGATGAAACCTCAAGGCTTCGTCTGTATTAAACTATACTGCGAGGCCATGACTGACCACATTTCAACGGCTGGGCATTGAACGACTGAAGAAGTTCTTGCAACAATGGCCGATTAAAGGCGTGAAAAATATCGATAAACTTCATAATGTTGGATTCTTCCATTTACGCGATATTATTTGGGATCGATTAGCAACCAGTGTGTCCAAAAGTAGCAGAAAATCTGTTTCCTCTACTTTTCTCCAAAGTAGAGAGCCATTTCTCAGAACTAGGGGAGCAGCGATTCGCTGAACAATCCATGGAAAGAAAAATTATTGAAACCATTTTGATCAACAATTCATAATTTTTTTTTCAAGCAAAAAAAGCCCAAAATTGTGAGAACTTTGAGGTTTTTCTTTGTCATATATGACAGTAAACTGTGTACCTTTGGAGTTTTAGACCGTTGGGAGGACAACGCGAGACGTCTCCATCGGCTGTGGGGAATTAGAACAGACATTTCTGATACTTTTAGACAAAGACGGTTAATTGATGGTGAAAACAAGCAATTAGTTGCAGCTACTCAGAACTGTGAAAGAACTGAAACCGATGCCCAGGCAAACGCAGCAGAGCCACAGTAGGCGATGAAGACTCGGAAATCTGAAGACGAAAGTCTTCGACTGGCAGTGAGTCCTACTGTAGCGAGGAGCCTAAAAACTACCCAGGGGCCACAGGTGCACCGGTACAATCCAATACAGTCCAACACAACAGTCCTGCGATAACGTCTACCTTTACAAAGTTTGTAAAAGCTCTTGTTGACATTGTCAGAAATGTGTAAATTAAACTACATGTCAACAAAAACAACGAACATAGGCACCATAAAAGTCAACTGTATGGCAGGACGGAAGTATTGGATTGCAACATCATGCGGTGCAGTGGGGGATTCTGCGAGCGCTTCACTAAACGTATGAACAGAGGCAACCCAAACCGACGTACGATGAAAAGCTTTCTGTCCGACCGACCGTTCAACCAAATCAGGCACTTTGTTTAATCTCTCCGGACGCCGTCGGACCTCACGTCCGACCCTCATGTCCGCCGCGTCGGTCCTACTCGGCCAACGACAAAGTCAAAATGCCGCACACGCACGTCTCCGAATACCAAGTTTATAGTCACTTGCCAAAACTCACTCATAACAAAACTAAGTTTTACCCACGCGAACACTCGTGGGTAAACGCGCTGCCCAACTGGACCCGCTCGCTCTGCGCCGACACCGCATTGCACCGACGGAGGTTCTTGACCAACTAACATTGGTCGGTTCTTCGCGTAAAAACTGGGGAAAAGTCAAAAAGCTCGTGGCCGTGAGAAGACATCAACCGCTCTGCTCTATTGCCGGATGTCGATTTACGGTAGAAAGAAAGATGATTCATAAATAGCAAGAAGAGTAAAGTAAAAGGTTTGGTGCAACACAAGCTGAACTACGAGAGAGAGAGAGAGAGAGAGAGAGAGAGAGAGAGAGAGAGAGAGAGAGAGAGAGAGAGAAGTCTAAAACCGTCATGGCATTGTATTCACACAGTCGTCTTCATGCAGCTCGCCTCGCAGTAAGGCATCATGCGATGTACAATGCTTCATCGATGGCTGTACGTGGCTTTGTTTAAAAAAAATAATTAAAATAAAATAATGAAGATCTCATTCAGTGCTATGCGTCTTACTGTCTGGCTGAATGACTGAGAGGAACCACTGGCTTAAAGGGAGACAGAAGAGGAACCGCTGAGGCAGCCTGTCGTTTGGAGGGGAATAAAAAAAAAAAAAAAAAAAAGGGTCAAGCTTTAGTTTTTTACGAGCGCTCTGTTGCCGTGGCAGCCGCACATTTGCTCGAGAGAGAAAGAGAAAGAGAGAAATAACACATACAGTATTGTATCTAGACAAGCTGAAAAGTCACAAACAAAACATGTAAAACCGTGTACATATCAATCAGCAACAATCGGCTCAGCGTGAGGCTGCGGAGCGAGTCGGCACCTCACTGGTTCTGCTTCCACCCGCACACCAAAAATCATCAGTTTTTGTATTCGCCATTTTTTTTTTTAACACAAGGCGGGAAAAAACTAAAAAACAAACAAACTTTGAGCTGCTGTCAAAACTGGAAGGTGAGGATGTGACTTGTGAGCTTTAAAAAGTAAAACAGAATCCATTGTGGTGTGAATACAGCAGAGGAGGCGACACAGATGCAAAACAACTGGCTGGTTTCAAATTGCATAATGTGGCTGGAACTCCTCTCTGGCTTACTACATCCTGACGCAGCCTGCAGCCGTCCTCATCGGACTCCGGTGACCAAAGCTGCACCGGCACGAGGAGGGGGCGAGGGGGCGAGGGGGAGGGGTCACTCTGTCCGATGAGTCGATGCGGCTGGTGGGAGTCCGACACTAAGACTGGCTGAGACAGATGGAGGGAAGTCGAGGGGGGACGCTCAGGCAAAATACATGGTGGTCAGTGTGTCGTGGTGGATCTGAACAGCCTTGGCGAGCGCCTGGGGGTCCCTGCCGTTACTCTGCCCTGAAACGTGGCTGCCCTCCGCACTGCCAGGGGGAAAAGATGGAGGGAAGGAACAGTGAGTAACATTAAAACAAAGAAAATAAAAAAGAGGCCACACTATTGCCATTTATTAGGGTCAGCACTGAAAAATGAATTAATCCCACTTGGAGAATGCATCAAATAAATCCCTGCTACATAATAAAGTATCATAAAGCCACTTAATGGGACAAAGTAAACAGATAAAATAAATGTTAATTCTTTAGAAGACGCAAATAGAGTTCATTACTTATTTAGACATATTAAACTTCCAGTGCCACGAACTCGGTCCACATTTATAGTGAACATTTCCAGATGTTACGATACTTAGTTGTTCTAGTTGAATGTTTTTTTGCTTTGTCACACATGCTTGGCGATCTGGCATCACAGGAAATCCCCCCCCCCCCAAAAAAAAGAGAGTTTCTCCACACCTGTCGTGCTCTTTGTCCACCAGGTGGTAGCGGGCGCGGAAGGCCACCAGGTGGGCGTAGTAGGCCGGTGCTGGGATGGAGACGGAGCGCGTGCAGCGGACGTAGGTGTGGCACAGCTGGTAGGTGAGGAGTTGGAACTCGTCGCCGGTGAAACAGTTGTCGTCCCACAGGACGTGGTAGTGGGAGGGCCGGCTCGTACCCTGGAGGCAGAACATACAGCTTCATCATTTTAAAGAAAATGGCAGTATGGCTTCATAAAAGGTATTTAAAGGGATAGTTCGGAGGATTTTATAATTGGGTTTGTATGAAGAACATATCCATAGTCAGAGTATTGCTTGGAGAAACATACAGAAGTACCGACATGGAAACTAAACAAGGTACTGCTGTGGATGGGGGCAGCAGCAAAACCTATTGTAGCCACCTAAAATAAATAATCAATATCAGTTTAAGTGTACTCTACATTTAGAATACTTGCACTGCTTTGCCTTTCCCTCAGACAGCACTTCCCGACGGGGAACTGAGGCAGCCATCGATGCTGTGAAGTATTCACAACCTGTGTTCTCACAGTCTATTGCTACACCTCATCTATGAAATTGTCTCTTACATGCTTACAGAATGTCCAGAGCCAGAGTGGATGACTTTGCAGCTGGAGAGGAGCTTGAAAACATGGATGGGTGTAACATCTGTTCTCCATAACTTTGCTCTGTGCTCCATGAGAGTAGTTACCGTTATGAATAGGGCTGTGAAGAATGTCTTCTTACATTGGAAGCGTTGACGCTTTTGAAAGGAAGCTTTGAATGTCTGTCATCATATTTTATGACGTTATCACCCGAAGACAAACTGGGAAAATATGATTTTGATAATTGTGGTAATAGAAATGTAATTTACGGTGCCGCTAGACTGCTTCGTTAATACGGGTGAGTTTTTGGACCGCAGTGAAAATCTTGTTTGTTAGATAAAAATATGTTGTAAAATGATGACATCCTTCTGCTTTCAATACATTTTGACTTATGGACTGAGGACAGACAATAACTGACTTATGGACTGAGGACAGACAATAACTGACTTATGGACTGAGGACAGACAATAACTGACTTATGGACTGAGGGAGAGAGTGACGGAGAGAGGGGAAGAGTTGGTGGACTATTGCAGGTTTCTGTTGGTTATTAATGATAATAATTTGAATATTAATCTTCAATTAATCTTCAAAAATTCGATACATTTTTCATACATTATTGTTAGTGTTCAACTTTTAAGCCCAGCATCAGATTTTCAACATCCAGCATTCACACAGCAACACACAGTTCTTCAACATGTCTTCTGTAGTTTGTTTGTTATTGTGTGACTTTGGTGTTTTAAAAGGTTAGTTCAGTCTCACCAAAGTCACACAGACTACGGATAAGTACCTTACACAACCACACTTCATTCATTTAAATATGCAGCAATCTGGCCACCACAAGAGTACTACAATAACTCAGTCTAAACAGTAAAGGTACTGCAAACACAGGAAGGAATACTCCCATGTATATTTTCATCCTATATTAAATCAAATCACTATAAAACTATGGTTCTCAACGTTCTTGAATGGGTTTCCGGTGACTCTGGCTAAAAGTCTGGGTTCGACCCACAAAGCGTACCTGGATTCCAGCGTGACTGCAGAGGTAAAAGTCAAACTCGTAGGGGTGGGTGATGTCTGTGTCCACGGTGGTGCCGGCAGGAATGTTTCCACTTCGTCCAACCTGAGAGACAATTTAACAAACCGATTTAAGAGAACGTCAAACTGCCTGAAAAATCCCCTTCATCGGTGTGAGCAATGACCATGATACCAAATCCCTCTTTAATCCCTTTTAATAGTTAACCTTCGAGCACAATTTATCAACTCAATCAAACGGATGAAGACAGTCGGCAGCCATAATATTTCACGAGACTCTCAGAGTACCACTGATCGTGTCACTCCTCTGTGTTCCTCACCCGCTCGTTGCGATCTGCACAGAAGAGACGTGTGTGATGGCGTTTCTGTACAACAATGTAAGTAATGCCCGGCTGGTATTCCTTCTCCAGGCTGATGCAAGCCTCCCTGATGGCCAGCAGCTCATAGTACAGCACCTACACAGAAAACACAGTTAGACACAATAAGTAAACAAATAGGCAATGACGTGTTTTTGTGAAATTGTTTCCAGGGCAGATTGGGAGTAAGAGTTAGACATCTACTATAGAGAAGAATAATTTAACTAGTGTGAAGACAACCTGCAATGAGTCAAGAACTAAAGATCATCTCTAAAAAAATCTCTAAAAAAAAAAAAAGAAAAGAAAAAAGGAGCCCAGAGGTTATACCTGTCTGAACTGTCCCTCTGACACTCCGTCCCTGTAGAAGATGATCCTGGTTGGCTTGTAGCGGGTCGATTTGTAGAACTGGATCAAGAGCTCTCGCACCATGGAGGCCAAGTCCTGGATGACTTCCTGTCTCGGCCTCTGGACCCGCACCGTAGCGCAGTACCTGCTGGGGTGGGCGTCCATGCTGCCCACCACCTGTAGAGGCACAGCATCAGTCAGAAACTCAATTACATGTAAAACTATTGAAACTAAGAAATTATTTTCCTGTGCTTTTTCACAATGTCAGTAATGCCCGATTCAAAACCACGGTAAAAGTTCCGTACATTTTACAACACATGATAATGTTATAATATACCTTATCTAATACTATTTTTTACTGAATAAAGCATGAACGCACCATAATGAAACTCAATGATACCTCCTTTAACATTAGGACTGTGATGCCAACTGATGCTAACAGCTAACGTTATCTAGCTCTCCTCCTGCTGATTTCAACATGGAGCATTATCAGGGGAAAAGGGTGCGTCCCCTGGATGCGTTGATAGTGAGTTTACTGTGTCCTTTTGGATTTCAGACGCTGTAAGTCTTGAGACGGTACATATGGTATCGTCACATTTTCAGAATTTCGGCATCTACTTGGTACCAAAGTGTTGGTTCTTGTGGCCTGCCTCGTTATAAACACTCAAAACTAGGCCCTAAAACTATACAGGAAACGCTGTTCGGGGCTTTGTGATTTTATAGAGTATATACGCAATTAAAAAAGCGACAGCCAGGCTTTTAAACATGTAGCTTTGTACTGAATTAACAGTAGTTATTAAATGATTACTAAATGTCCAAAATTCTTTAAAAGGAAGAAAAAGTGCATTTTATGGGCAGTAGACACAGGCTGATATGAGCAGTGTATGTGAAGACAAAATACAGGATTGTTGGCCATTTTGTGTGTTTTTTTTCCCTGAAGTGAAGTCTCACCGCTGCAATAGATGGCTTTTTCCCATCTCCTGCTGGAGGATGAGTGACATCCGCCCCGAGGAAGATGACAGGCTGCTGGAACACAGATGGTCTGGATGGATGAAAAGAGGCACGAAATTATCTCACTATCAATCCGTCAGGTTGCAACACGGTCCTTTTAACAACCAACCGACAGGCAGCGAGCAAAGATAAAGAGATGAATGTCACTGTGACAACGTGAAGCAAAAGACCGAAGAACCCTCGTTTGTCGTCATTTGTTGTGTTTATTTTTACCGTTGGTGTGGAACCAAGATGTTGTTGATTCCTCCCAGCTTGACGTTGATCTTGAGGCAGAGGTTGGAGAGGGTCTGAGGGGACGTCTTCACCACGTTCTTCACCTGCACACACTGAGTGGCCATGCCAAGGAGGGTGTCGCCCACCCGCTTCACCTCGGCTGTGGGTCAAAGAAATGAGATATTCCTTTAACTCTAAAACCACCGCTTACTGTCAGGACATAAATGCCTCACAAACGACATGTTATACAGTTATTCTTCTCACCATAGACGGGCGTTTTCCCGGGCAGGATTACGATGATGAGCTGCAGCCCAGCGTAGGTGTTCTTCAGGTGTCTGAACATGGGCTCCACGCTGTCGGCTCCCTGGGCGTATTTACAGAAACATGGCTGGCCTTGGATTGGCATCCCAGCATCCTTTGAGATTTTGCGCAGCTGGTCAGTGAAACTCCTGAGCGTGACGAAAAAAATAAATTACCACAAATGAACATTTGTTTTTAATGTCACTACCAGTAGAGTGTTGGTTTAATGAGATCCATGGATGTAAAGTCTGAAATTCCCCTCGTCACTTAAGGAGTAACTAATCTGTGTTTTTTTTATTGAAAGAAAAATAATTCTGCAACTGAAATACTCTTTAAAATGACTCTAAATCAATATATGTTTAACTTTTTTTTTGCTTTCTATTCATCTACATTTTATACATTTGACTGGTTCCTTTAAATGTGAAATTTTCATTATAGATTCCAGAGACTCTATTTAAATATATGTATTATCATAATTTTAATCTGTTGATATTTTAGTTTTCTTTCACTCTACTAAACTGAACTAAGCGATAGCGGTCATTTTTGTGAACTCACTTAAGGATCTCCTCTCGGCACTGCCTCTGGGTGGCAAAGCAGGCGATGGCCCACATCTTGATCTCCACTCCGGTGTGAAACTGCTTCCCCCTCATGTCCCACACACCGTGGCTGGGCGTGGCCACCGTGCGGTTCTGCAACGACAGTGCAGGGTTGATCTGCTGGGACTGGCAGTCACACGGACACAAACAGTACAAAAGGACACAGACAACGTATGGATTCAAAAGATTCAAAAAGGATTCAGGCAGCCAGTGGGATCTCAAGATCTACTTATACTGTGTAATTAACAGGCTCTGACACTGATTGATTGGCTGATCATGGCATATGAGAGAAATGTATTTTTAGCTTTCGTCCATGCTGGCTTCTCTTTGGCTCATGCATTAATTGTATGGCAGACATGCAAAACAGAGACTACTTTTGAATTAAAACAGCTTCTATATGTGATCTCTTTACAAAAGCATGCATGTGTAAAACAGTATCGAAACACAGCCGATTTCAAACGATCACAGAGGAGATAAGACGTGTAAGGTGCAATCAGAGAGAACCGTGGTTTACAGTGTGAGCAAATCAAAAGGTGAGAAAAATAAAACTATAGACAGTTATCACAGAATTTCCCCACAGAATTTCCCAGAGTGTGGCTCGTTTTAAATTTTGGTCGTACCGATGAGAGTTTCACAGTACAGGTCACTGATACTTATTAAATGACTGTTTGGTTTTGGCACTGAAATTCAGAGCCACCAAATGTCAAGAGTCGGGATTGTAAATACAACTTCAAACTGGGGGGAAAGCCTGCAGTCTCTCTCTCTCACACTCTCTCACTCTCACTCTCACACACTCACACACACACACACACACACACACACACACACACACAGAGAGAGACAGGTTGAAAAACACACGTGCAAATGAAGCGTGATTTAAAGGAAAAGTACCATAAAGGGTTCAGAGCTCACCCTGCCGCCATATTGCAGCATGGGGGCCGGCAGGACGCGGCCCGTCACCTGAGCCATCTCATCTCGCACGCGGAACTGAAACTCCTGGACGAACGGGTCGGCCTCGTAATTTGCACTCCTCACCTTTGAGGAAAAAAGATTATCTTTATTTAAAACAAAAAAATAAGAAATAAGCAAGCTTTGTGTCATTTTGTCTCATCTACTCACCAGTCTGCTGATCTCCTCCTGTCGGTCTGGGGCAGAGCGGGCTGTTGCTTTGATCATGGTCGATGTCTGGTTGTCCGTTAGTTTTTTGATGCAGCGCTGTCCAGGTACAATGTTGCACACCTAAATAAAAAAATAAATAAAACAACATCAGTCCAGGTTCATTCATATTTGAATCCAGCCTGATAATCAGACTGAATTACCACAAACTGTGGTTGCGACCAAAAATCTGTAGTGTGCGACAAAATCTTTTCATTGGTCGCCCGCCCGCCCGCCCGCCCGCCCGCCCGCCCGCCATTACAACCTTAAAACACACCGCTAATTTCTTTTAAATCAAGAAAAATGCTGCGGTACTTGTTTCACCCGTCCCTGGCACTGAGAGGCCCAACCCAGGCCTGACATTATCAGTATCATTTGTCTCTATGACACCTTAAGTGAGTCCGGGCATAAGTTAACTTTCAGTTTAATCAGCAGGTGGCAAGCAAGACAGGGGACTTGTACAGACACTGCACTGTTACTTTCACAGCTAGAAACTTACTGCTAACTGTACTTTCACCATTGCGTGAAAACACTCTCACTCTCTCGCTCGACTGCACACTCTGTGACGTCACACACAGCGTCACGTCAATGGGCTGAACAGACATGGTGGCGGCAGAAAGGCAGTTGAATAAAATCATGTACCCCCCAAACACGTCCCTAATCCCCACCACTCTCTCAGCTCTGCTGCCTGTTCCCAAAATAGAGACTGGCCCCTGGTGGCCCGTGCTGTGCACTGCAGTACACCAGTACCAGTAGTGCAGCATCCTAGAAAGCCGAGCGTCCGTATGTAATGAAAATCATACCGTCAATTTCTAAATACCCTGGTATACCGTATTACTACCCAAGCCTACTCGCGACACAATGCCGTGGCCAATTTCACAGGGTAGTACAGTGAGCATCTTGCACGCAGCGGTTTACGTGTTGATTTCTTCATCTACACTGAAAGATTGCGTGTGCACCTATATAATGCACTGGTGCACCCAAATGAGGCGCAACAGTGCATTCAATGTGAAAAGTTTGGAACCTTGTGTATACATTTACAGTTGACACAGAAGTTGGGGTAGTTTACTTATCGCTTACTTGCATCTGAAACAAGCTTGCCGCCATTTTGTTTGTTTGTCATGAATTATCTGGACGACTTGGAGTTGTGGACTGCGGTTGAAAGGCCGGAAACCAGGCTAACCTTCACTCATGGCGAGGCACAACACTATCAAACAGTGTGTTGGGTATAAAATGGGATTTATTACTCTTATTTCACTGGTTTATGAGTAAAAGTATAAATGAGCTTTGACTGTTTGAAACAGAATTTGAATAAATCTCACAGTAAAAACGCTTTCAAAAGGTTTTACCAGCATTTGGCAGTGGAATCATACAGTCGTCATCGGTCCTTACCTCCAGGGGCAGATAGGTGTGTTTCTGTTCCTGGCCCACCTGCAGACATGGCAGGTGGGGGTACTTTAGCTGCAGGCTGTACTTCTCTCTGAAGTACTGCGCCACTGTACGCTCAACTGTCTGACCGCTCTCAAGCTGCAACGGAAATCTGCGGATTTGAAGGCAACAAAGTTAATCTCCCGTTAATGTGAGCCAGTGACAGCATTGATTCAGAGTTAACGGCTAACGGGTGCGATGTAGAAACGTACGTCTGGAGGCTGGCAGGGCGTCGTGTTACGTTGCAGACTCGGTACTTCCTACGCATGGTTCCACAGTGTGTCACTTCCACTTTGAGACCTGTGAAGATGGTGGAATAAGCATTGCCAACATTTAAGTGACTGCAGCTTCTATTCATAGAGTGGAACAAATGAACAAGGCTTAAAGGTCTGCTTCACCAAGATTCAGCTTTCATGCTTTATGTAACAAATAAACTGTCAAAACATACAACTCCTAGGGCTGTATTCATGAATTCTAAGAAATGAAGAGAATGACAAGGATTCTTCTAAGAAGTTCCCCTTACAGTACGACTAGATCCTGGTGAAGATAAAAGTTTCTCACAAAGCATCTTTAAGAGAGCTGCTAAGGTGAAAAACAGTGGGAGGAGGACTTTTAGAGGCCTGCGTTTCTTAAGCAGAGGAGAAAATGGTGGAAAGACAGAAGGAGGAGAAATATTCTCCAAACGGCGACTGACAGTGAGTTAATGAAACGCTACAGATGAGACCGTGCGGGGATGATGTTCGTGGACTGATCTTGTTAGAGATGCGCTCACTCCTCCAACACAACACAATGCCGGAAATTAAAATGTTGATTGCACATGTTGCAGTATATACGACACGTTTGAAGGAATCTCCTCCAGGTGTTCCTGAGATATTGCATTCACGTATCTCTCCGTTCGCAGCTACATCAAAACAGTAGCTTCCCCAACGACAACACAAAAAGCCATACAGGGTAAGGCAACAAAAGCTGCCTTTGCTCGGCGACATACCTTTGATCTCTTTGGTGAACTTGACCCTGTGGGAGTCAGTGAGAGGGCGGGGCTGCTCGTCAATGTTGTGAATGTCCAGGACCTCACACATGAACTGGATGACTGGCTGGGCTTTATAAAAAGCTGTGGCTGACACTGAAGAGATATGGGAGGAGATCAAACGGTCAAATCACCATGTCAATAGCTTTTTGGAGGGTTTATGTCGAGCCATGAAGCGCACAGATTACTCTTTGGGGCCAAATGGTATTGATCTTCTTATCACCTCATATAAAGCTACAGCCAACAGACAGTTAGCTTAGCATAACAACTGGAAAAAGCTAGCCTGGCTTTGTCCAAGAAGAAATCTAAAGCTCACCAATTAAAACAAGAGGTTTTGGTTTTGAGTTAGGTTATGTGCTGGACTATTTCTCAGCCTGGCACAGTAACTTCCTGGAGTCTCCGTTGGTTAATGGTAGAGAAGAGAAGACTAGTATAAGGGTCCAGCACATAACCCCACAAGGTGTTGTTTACAACCTTTAGTTTTTGTACAGCTTAAAAGAACAATATATATTGTGTTAATTACTGAACTTAAGAGGTGCTTGTAGGAATATTTTGTTTCCTTTGGACAGAACCAGGCTAGCCGTTTCCACCGGTTTACAGTTTTTGTGCTAAGCTAAGCAACCGCTGGCTGTAACTTTACATTTACTTTACAGACATCCACAGGGCATACATACTCACCATCAATGTTGAGCATCATTTTCCACATAGCTGGCCGCACTGACTGATGGAATCCAAACCAAACCTCTCTTCCTCCACCTAGCGGGTGGTCGTAGCCCTCTGGGGAGGAGAAGAAGGATCGTCCGACAGGCGTGTACCTGACGAGGACAGACAGGGTCACAACGGTGACACAGAGGTCAGTAGAGCACCAGGATAAAACTCTACCCGGGATTTGAGTTGCATTTCCCATGTGGCTCACTAAGTGCAGCATAACACAAGCGCTGCCCGAGTTACAGGTTCATTCATGTTACTGAAAACTGGATTACTTGAGGTGGATTACATGAAAGATGCTTTTAATCCTTTTTTCCATGTTGTATTTAAATCCCACTTGGGCCACCTAATAGTCAAAATATATCCCCAAACGTTACCTGTTACAACATGTGACAACGTTGTAGTTAAAATGCTGCATAAAGAATTAAGGGAGCTATACAATGACTCAACTATCCTTGGGTCATATTTCATGAGCAGAAGAAAACTCTCACTTTGATTGCATCTTCATACTGAAATCTGTAATATGGTAAACTACAGCATCAAATTTAATTATTTTTGATTTGAGCAAAGCATTTCACCAAACTTTTATCTTAGAAATGAGTTTATCCCCATCTTAAATATTTAGCGACAATAAGATATGAGATACGATTTGAGGTATTTTAGTATGAGGTCTGAATTTCTTTACTATTCTTTAGAAATATCCCAATGAAAAGGAACCTACAAACAGATCTTTGTAAATGGTCAAGGGAGAAAACTCACTTCATGGAGGGCAGGTGTCGAAGGACGACGTCCACGGCGTGAACGGGGTTGGTGCTGATGGGTTTCTCCAGGTCCACCGGCTCCGCCACGGCACGTCCCGTCAAGACTTCGTGCAGCATGTGCCAGCTGACCAACGACACGAACCTGATGGTGACTTTAAATGGGCGGTCCTTCCCACCGTCACCTGGCAGGGTGACATCCAGATCGACCTGAAGAGGAAAACAAGGATTTGAGATCAATGATAAAGAGCCTCCAGCCTACGAGCCTTTTTTCAGGATGACCCGTTGAGAAGACGACAAGTCTTTCTCAAGCTAAACTGTAATTATTTTGTTGGCCAAGACAACGCAGAACACCAATGTACGAACATCTGATGTCATGTCTTACCCCACCAGTGGCGACAGGAAGTGGGCTAGCAGTGTAGAGGCTTCTCTTCCCATCGTAAACTGGCAGACAGTCGCCGAAGATGGTCACCTTGAAATGCTGGACCATGGAGTCCACCACCTCCCTGAAAAACCACAATCAACATGCAGCATAAATCCAGGCTTACGCAGCTCATCGGCAATTTAGGAATATAAAAACAGTGCAATTCCTTTGTGTTTTTAAGAAGCATTAGCTCTCATAGAGTGACATTCCAGCTAGTCGACAAGTCTGTCCCGTTACCTGTTGACCCGGCGAGGACATTTATCCGGCTTGATGTCCACCTCGTACAGATAGACGTCGATCTTGGGTATTTCCACCTGAAAGCAGTTGGCCAAAAGCTTGATGGGCTTCCCAAGGGTGCCATAGCCAGGTCGCCTTGGCAACGAGAAAAGGACTTGGGGTTCAGCGACTGCTCCAACATCTCCTACAACACCAAATACCAAAAATAAATAAGTAAACAAGTGTTTACATCAAACATACATTATGTATATTGTCGTAATGATGATTTGAATATGCTTGTATATGACAGGAACTATCTTGATAATTCAAAACCAGAGAGTTCGGACTAAAGACGAACGCTAACGTGGGACATATTTAGGCAACTGTGCACGGACACGATATCCATTTCAACCTTATCCACGCTTTGCATTTATGTCAATTCTGGACCACCCGTGTCCCAACATTCAACGTAACCCTATAACAGAACCCAGACCAGTTAACATGAATGTCTTTTACCCTTTCAAAGGAGCTGTGAGAGGAAGGAAGTGGTTAATAAGGTGGAAGGAGCAGATGGTGGTTGCTGGCACAAAAGATGGTCAGAGAGACGTTAAACATTGCCTCATGTCGAACTGACAAAACGGAAACAAAAGGGCCGACGCTGTGTAGACCGTATAGAAAAAGGTTACGGGGTTAGTTGACATTTTAAATAAAGACTCGCTCAGCGGTCACAGACTTCTCCTGACTGACGTGGCCTTTGCCAGGCGGAAAAGGAAGTGGGCGGGTGACACACCACGCCAATCTGACACCAATTTTCAGAAATGCCAAACTGGAAAGTACTCAACCACACAATTTCCATATATGTGAGTCAGAGGATTCACACAATGACCTAGATGGCAATGAGTCTGAACAAAGACCTCGAGCTGCTCCAATACCAAGAGGTGCGCTTTGTTTATAATGAAAGAAAATATTAAAAAGCGTATGGCTGAAAAAGAGCATTAACAATGAAAGTGGCCGTGACATGAGTGTGAAGGAGCAGCTGTGGGTTGAAAATATAAAACCGTTTCAGCTGCTGTCGGGGTCGAGAGCTGACCCCGAACCTGCTGTAACGGGCATCATTCAGTGAAAGACGGCTCTTCCTGCTGATGCGTCCCCAGGCCGCCTCCTCCCCTATGCCGTTGCCACGGCGATGATGCCCATGTTGCTACAGTTTCTCCATGACAACTATAGGCATGCTGACGGGAAGAGGGGGACAAACAGGTGCACGCAGGTTTGTCTCATTCACCTTGGAGCTCCAGTGACAAAAACTGTTATATATCTTTTTTAAACTATATTTTACTGTATTTGTATGGTCAGTATTTGTTGATTATTTTTATGTTATTTTGATAGCCATTTCTTGGTTACTTTATTATGTGATGCAATATTGGTTATTTCCAGTGTTTCTTCTATTTACCGGACGTAACCGATCTGTTTTCCTGGGACTACACTGGAGGTGTGTGTTTTAACCAATACACCTGAGCTTAAGCTTATAATATAAAGTTCTCTCAGCAAAAAGTGATGGAAGAATGTTTTCTTTTATGCAAAAAAATAAAAGGCAAGCCAGAAAGTGACAACAGGAACTAAGCCTTCAATTTCTATGTTGAATTATGGAAAACATCCACAATTATGCACAGACAGATAAACAGCTCCTGCACCAGTAATGACCCCACAACACAGAAGTTCACTGTAGAATGAGCAAAAATGCAGATATAAATGACCTCTTATCAGGCTGCTTCATAATAAAAATATACCGCACAATCAGTAGCAGCCAACAAAGAGCTGACATTCAACCAACCCACACACTTTAAGAGAGTTCTTCACTGATGAATCGTCTTACAGTCCGAACGTCGCTACTCTAATTGGGGACTTGGCTGTGGAACCACAGGGTCGCCGGTTCAAATACAGTGTGTGGACTGATAGCTGGAGAGGGGCCAGTTCGCCTCCTGGGCACTGCCGAGGTGCCCTTGAGCGAGGAGCCAAACTACGTATAGGATGATATGAAAATTTTAAGTCCTGATTATCCTGGCCAAAATATTTGCGATTTCCCATATATTATTCCGATAATCATCAAAATCTACCTAAAATGGCACTAAACCAAACAGAAATCACTTTACCCATCAACTAGTTAAGAAACAAATATTTTACTGCATCACAGATAGGACTCATAGGTTTTCTTTAGCGAACGGGTTCGTGTGTAATGTGTAAAAAGTAACCGAGTACAGAAATTTAATTCCCCCCTCCGGGATCAATAAATGATTTATTTTTCTTAGAATACTGGAGACTAATAACCTGTAAAACTTAACTTATATACGTTCAAATAAATGCTGTTTTAACCTCCTCTTTACACTCGTGAAGGCGGACATTCTGGACAAACGCTTTCGAAACCTGCAAAACGTTAGTCAAGCTACTCAAGATCAAAAAGGCCAAACATTTTCAGCTTCCAGCTTCTCAATTGCGACTGAGAACAGCAGTAAATCTGTAATAAATCTGTAATATGTATTTGGGTTTGTACAGTCTGACACTGTTTTCAATTTTACTCTCTGATAAAAGTTTGTTCTTTACATCTCATTCTGTGAAAAATGGGTGGAGAATGAATGGGTCGGTTTCAGTGAACCACTCTCCCCCCTCCCAGCCCACCACTGACCCCAACAACAATCAATAATACACAAGCTGTGGCTCACAAATAGTGCCTCTTGGCAATAAATGTAAATTGACTGCCGTGCTCAATTGATTAGTAATTAACACAGGCAGCGGTTAACTGAACATTATGCAATAACTAGGGTTGCTATGGCAGCAGCTGGTGTGAAAGCCTGCCCTTCAAAACAGATTGGAACGCACACACGAAACTGAGCCAGTCTCTCTCAGGCTTCACGCACACCTGACGGGTTCACCACCTGCCTTTGACAGCCGGCAAGGAATGACAGACAAATAGAAGACGACAAAACCCGTGGGACTGGTTAGGGACATACACACACGCGTGTGTACACGCGTATACCGAGGCGCAAAACTGAACGGTAAACCCCCTCAGCCCGGTATGTTACTGCTGTTGGAGCAGGAGATGAGAACGTGAATATAGTTTATATAGAATACAAGTGTCCGCGATAGCCTGGCAACTTATTCAAACACAACTTAGATCAACTTGCACCCCCCGAACACTTTATCGTGGGGGTCAAACTTGTGTCTCGCGCTGTCTGCAAATAACTCCAGTGCAGCACCTGAACACCAGACTGAGCATGGCGGCTCGTCGGGGATCCCACCTGTTGTTCCGATTTCCATTCATGAGGTCTCTGTCCGGATGACCCGGCACCCAGTGATGACTTCTCCCTGCGCCGGTTCAAACGTCACTACGGACCCGCTGGCCCACACACCGCCCCCCGGCTACGCGGCCCCCCTGATTCCCTGCTCCGGTCGCTGATGTGGAACCGGGCCGCTCGGGGGTCCCCTCGGCCGTGAGTCTTCTCCCGCGACCCGCCGTGCCGCAGTTGACAGCTCGAAGTTGCACAAAATGTCCCCGCTTCCGTCCTTTGAAGTTATTCCTGTTGTATCTGAAAGAAAAAACAACATTGAGTCCGGCGTCGGAGACGTTAGTGACAGTTTCGACACCGAGTCGGTGAAATAGAACCGAGAGTCGTTAGCGGTGAGCTAACTAGCTAGCTTCAACGGTTAGCCGACGACAACGAGCGGCTCACGAGCGACTCGACACACGAGACCGAGACGAGTCTTTACCCGGTCGGTGGCTAAACCCGTGGTCCCGGTTGGTCACCGTGACAGTCCGGTGAAGAGATACGAGGGGTCCGGTCACCGTAGGCTCACTATCCCCCGGCGTTCTCCTCGGTCTCGGCGTACCCGGTGTAAAATCTGCACTCACCGCCCTCACGCTCGCCGATGTGACGCTCACCGGAATGTAAAAATCAGAGCTTCCGGGAAATTGTTTCAAAATAAAAGCATAAATATCGTTTGTTGCAAAGCAGATGTTTTGGCGTCTGTCGAATAGCTATTATTGTTCAATACACACTAATAATCAGTGGGGGAAAGGACATTTACTCAATAACTGTACCTTTGAGTACATTTGTCTTGCTTCTCAGATTAGGATTTTACAAACCATTTTGTAAAATATGAAATAATCCAACCATTGAAATTAAGCTTTGTTTCCTTGTGACTGCTCATAGGTTGAATACCTCACTAAGTGGTGGTCAACTCAACCAAAGACAGATGTTTCCTTCTCTTCTGAATATTTTTACAGGCCATAATTAATGCAAAAATATATCAGACAAATAAACACACTTTTATGCAGCAGAAATATATATTTGTTTCTACTTTCCAATTCTGCATACTCTCGACCCCTTCAGATTGGGAACCAGATCGAACTATTCATTGATACACCAAATACACACTTAAAATTCTGTTTACACCATAACATAATACACATAATGATAAACAATTCTCTCAGAGGGCCATTCTGCACTATTAGTACTAACTTTTGATACTTTAAGGACATGTTTCTGATGATTGTCCTGCCTCTGAAGGCCTTTACTTGAATCTGAATGCAGGACTTGTACTTGAAACTAAGTATTTTTACACATTGGCATTTGTAATTTGACTTAATCTAAGTATTTTTATTGTTGCATTTACATTCCAATAGTATCCCTCTCACTGTCAGATGTAAATCGGACATGGACGATTGTGGGATTCCCGGTATTGCCCGATTTAACGTCGTCTAACTTGACGACGCTGTTGCTCCCTCCTCCTCCTCCTCCTCCTCCTCTTCCTCCTTCTCCTCCTCCTCCGAGGGAAATCCGTCAGGAAATACCAACCGTAGAAAATAACGTCACTTCCGGGAAACTTTTTTTTTTTTTCTCAACTACGTTATGTTTTGAAATAACAGCTTGTAAATCAGGTTGTGTGGGTTTCTATAGTCTGTCCTATTCATCCACGTACCATAATATATATATATTTTTTACAAAACACAACACAGGGTAAACCCACTGTTTCTTTCTGGACATACACACTCCATACTGTAGATGTCTCCATAATCCATAGATGTGATTTTTTTTTCACAGCTCCATAAAAAAAACATCGAAGAAAAACAACCAGGAAACGTGACACTTCGTGAAGAATCAGCACTGTTTTCCTGGGAGAAGTTGATGGAGCTCCCAGCAGCATACTTACCCCTGACTGTAGGAGCAACACCTGCAGTCCCAGCAGGTGTGAGTCAGTCTTCTCCCTCGTGTTGAGTCAGAATGGAAAAGGTGATCAGCTGTTTCAAGAAGAGCCCAGATGCTGTGGCCAGGCTGATATGCTTCCCCTGGGCAGGTGGAGGCTCCATACACTATGCACGCTGGGGGAACGTCCTCAACAGCTCCATAGAAGGTAACGCGCCATGTTTCAGTGCTGCACTTTGCCCTGTCCAGCTATACTGGTTGGCTCTATAATGTAAATAATACTAATGTAGTCTAAAAAAAAAAGGAAAAAATCAGCAAAAAAGGACAATTGTGGGAACTTTAACTCTAAAAAACAAAAAACACACACACAAAATAAACCTGTTTACAATATGATTGTATTCCTATTTGAAATGTATTTTCACACCTTTTGTTGGTTGTCACTTTCAGTGTTTGCTGTCAAGCTCCCGGGCAGAGAGAGCCGAGGCAAAGAGCCCTTCTTTGAGAACATGCAGCAGATCGTGGACGAGGTCATTGGTGTGTTGTTACCGGTGCTGAAGGAGAAGCCGTTTGCTCTGTTTGGACACAGGTGTGGTAACATGACAGGGGCCTCCATAAGTAACTTCCTATCCGTCATGACATCTCGCCCTGCCCACCACCACTTCCTGCTTCTGTTTCTAGTCACGTTAACTCTTCTCTGATGCGTTTTCTAGTTTTGGTGCCTTCACCAGTTTTGCCGTGGCAGATGCTCTGAAGAGACGGCACAACCTCGAGCCAGTTCACATCTTCCTGTCCGGCGCCTCTGCACCTTTCGTGAGTGTTTTTATTATTACGTTTAACTGTATTGGGGCCCGGATTATCCACTCGGCATCAATCAGTGTCAGTATATGTATGCACGTAAGATTGGAGTCTCTGCAAACTCTGTTGATTAAGTGTACCAATATCCAGATTTCAGTTTATATTCTGAAGCCTGATAGGTCGATTGTAGCTGCAGACAGTGTCACCATAACAACAAATAACCTACACAGTATCAAATCTTCAGCATATTACATTACATTACATTTCATTTAGCGGGTGCTTTTATCCAAAGCGACTTACAATAAGTGATTCAACCATGAGAGTTCAAACCCAGAACAACAAGAATCAAGAAAGTACAATTCCTGAAGAAAGCCAAACTACCAAGTGCTATAAGTAAGAGACATTAAAGAAAGTACTACGATATATATATATATATTTTTTTATTTCTGGTATAGTCGGAAGAGATGTGTTTTTAGTTTGCGGCGGAACCTAAAAGCATGATATTTTCACTTGCAAAACCTTTGTTTTCAAATTGGCTGTGGTTCAAAATGAGAATAATGTTGTCCCTATGATCCTCTTCAAAAGTATTAAAAAATAAATCAGAGACCAAGCGATTAAAAGCTGCACTGTGAGGACGCAAATTTGCCTGATTTAAATACTTTAAAAAAAAAGTTTTATAGTGAGGTTAATCAATCAGTGCAGTTGTGATATCTACAAAGTACACCACCGCCTGGAGACAAATAATGACATGTTAGTAAGTGAATACATTTAATCCATCACAGTCATCAGTTCTAACATCCAGACATCAGCTTTCCTGTTCAGGGTTTGCAGTTAATTTAAAATAATGTCTTCCTTACGACACAATATCTTTGATTATTTATGGAGGAAAATGTTCAAAGACGTTCTCACACACCATGAAGTCATTAATGATTAATAACACCTGTAAACTGAGAAGGATAAACGAACGCCAGTGTGCAGGATGTCTATGTATTCAGAAGGAATTGGATTAGATTCTTCCCTGATGGAGGTCTACGGACCAGAACATCTGGTTCCTTCTATATATATAGACACACAAATGTATACACTAATAGTTTAGACCCTCTTCGGTGCTCCTGTTGTCCTGCCAGTCCGAGACGCGTACCAAGGCCCCGAAGAGGAGCGAGCTGTCCGACGACGATTTCCTCAAGTGGTTGCTTTCGATCGGAGGAACTCCCCCCGAGCTGCTGGCCAACCCCGAGGTCCTGAAGCTCTTCCTCCCCGCCCTGAAGGCCGACCTGCACGTCGTGGAGAGCTACAGGTACAGCCTTGAACCGTTCGTTGGAAAGCGATCTGTGATTTTTGGGGGGGGGACGAGTGTTTTGTAGTGAGCGGAACTTCTGACTTCGCTGCAGGTGCCGCGAGCCGGACGCTCCGCTCCTCTGCTGCCCCGTCACGTGTTTCGATGGAAAGGAGGACGCTCCCCACGACTTACAAGGTCAGTGCCCTCGCGTCCTGCAGATCGGGTAGGTTTGCGTGACGCTCGATATCAGACATTACGGAACTTTTGCAGTGTTTATTCATATGCAAATATGGCTACTCATTTTTTATTCTAGGTATTATTCAGTGGGTTTTGTTTTCCATCTTATCTTCCAATTTCTTTTATTTAATTCATGTGTAAATCCCTTTTGTGCTGCATTTCTTGTATGCAAGGTGCGATACAAATATTATTATTGTTATTGTTATGTTTGTACAGGCCTGTATGGGCCCTCTGTGTTTGCAGAAGACAAGGACTCTCTCCGGTCATTTGTATTTTTTTCCAACAGCTTGGAAAAGCATCACATCCGGAGATTTCACCGTCAGGATGCTGGACGGAGCTCACTTTTACCTGAAGGAGTCCGAAAATGAAAAAACGATATTAGACTACATCACAAAGCAGGTGGAAACATCCGAAATGGACTATTTATGATGAATATTACATCGATGGACTTAATTGTACATTCCAGAAGTTTAACATTTAACATTGTGTAACAAAGTTTGTTATTAAAAAATAATGAATTCCAGCTTCATTGTGGATATATCGATATTATGGCTGCAACCGAGAAATATTAAATAAATGATTCATCTGTCAAAGAAGCCATGTTTGACACATTAATTAATAAATTATTAATAATTTATTCAAGTAGCTCTGGTTTATTTTCATTACAATCTACTAAATAATGAAATGACTAACTAACCATTTCACTCCACAAAGACTGCGTTTATTTCTTAATCCATATTTAAATGCACACAGTTCAAAAGCAGTCAGTCAAATGTTCTTTTTCGGAGCATCATAAAATATATGCACCCGTTTGAGATGTCCACACAATACCAACCTTCATTTGTGAATAAATATATGTCTTTATTGTACATGTGACATTTTTAATATTTAACCTGGAGTACTGCTGTACTAAATAAGAAAACAAACACACACACAAAAAAATGTAACATTCTGATTATAGAGCTGGAATTACTGTCATGGGACTCTCGAATAAATGTGTTATCTTTATGAACAACACAACTCATAAATATTTACATTGTTGGGGGGGGGGGTTCCGTGTCACATTCTGGGATGAGATACTCCACAGGGACGGACTAGCAATGTTTGACTGGTTTACTGCGACCCTGAGGGGCAAATATGACAATGTTCAACATGTGCTGGTAAATAACCTGCCCGGCCTGTGCACGAGGCCTCTGGCTTCCCTTTGCTGAGTGAAGGGTGATGTTAGAGCAACAGGAGGAGCTGAGGAGACGGGCACTAAGGTGGTGGGACTGTGAATGTTCAGAAAACATTCCTCCGTCAATATTTTGAGAGTAGACGCTGCAAAGTCTGAGGTCAAGTGCTGCACCTCAGGCGGCCCAGTTAAAGGGAGATGGAGGAAGGGGTGCTGGGTGCTGCTACATGTGAGAGGGAGGAGGAGGAGGAGGAGGAGGAGGTGCTGTGTGCTGCTATATGTGAGAGGGAGGAGGAGGAGGAAGAGGAGGAGGTGCTGGGTGCTGCTACATGTGAGAGGGAGGAGGAGTAGGAGGAGGTGCTGTGTGCTGCTATATGTGAGAGGGAGGAGGAGGAGGAAGAGGAGGAGGTGCTGGGTGCTGCTACATGTGAGAGGGAGGAGGAGGAGGAGGATGAGGTGCTGTGTGCTGCTATATATGAGAGGGAGGAGGAGGAGGAGGAGGTGCTGGGTGCTGCTACATGTGAGAGCGAGGAGGAGGAGGAGGAGGAGGAGGACGAGAAGGAGGCAGCTCGTCGTCTGCCTGCTGCGCTGCGGGGTCGGCGGCCTGCGAGAAGGAGTCGGTGGAGCGGGTGCTGATGCGGAGCGGGGCGAGGCGGTGCAGGTCGCTGGGCGTCCACGGCAGCCTCAGCTGGGCTCGCTGCGAAGGGGCCACCGTGCCGCCGCCGTCCAGCTCGACATCCGCTAGCCACGGGGGGATCTGCGCCGGCGCCATGGGGTCCAGGTCCGGCATGAAGGCTGGATTCTCAATGCCAGCTGGGAGCAAGGACAGAAACTGAGTCAGTGCTGAGAGAGTTTGAGGGTTAGAGACATTTACACTGTACTTCACCTGAGCTTTTACTACTTTATACTTCTCCTCCACCACAGTTCAGAGGCAAATATTTTACACTCTAATCCACCACATTCATCTGACAGCTGTAGTTACTTTCCGATTAAGATTTTACATTAAATAGAATATATTTTAAATGTTTTTAGAGAAGTTTTGGCTTGTGCCTATGTGTGTTTAGCTGGGGCCCATTGTCACATTTCAGATGCCTTTTGAGTTTCAGAAGTTCTGGCAAAGTCATTTCCCCTCTAAACTTTTCTAAATGGTTTTGTTTAAATAACTTTTTGAGGCCCAAATATTCAATGTTTCACAATAACAGAAAACCAGACCATGCCAAAGGGGCCGCACTCCGAGGTTTGGATCCACTAGACTAAAATACCTAACTGTCTTATAAAGTATTTAAATCTAGCTCCACCTTAAACAGCTACAACAGCAAAATGCTGCTTACACATCGAGGCAACAGTGTTAGAGAACTAGTAACGTAAGAGAGCGTTTTGCTGATCATACTTTTGTCCCTTTATTTAAGTGGGATTTTGACTTTTACACGTCATGGATTATTTCTAGAATGCTGTATTGGGACATTATCTTAAATTAAGGCTTTAACCATTGGTTGAAGAGAAGTGGACAAGATGGTGGATTCCCTTTACCTCCTGTTCTGTAGGTGACCATCATGGGGAAGGGGTAGGAACCGCCTGATGCCTCAAAGCCAGAGGCGTTGTCCCCCTCTGAGAACTCAAAATCTAAAAAAACAAAATGAAGATAGTTTAAAAAAGCACTTGGACAAATCGGGGTTAATGTATATTTTTATGTAAACTGAAACACAGGTACCAACCTTCATCACCGGAATAGTAGCTTTTACTTTTGTCCGTTGATTTTCCATTTGGCATCTGCAGGTGGTAGAAGTTTATTTGTGGATTACATCTTAAACAAAGGCACAAAATGTGAAAAGCAAACATGTAAAACACACGTTACATTTTTGGTTCTAGTGTCGATTTTTGGTACAATATCAGAATTATACTTTTTGCATACCATACTTTGATAAATATATCCATACATTATTTATTTGACAAAAGAAATCAAAGATCGCCCAAGAATTGCCTGAATAAAGCACGATACGGTTGTGAAATTTAAATTAAATTACTATGTGATCAAAAAACTATATATTATTATTATTAGATTATGAATCTGGTCAGATATTTGATGACAGCGTTCACTGACAGATTTGATACTTGTTGCTATGAACACATTTTGTTTGTTACCAAACAAGTATTGAGGTTTAGTGTATGTTACACTGTAGGTTGTTTCATAAAAATGACCTTTTGCTGCTGGTCTTTCTTCGTGTGCTTGGTTATCTTCTTTGGTGGAGCGACGCCCATCTTTGCAGACTTGAAGGACTCCAAACGATTCCTCATGGTCCTCTGGAAGATCTCCTGCACCTCGCCATCATCCTTGTTAACATCGAAATGGCTCCGGCTGTATCTGTGCCGGTGCTAGACGCCAGAAAACAAGAAGCAGAAATTGAGTGAGTATGACCCCCGGGCTTGAATGAGGCCGGGTTTGCGGAAAGTTCCCGGTGTTTTTTTTACCTTCTGGTTGTACAATCTCTATTATGGCACTGGCATGGCAGTTTTTGGGCTGTGCTGAACATTCGGTAGGAGAATGCCCATGTCGGAGATCGTGTCACAAATGTCTTTATATATATTTACTTTTTATTTTTTATTTATTTTTAAACGGGCTTGGGCCCAAAACTGCTGCCATGGTTCAGGCTCAGGATTGGGTCAGGCTTGGACAGAAACTGTGGATTCATGCAGGGTTGGGTATGATTTTTTTTAGCTTCTTCTAAAATAAAATTAAAAACCCACTGCTAATGGGTTATTTCTCATTACAAGCTGAGTGCGGATGGTTTAAAAGAAGTGGGCAATTATGAGGCAGGTGGCGTCTAATGAAACATGCTATTTTGTTGTATTATGGGAAATGTAGTATACAGCATTGAGACATAGTCAGGACAAAAAATCTCAAGAAAATTGATCTCTGCTGCATTCATTTTGATCATTCTTTTTTTTTTTAAGTGCAAAGCAATGCTATGAATGAAGTGTGTATAGTGACGTGTTTGAAAAAGCTGACCTGTTTCCTGCCCTTGTACAGATGCTGCTGCAGCAGGTGGTGAGTGTTAATGTCCTCTGTTTCCCTCACACCCTTCATGGTCTGCTCGTGCATTTCCAGGCTCACCGATGGCACAGGGTCTCTTCCACTGCTGTGGGGGGGGGGCAGCATGGGAAAGCATGTGTGTTACTTTATGTCTTTATCACACTAAAAGCACAGCTCTGGTCAAGGCTTCTCCTGCAACTTGTGGTGGAGAAATCGAGCCAAATGGTAATTTCTATTATTTTGGTTTGTTTCCAAGTGTGAGGGAAAGACATGCAGAGGCTGCTCGTGGTCACCAGGGAGCAGTGTCTGAACAGATCTAATGGAAGTAGGAGTTCAATCCAACTGTAGATCAACCCTCGTTTTCAACTTCTAAATAGTTAATTTTTCATTTTCTTCGTGCTCTAATGAGAGAGTCCTAGAACAGAGGATGTCGTACGTGCTGTACAGATTTTAAAGCCCTCTGGGGAAAATTTGGGATTTGTGTTTTTGGGCTATACAAATAAATTGAATGTAAATTCATATCTGAAATAAAAATGATGAAAAGGAAGCTGGGAGTTTTTTTGGTTCATTGTTTTGCTCTTGTACTTTCAGACTACCTTCCCCTGTGATTGCACTGTGAATCAGGTGGAAATATTTGCCCACCTCATCGAGGACATGGCGCTGTGATCGTCCGACGTATCAGCCGTGATGTCGGGCATGACCTCTGGGAAGTCGTCGGCGAACTTCTTCTTGAAGTCGACGAACGAGGTGTCATTGCGGACAAACTCCAGGGAGCCTCTGCGTTCGCCCTGCAACATCGAGACCAGAGGACTTCCTTTACGCTTTACCTCTGCTCCCCTCGATGTCCACGTGAACGAAACACACTTGTATGTACTTGAAACGCGCTCGTCACTCGTCACTCACCTCAGCCACGTAGTTGATGGCATCCTTGAGGTTCAGCTGATGGAAGACGTTGAAGACGTAGTCGCGGTTTTTCCTCGCTGACGGCTTCATCAGAATCCTCGACATCCACTTCTCCTCGAAGTGATTCCACCTTCAGAGCGAGTCAAGAGAGAATTTGGAGCTTCATTCAAAACATTTTGAATTGTACTAGTTAAACGGTTAAGCGTCTCTACATACTTGTCCCTCATGTAGTTATGTCCTATTTGTCCAGATATATCTTCTATGGCCACAAGCATGTGATCAAACACCTAAACAACAAGAACAGAGCTTCTGTAATAGTTGCCCGGTACTTTATGCTTCTCGCTGTTGCGCTTGTAAAAAAAAAAAAAGGGATTATTTCAAGCTTTACCTTGTTCTGCAATTTCTCTACGAGCGTGAGCTCCGTCGCTGAAGCTCTCTTGACTTTAAGCCAGTTGACCAGAGGTTTCATCGTTATTCCCTGCAGCAGAAAGAGATTCATAAGAAAGCTATTATGTGTTTTGTGTGAGAAAGCTACAAAGACAAATGTACCACTATACTGTTTGAGTTCAGGAACCGGACGGCAACGTGGTTACCTGGAGAATGACAGTGAAGTACACGACGATGAGAGTGGTGCTGATCATCAGATTCTTCTCCTTTATCTTGCTCTCATCCAGCATCGCAGCCAGGCCATACGCGACAGCCCCTCGCAGGCCACCGTAGCTCATGATCACCTGATCTATAAACTCCACGGGGACCAGCCTGAACTTGTTCAAGATCCAGGTGAGGAAAAAGACACCTGCAGTACGACAAACAAAGCCTGTTTGGTGACCCCTGACATCGGACAGCATACCGTTTGCACTCAAAAGTGACAGCGAAGGACGCGAATCCCACCGATAATTCTGTACACAAAGATGAAGAGGAGCGTGAGGAGGATGAAGCCCGTGTTCCACACCCAGATCGTCTTGTCAATGGCCGAGATGCCGAGGAACACGAAGATGATGGTTTCCGATCCGTTGGCGAGAACCTTCATGACATATCGGACCGTGGCGACGGACCTCTCGTCCATGTTTGCGTTGATGTACTTCTGGCAGCACATGCCACAGAAGACGATCCTACAGAACAGAAGCCACAGAGATAAATATTGAATTCTTCTTCCATAAAATGTACAAAATAACTCAAACAGACGAGATGTTCGTCGTGGATTACTCACGATAGGATGGCAGACAGGGAGAGCATCTCAGCAGTCAGGTAGGCGAGGTATCCCAGGACGAAGACGAACGCTGGCTCAATGATCTGGATGTTTCTAGTGCCCCGGGTCAGGAAAGAGATCAGCAGGCCGAACACAAAGCCCACGAGGGAACCACCAAACGCCACCACAAAGAAGGAGACTGGAGAAAGAGAGAGGACACGTATGTTATCCAGCATATCCAACACTTTTATTCAACAGAGCCCTCCGTAAACATGTCCACATGTAGAGTCTGGTTAGCCAGGCAGGACTAGCTGTGCCACAAGCACATGTTACATATTCATCACTGGCAATGTGTAAATAAATGTCACTCCTTACTGATTCCTTTAATGATCTCCACAGCATCAATTCCAGATCCTCCCAGTGACACAAACGCGTCGAATACATTGAAGAGCACCTAAGAGAAGAAGAAGAAGATACATCTTAGAATAAGGCAGAATAATTACTGAGACTGATCCACATCTATTCATATCAAATGCTTTCTTCCAGAGTCACATGACTTGGAGAATTTGATGACTTTAGACTCGACTTGACAAAACCAAAAAAGACTTTTACTTCAACACCAATGACCCGAGACTTTACTTGGACTTTTGTCTAGAAAATATTTGTTTAGGACTCAAAACTCGAAGTTTAGGACTGTTTGGGACTTGAGTGCAAATACTTGATACTTGTGACTTGCAAAACAAAGACCTCTGCTTTCTTCTTATTTTTTGTAATTATTCCTTATCTGCAGCTTCTATATCAATGTACAATATATGTTGTATATACTGTATGTTTCTTCAGTTTTCGCCAATTGTATTAGAATTTTGGCAATGCAGATAAATTCACACGTCTCTTTGTTTACAAAATATATTTTCTATATTTTTAATAGACCTATGTTTTAGAAAAGTGTTTCTTTCACTCCCATCAGATAAATAATATGTCATATTATCCTCATATGTATACACGAGGAAGAAAGGTCGTTTGGGGTCAAAACATTATCATGTCCATGGAGAATGAAGGAGGAACTGGGAACGAAACAGCAGTGTGCAGGTATTTTTCCGTATTTGGTTAAAATGATTGACACCCTACACCTGCAACAAAAGTGTGAATTTCCGTGCAACCGTTAGTGATAACCACATTAAAATCCCAAAACTTCAAGCAGCAAAGTTTTGACAGTACGATGCTTTTTTCCAATAAGCCTCAGAGAGTTCAGAGTCTGTCATTAGAAATGTGCGGAAAGTTGAAAGTAACACATTTCCCCCTCTTCCAATCCTCACTGTAGTTTCAGCAATGAATAGAGTGGAATTTCATGATTCATCATACAATATTTGTTATATGATTAACCTCTTCAAAGAGTTTTTTTTTTATTGACCAGTGAGGGATAAAGTTCAGAGTAAAGGCCCTTATATTAAAGTGCTTTATACTTCGTGTCTTGGAAGTGTACTTTCCGATGATGGATGTCTCAAATAAACTGTTGCGAGAAAAACAACAAGGTTGCAGTGTACGCACCACTGTCACGCCGTCGTTGAGCAGCGACTCTCCAAACACCATGATGAAGAGGACCTCGTTGACGTGGACTTGCTCAAACACAGCTATGACGGCCACAGGGTCCACAGCAGCAATCAGACTGCCGAAGAGAAGATACTGCAGCAGGCCGATGTCCAGGTCACCTACAGCGTCGCACACAGGGCAGGAGGTTGGACACTAAATTTAGATTTTATTTAAAGAGTGACTAATACCTTATGAATACACATATTGTGTTATAAATATGCATAGTGACTGCCCCCAGCTGCTTTAAACCGGGCTATTGTGAGTGAATTTAGCTATTGGCTGATCCAGAACCAGGTGACGTATATGGAGACAGCTTTCGTCACCAACCGACCCACCGAAAGGCCGTAATGAAGGGCTGTAATAAACGACAAAATCTTAAGGTAACGTAGACCAAGCCCAGAGATCGGCCTTTAACCACACTAAAAATCGCTTTCCTTAAATTCCAAGGATAGGCCCTTCTGAGCCAATCCTGGCTCTCTATTAATTTAAGGTTTTTGGCCAGCAGCATGGCTCTACGTGGCTGCGTACATTCATGGTAATAACTTGTCAAACTCCATGTGAGACCTCTCAACAATCTCTCTCCTCAGAGAAAGTATTTTCCACCCTAGTAAAATGGTTTTTCAGAGCCACCGTTTTTTTAAACCTATATTTGTTTACATTATTTGGGCAAATTAGCATAATGTCGAATTAGCAAGAGAGAGTTTAGTTTGTCCGTTCTAGGCTACCGTAGCAACATGGCGGTGCAACATGGCGGACTCCATGGAGGAGGAGCCGCTCCCTCTGTACACATAAACGGCTCATTCTAAGGTAATAAAACAATCCTTAGTTTCAGGTGATTATACACTAATGAAAACACAGTTATGAATATTATATTCCATTTTTGCCAATAAATCCCCCTAAATGCTTAACACTTTTCCTTTCAGGAAACTTGGAAACGTGACGATTCTCTGGTGAGCTCTGGAGTTAGAAGGAGCGTCTTTCTTCTATTCTTTCTAAGCAGAATTATGGGCGATTATTTGCGATGAACATCGGACATAATAACATCCCCTTTCTCCCCAGAAAGTGTAATAACTAACTTCCTGTTCTTCTACAGTTCTTTCTTTTTTGTTTTATATTGTCACTCTGAATAACTCCCTTCCTATCTCACACCCTTTATAGACATAAACTACAGAAATAAACAACAGGAAAGATTTCTCTCAAAATGCCAGCGGGACTTAAATCTTTTGAGGTCCCTCGATCTGAACATCCCAGAATGATCCTGACCCATTCCAGCCTGCCGTCTCTTACCCATGGCTCCCCCCTTGTGACACCCCCACAGCGACAGCCCCAAGCTGGCAGCGTTCCAGCAGGTCCCGATGACGGCGTAGATCAAGATGGCGCCCATGTTGCTGAAGAAGAGCTTGTTCGGCATGGAGTACCCTGCATCCAGGATGATTTGAGGCAACAGGTAGAAGAAGAACAACGTCGGGGTCAGCTTGAAGGTCTGCACCATGTTCGCACCCCAAATGATCCCACCCAGGATGAAGCCGAAGCAGATGAGCAAGGCGCTCTCTGGGATCACGCTGGTCACATGGTGGTTGGCCTCGATGACTGGGGGAAGAAGGGGAGAGAGGAAGAGAGAAATCAATCAAAAACAAATAGAATTTATTGTGAGGTGTTCTCTGGTGGGTTCCCACATAACAACCAACAAGACTAGATTCATAATAACCAATAATGAGACGGAATTTTCTTCGGGCCCGTGTGCGCCTTTGGGTCTTGGGGCTGACAAAGTTTAAAACTCATTGCATCATAAAAAAAAACATAAAACTAAAACTTTGGGAGGTTGCAAAATCTGCAAATGATCAACTGTTGCGCTCGACTGAGAAAGTGTCACTTTTTGTTGCGGGCATATGATTAACCCGCTCGGTGACGCGTGTGAAGGGTTTATTAATCTCTCTGCGTAACTAAAGACAGACTTTTGCTTAAGGTCACTTGACTTAATGGCCGGACAAAGTGTCACTTAAGTTTATTTAAACCTGCTGAACCGTTAGAATAGACCCGTTTCAAAATGTCCATTTCTCCTTGCAGCC
>JACSYO010000530.1:62500-370000 GCA_016806645.1 Ophiodon elongatus
GAAAATAGTTCCCAAAAAAAAAAATGGCAGGATTGGTAATCTTCTTCGAAAGCAGTTTTGGAGGACGGGCTGTCAGTGTTGCCGACTTGGCGACTTTTTTGCTAGATTTAACGACTTTTGGAGCTAGTGCTGCTAGCTACTTTCATTGGAAAATAGTTGGCAACACTGCGCTGGGTTTTTAGGTTGGATAATGTTTTATAAATCTTATTTTTAAAAGCCTACTTTTGGCAGTTTCTCAAGATTACCAACCCTCAAGCTTTAAGTTAATTCCTGAGACATTATTAAAGATTTATGTTGTCAGTAAAAACCAGTGGACACACAGGGTAGGAAAGTATTAGGAGACGATTGGTTTTGGTCTTTTCATGAGATTTATTGACTATATGAAGAATATAGAATAACGGCAGCCTTATCCTTTGCATGACCACGACAGTTACATCACTCCAAAGTGACGTAGATTAGTCTACTCATACTAACAATGAAGCTAAATACTGTGCTTATTCCCTGAAGAGTTGATTCGTCATGACTGTTCTTTTTTTTGTCCAGATGTCCCGTCCTTTTTGAGCATGACACGGGACAATAGCCTCAGTGTTGAGACCGGTTTAGTGATTTGATATGTAAGATCTCGTACAGTCCCCGGTGTGAACCAGGACACTAAAAATGGACAAACGTATCCGAGGTTGGTCATATGGAAATATATTGTATTATTTGAGTTGATATAACTGAGCATGATTACTAATCACATAATGTGACGACCACTACTTATATATGTGGTAGACATCTTCTTGGTTTCTGACAGTGGTGGAAGAAGTATTCAGTTACTTTACTGTAGTAAAAGTACTAATACCTCACTGTGAAAATACTAAAAGTAAAAGGCTTGCATTCAAAACCTGACAGAAAGTAAAATAATCTAAGTAGTATCTGCTAATCTATCTTAGTATGAAAAGGGAAAGTACTCATTGTGCAATATAAATGTTTCCTGTCAGTGTTTTACTATTATATTGATGTTTCTGGATTAACATAATTGCTACATTAAGGTCAGACACTAAAGGAAAACACATTTATGGTATATTTAGCCTCCACAACATATTTTAGACTATTGGAAAGAAAAGATCTGAAATACACTATTAATACTATTAATATACATTTGTATTTTACTACTTTGTCTCTTTGCGTTTGTAGGTTTCTCCTAAATTCACCAACAGTTAGCATTAGATATGCCTCATTTGCATATTTAAACATCATATTTCAGAAAACTTGCATTCCCAAAAAAATATTGTCTTAATGTAAGTAATCAACTCAGGAAGATTCTTGGTGTTATCTATTAGTTATGTTTTTTATCCTATTCACTGGTCGTTAAGCTTTGTGACGATGCATTTTCCAGCCGATCCAACAGGCTTTTAAAAAAGTTAATTCAGCCTAAGAAGTAAAAGAATTTTCTCAGACCATAAAGTAACACTTCATCCTTCAGTTTATCAGAAAAATTTAAATTCAAAATCAACAAATCTTGAGAGAAATGTTTTTTTAACTGGATAGCGAGGGTATGAAAAACTAATATGAAAAGTAACTACAGGTGTCAAATAAAAGTAGTGGAGTAAAAAGTACTAGATGTCCCTCTGAGATGTAGTAGAGTAGAAGTATAAAGTAACATAAAATGGAAACATTAAAGTAAAGTACCTTGAATTTGTACTTACGTACAGTACTTGAGTGAACATAGTTGCACTCCACCACTGGTTTATGATGTGCTCTGAATGCTGCCAATCATATTTATAAGAACGTCTGGCTGCACAGGCTGAGCAGTGGAGCATGAACGACCCCGTTCGGCCTTATTAACTAATGACCTAATATGTCTTACTGAACAGTAGCTGGCCTTTAACTTAAACCTTTCAATCACTCTAAAGTGGCCACAGCTCTGTGCACACTACCAGCAGGCACAAAGAGGTCAACTAACTTCACGGTGAAATAAAAAGAGGTCACGTAGAGGTCGTTTTCAGACCGGGAGTTACAGTTAAGGATCCTTGTGTTATTGTTTGTCAGGCTGCTGTTAAGAAATACATGTTTTGCCCATTGACGTGTGTCATTTGTGACCCAGCAGACGATTCAGTGTAACAAACGTAGATACAGTTATATTTTACCATTGTGTTTTACGTATCCTAATGCTATCTGTCAAATGAGTAAAACAATATATAATATACCTAAATTACAACATCACCAACCTCATAAGGGGGCGATCTGTTGGGAGGGAAAAGGTCAGAGACACTGACAGTGACAGTAAATGTGTAAAATGTCCGTGACCTGAACATTTTAACGGGAAATAAACTAACCTAAACTTCTGAAATTTGGAATAATTCCATTTTGATTGTACACAAATGTATAATGCATAAAAAAGGAAGCTTTCCGGTCCGTGAGAGATACGTAAACCTGGAGTTATTGTCCATTGTCCTTCAATTAGCGCAGAGCAGAGAAGGAAAAGAAAGCAGGCATTGTAAATCTGTGAAGAGGAAATAAGATCTGAAGAAAATTGGGGCCATTGTCTGCTCTCCGAGCTACGATGAGTATGTATAAAGTCAACATTTGAACTGCGCACGTATTGTTTGAGTTTATGCGAGTTTACTCTATAAAACCGATTTGTTCCTTTCAAGATAAGTTTGTCAAACCAACCACAACATGAGTTCTTGGAATTCATGGCACTCTCACCAAGAGTGGATGTCAAGTTTCGAAACGTATTTAAAGTTAAGGGGTTGGTTAATAGTCTCCCGTTGCAGAACAATAGAACATTTATGAGTCCTTTTATCTCTGTGTCCATGAAGTTTTAATCCCTATAATCAAATAGCGGATTTAGTGGGAACATTTCAGAGAAGTCCTCTAATCCCTGAGTCAATGTTTGTCTTCTACGCAGCCTTTGCTCTTTCTAACGTTTTTCTTTCGACAATTTCAAGTGTGGGCTCGAGATTTCCTCAAGGAACATGTTGTCTTTTGCAATCTTAAGAAAATATTAAAACCCCATGTTTGCAAATACAGATTTCAGATTTAAACCAATGTAAACTATGCTGAGTGAAATTTAAAGTATGCAACCTCTCGAACGTACAAAGTTTGGAAGCATCACTCTCCACAAAAACTCAATGGACAAATGTAGCTGCAGAAACAGTTGCTTAAATCATACACAATTATATTTCTTTGTTATCATTAATAATCTCTTGTGCAAGTTACTGTCAGTACAAACACAGCTGTAACAGTTTCAGCCGAAGGCAGCACAGGTAACCACTGAGGCTGCCAAGGCGTCTGATTTCATTGTTTGCTTATCCGTCATTTCCTGCATCCTATACAGCCAACCACCGTCCCATATTTATGCCGGTGGAGGTGTACACAAACACATGCACGTAGACACACACACACACAGACACACACACACAGACAAATGCATGCTCATTCATTTACATTGTCCACAGTGACGCAACCTATTGGCGTCTGTTGTGTATACATGAATTGCTAATGACGGTTCTAGGACAAGACATCTGGCTAAGGTCAATCTCTCCCAATGCCCCCAATCATGTCCAATTCATTACTTCAGAAGTGTATTTTGTCCCGTCAAAGTGTTCAAATTTGATACACAGGCATCTTAGAAAACGTGTAATGTGGCCGTTTTTATCCCACATCTAAATATTTGACAAACCCAGTTGCACGCAAACCCTAAACTTTGAAATGAGGTTGGGTGATATGACGATTTAATTCAATCCCCATAGCCACACACTGACATGTGGTTATTTTATACTTTAACGGTTTCTTGATTGAGTTTCCATAAAGATCACTACATCAACTCACGTCTGCCCATCGTCACATAAATTTAAATATACGGCATTGAAGATTTTATACACATCGCCATTGGTGAAAAGTAACAAAGTACATTTCCTCACGTACAAGCGTGGGGTACTTTATTTAAAGTTACTCCAATGAACGTTTAACTGGTTATGAACCCGTCTCAATTAATTCTGAAGCCTCTATATGACCTACAGAAGCAAACAAGACCATCATTGGCTATTTCTTTATAGTTGTTCTATCTGCCTGTCTTCAGATTTACGGCATGACACCAACACCGCACTACTGGGGGCCCAGGCTGGAGGGAAGGGAGGCACGGTAGAACCAGAACCAGAACCAGGACCATGAGGGGCAGACTGTCAGACCATGCTACTGTAAAAAGTTAAGGAGTTTTCTAAAGGGACTCTGGTGCTTGGAAATGCTCAAATCAACACAAAATGAATGTTTCTCGTAGCAGCTTCAAGTATTTCCACTTTATAGTATGTCATACTTCTACTCCACTTTTCATTGAAATAAGTGGGATGGACCAAATATTAGAAAAGCCTCTGACTATAATGCGATACACAAATCAACAACATCACAAACTCCAGCTTCCGAAATGACCATCAAGTTCATTCAACACCTTAAAAAACTGACCATTATAACCTTCATGAAGGTAGGATTTATTGCAGGACCGGTGAATTAGACTGCATTCGTTTTAGCTACAGTAACTGTGCCTAATAAACTGGCTGCTGAGTGAAGGATCAGCTTTTAAAATATGATGCATTTTAGAGAGCAGTAATAACCATAGACTTATAAGAAGTGGACGTCGCCAACGAGACGTCGTCCTGTGGTTTATGAACTGCCGCTTTGAAGCCTTGAGTTTGGCATTTTGTCCGTCACTTTCATGGTTTTTAACCTTCGCAAGTGACTCAAGGTGGACTCTTAGTATCCCCGAAGGCTGAATGAGACATTTCTTGGCGACCAATTAATTTTCACCAACTGAAAACACATTGTGAAAGGGTCCCCCAGACCGGACAACGCCGTGGTAGCAACCTGTCAATCACCTTGTAGCCCCGCCCCTAAAGCATACCCTGCTTAATGGTCTGTTTGACTCTAAATGGAGCATCATTTACTAAATGAACATCATGCTGTATTGAAGAAGACTTGAAACTAGAGATTGAGACCATAAACTCGTGTTTACAATGTTTACTGAGGGAATAAATCAAGAGAGAAGTAGAGTCATTTTCTCATATTAAAATGTTGCTGATAATACTTGTGTACTTTTGCTTAATTGAAAGTATAAATGCAGGACTTTTACTTGCTGTACACTGGTATTGATCATTTTACTAAACTGTAGGATCTGAGTACTTATTCTAAAGCGGCTATCAGCCATCTTTACCTTGGAAGTGTGAATTCTGCACTCTACTCACTGACTCATGACAATCTAATGTTACCTCTAGTTAAGTCAACACACAGTTTATTAAAGAAAGAAATCTCAACTAAATCCTATTTACTAATAAAATAACCGTTTGAGGTGTACTCCAGATAAGCCCTCCAGAGACAAGACTTGTTAGGACTCACTGAGCTTGCAGAGCCAGCTGACCAGGATCCAAAGGGCCACCAGGTACGGGGTGGAGACATGGTCCCACTTCCAGCTCACAATAGGTAAAGTGGTTATGGGCTCCCCTCCATGACCACCGCCTTCGGCAGTACTTTCATGATCACTGTCACCATGTCCACTATCATGGCTGGAGTTTGTGTCGGTCCCCGTCTCGTGTCCTGTGTCTGCAGTGCCAGTCTCGTGTCCTGTGTCCTCATTGGCCAGGCTGGGGCTTCTGGACACCATCAGCAACATGCAGAGAAAAAGAGCAAATCGCCTCGTAGCTGCCATGTTTGGGGAAAGTCACGACACAAACTCTTGATGCAAAGGTTATGTAGACTGCTGACTCTCAATTGCTCAGGTCAACCTCAGATCATGAGTCTTTCATTCCTCTCCCGTGTGCCCTCCTTCCCTGTCAGGCCACTTTGTTCTCACTTAAGTCCACATCTTCACCTGGCCTGAGCATTGTGGCCCGCTCTCTCCTCTCTGTTAAGGATACAGCTATTTACAGCAGGTGAAGCTCAGCCCATTCTGATGCCTGTCTGTCTCCTCCCACTCTGCACCCAGACCAGCTAGTTTGGCTACTTTACTCAATGGAAGATTTGATGCTCTCGTCCTTAATGGATATTATTATATTTGTGTGTTAATGATTCATAAGCAGGTTTTCACTGATGTTAAACTTCCAGATTTATTGCAAGGTATCCTTATTTTATAAGCTTTTTTTTCTCGTTTGAATACATTTTAAGCAAACTTAAGAGCTTGGATAAAGTGGGTGGTAAAAGCTTTTTTTTTTTACCTCCCACATCTTATTTTCTTAGTCTTGGCCATGCTTTTTTATTTTTACTTGCCAGATTAAAAGGTCACCCCACCAATTTTACACATCAAGCTCAGTTCACTAGTCATGAGTATGAACAAATACTTGATTGGTCGATCGACAAAATTAAGCAAGTATTTTGATAAGCTTCTCAGTTTCTTAGTTCTGAAGATTTGCTGCTTTTTCTTGTCTTCTGTGAATATCTTTGGATTTTAAATTATTCCTAAAAACAAGCAATTTAAAGACCACACTTTGGGCTTTAATAAGTTGGAATGGGCATTTTTCTTTACTTTTTGTCATTTTATAAACCAGACAAGTAATCAGTTAATGGAGGAAATACCTGGCGGATTAATCAATAATGAAAAATAATCCTTTGTTGCAGCCTACGTGTCTGAAAACATAAACCTACCATACCAGTGAGATAGTGACCCATCAAGTGATGCTATTAGTAGCATTATGGAAAATGTAGGATCCAGCATTTTTGGAATTTACCCCATATTAGGTACTAAAAGTAAGGATATCTCAGCCTCTGCTGTATTGATTCTGACCATTCATTGAGAGATGTAGGTGTATGACCAGACTCCTTCACACATCTAAGTAATGGAGTCCAATAGGGCCAGCAGCACAAGCAAGTTTACCCATATTATCTAAACCAGTGGACCGAGGCCTCAAATCTCTGGGACAACAACATGATAAAACGGAAAGAAGAAAAGAAATTGCATTTTTTTTGTGACTTTGACTTAATGTTTCCCTTTTTCTTTGTGAGATACCCTCTAGTTTCACCTCTTCATTGATTGACATTTGAAAAGAAGCAACTCTTTGGTTGGACTGGTGACCAGTAATGGACATATGCACTCCCTTTATGAGAGGTTACAGGAAGACCAAAAACATTGGTAACCAGTGATCTAAACCACTTAGTTGGAAGGAGAAAAAAAAGGTACGTAATAAAGTAATTATCCAAATTGTTTAGGTCACTTCCTGGTTCAACCCTGACCCATCACTTAGTTGCGTGTAAGGACGGTTTTGCAGTGCAAATAAAAAAATATAACACCCATGTCTGGTATCTTCACCTTCATATTTCCCTTTCCTCTTCATCAGCAATATAACCACAGGAATGACACTTGGGAAATCTTGACAGAATGGCAGTCAAAAAAATAAGATTCTAAGAGAAATAAGTTAATGTATTCTATGTGGCCTCCTGGAGCAAATTTTATTTTAAATAAATAATTAGTTAGGACAAACTGGCACCGCCTACAGACCTTTCTATCCCTCACTATCCTTGCCTGCTTGTGACTGTCAGAGTTTGACATAAATGTGTATTCAGAAAGTATCAAAAGATGTGAGGACAGGAAGGCAGTGTGACTTGTTTGTCTCCCTCATTGAAAAGGAGCACCTGCACCCCCAACATCCTCTCGGCCACACTGCACAACACTGACCGTGTTGAGCCTTCATTGCCACTATACATGTGTGTTTAGGTGACAGAGACTCGCAAATGAACCTTAGTTTGGACGTGCCGTTTCTTTCCTCATGAGTCGTTAATCAAGGTTTGGGAAGCTTGAGGAAATGTTCAATCAGGACCTTTCCAGAAATCAAGTATTTAACAGAAATCCCAAAAAACAAATGTATATAAAAGAGAGTGTTTAAATAAATGTTTTCCTAATATCGTGTTTTCTGTTTCTTGTCTCATTGGCAAAGAAAGCTTGGGATGTTTGATGAGGAAATTAGACATTTTATGTATTAGGCTTTCGATGACTGAAACTGAATTCTTAATTTGACTCTCTTCAGTTTGACATACTTCCTGGATCGATAAGACATGTCAAACTTACATATCTGGGTCTCAAGTGCTGTCGATAACAAGAAAATAGCTAAGTTGTTCGAAATCGTACTGCGTTGCATTGAAATAAGAGGCAAACAATCAGCAAAAGTATTTTTTCATGGATTTGCACCAAAATCGTCCTCTAATCCCATGACCTAAGTTTTCACTACATTTCCTCGAAATCTGTCGACAAGTGTTTGAGATATATCAATGACAAGAAAACTAAAAGCAGAACTAACATTCTAGGAAATCTACGGACAACCAATCGGCAATCAAAAAGGGCCAGAAATATAAATACTCTCTCTCCCACCCCGATTAGATTAGCTGCCTAAAGGAGAAATCCAAACTCTTCTTAACGCATCAAACTACCATGAGAGCTGCACCTTCCCTTTCCGTGTCCTGGAGGAGAACACCAGCATGGACTTCAGTGGAGCTGTTTGCACGCCAGCTCTGTTGACAGTTTATGAGTAAACTGGCTACATTGATTGCGACCCTGGCTAAGGAAAGATCTGACACCTGTATCTGAGGTCAGTGGTAATCAGAGGAGAGGGTCACTGTAGGGGCAGCGGTCCACAAAGAAGTGGCTGTGGCTGTGACTTGACCTTTATCAACGGGGAACTGCTTCGAAGGTTTGCTATCATCAGAATGTCATCTTCTTGAGTAATAAATCAGCATCCATTAGTTTAAGTGTAGTGCAATTATTAGTAGTCAACGATTCCATTAAATAAATAATAGACAAATCTGATAATCGATTAAATCAAGTATCAAGATTAAGACTTCACAGTTTACAGCTTTGAGCTAAACGCTAACATCAGCATGCTAACATGCTCCCAATGACAATACTAACATGTTTACGTTTGGCAGGTCTAACACTGATAATGTCTTCGTTTAGCACGTTAACATGCTAACGTTAGCTAATTAGCACTAAACACAAAGTACAACTAATGCTGATGGGAATGTCATTAGTTTAGAAGGTATTTGGTCATAAACCAAATTATTGGACAGATTAAAATTTTGACCTAATGATGGCACTAGATGAAAAGTCAGGGGATCGCTAAAGTGATCACAAATCATCCAGTGGGTCATGAATGTCTGCACCAAATTTCACAACAATCGATCCAAAAGTTGTCCAGACAATTCACATAAAACCATAAATATCTGCCTTAATGGTGGAGAAAAAAGTCAGTGGATCATCAAAGTCATTTAGAAATTATCAGGCCAATCCATTTCAGAAGATGTTGAGATGTAGATCGTCAAATCAATTAATTAGTCGATGAATTGATTTAACGATTTACAGAAAATAACTCAGTCATTTCACAACAAGCTAAAATGTGAAACATTCTCTGGTTCTAGATTCAGAAATGTGAGAAGTTGCTGCATTTATATACCAAATTGAATATCTTTTGTTTTTGGACTGTTGGTCAGAGTTAACAAACAATTTAAAGACGTCATGGGCTTTAAAATAGCATCTCTCACTATTTCTCGACATTATATGGAGTTATAACAGTTATAACATAAATATATAGTTGAGTCTTAACAATAGTGTTGAAGGGACACAACTATAGGGCTGGATATCATTTAAAAAATGATGACACCAGTACCAATAACGGTGGCCTTAAAGTGATACCGATAATAACAGAGTGCTGCAGGAATGAGTCCTGAAACCCGGAAATGAGTCAGCATTTTTGCACATCCAGTTCCCTCGTCTCAAAGTCAGTTGGCTTTCTGAATGGGTTTTGGGTTAGATGCCTGAAATAAGTTCTGTGGTTAACACACGCTTAAGATATTTAAACGGTTTGTTCTACAATAATAAACATCAGGTACCCCTCTCGTGAATTCTGAAGCTTTTACGTGTCTCAAAAATGGTGGTTGCTAACAAATGGCTAAATGAGAGTACAAAACGTCATCACGCCGAACACTAGTCTGCCTTTACAGCCTTGTTGTTTGTAATTACTTAGACTGTGCTGTAGTTCCAACCGAATGCATTCACGCTTTGAAAATATTTTTATTTTAATTTGTGACGATTATCTTGCTGAACAAAACATGTAAGTATCATTAGCTTGTGTTTGCCACAGAGCGTTTTTTCTGCAATAAACCAAAATCTACAATCCCATTGTTTTTTTATCGAGGGAACCAGTGCTAACTTCATCAATATAGTCCCATATATATTGAAGTAGTCTAGCAGTTGTATCAACGTCTGTACGTAGTCAACTACTGACTGTCAAATCAAATAAAGAAAGTTCAACTGAATAATATCTCAACAATATTTATTGTCAGATTTCAAATTGAATGTGATTAATTATAAATAATGCATAATCTAATAGTAAATAAATGTAGTGGAATAAACAAAATACATAACAGAAAGCTTTTGAAAAATGTGACTGTGAAATTTTGCCATGCAGCTTTAAATTAATTTCATTCAGGTGTGAAGTATCAATGTCAATCATAAAATCTACAATATCCATATTTTTTTCTAAAAGGATCTATCTATCTGTGGTTATTGGAACTACTTGTTTCAGCTCTATTCTCCTCTCTGTTATCATCATTGTTGGGTCGTTAATGAATGTGTTAGGATTCTGATCACATTGGGCTCTTAGATCATTTACCACCACCACATTTATTTTTTAATCAGACACCACAGCACTCTGAACTGCCAACTCAAAGTACTCAAATACATCACGCTCGACTTAACGACAGCACAGACTGTATGGGTCGTAGCTGCTGCGGTGGTGGGCCAATCCCATGTCGCATTAAAACTAACTAAGCTTGATTGGCTGCGAGCAAAACCATACGATTGTCATTTGACCGGAGAAGTTACACGGTGCTGGGGTATTTCGGTCGATACCTTAAAAAGGTCCTGCGTACCAATACCCAGCCCTAGCCACAACTGCAGGTCAGTGATCGTACACACATGGACAACTGTGCACACAGTTTCCCATTCCCTTTTTAAGTGATAGGGAATTTACAGTCGAGAAATCTGAGTCACAGAGAGGAAGAACCTTCAGCGAGTCACAAAGAAAAAATAAATATCCTCATTCTTGTGATCGTGGTCATTTACAGGTTTTCAGTGTCATTATTTGGATATGTTCTTGTCCCAGAAAATCCCCTATTGATTGTTTTGGCAGGCTTGTGTCCGTCAATGAACGCTCAGTGTGACTCTACTTTTTTCTAACAAAATCATGCTCACAAACACTCCACATGAGTTTTGAATTCTCTGCCACATTTCTTAGAGAGAGGAAAAGTAGTTTATGACAAAATCAAACGAGATGAGGACAAATTTGGGTCTTTCTACAAAAAATGTAAAATGACAGGGATTATACCTATCCGACCGACTTGTCTTGATATTTTCCACATAGGTGACCCCATTGCTTGAAACTTGGCAAAACAAACACAACTGTATTTTTCCCACTCCTGAATGTAGCGGTTTAGGAAAAGTCAATGCATGTTCATCTGCCTCCCGGTCTGTCTAAGGTGTCAGATTGCAGAGGAGATGATGTTACATAAGAGCAGTGAAACCTGCATGGACATCGGCCGGATGAGGGACGCGTCTTAGTTTACAGTTCAAGTAAGTGACAGAGATGTTGAACCAACAGAAGATCCCTGAGGTGACCTTCTATATGTGTTCTATTACTGAATATACTGTGCACTGTAAGTTTATTATAACGGAAGAACGAGACGATACTCTACAATATAAACATCAACAAAGCTAGTGTACTTTCCACACAGTGTCATATCAACACTTTAATGCTGCGTCATACACGACATATGGCCACAATAAAGACCACACCCAATAAATCATTCAACAGAAAACACAAGTCACCTCCAACTGGATGTTTCAGGGAGACATTTTTAATTTTCATAAGATTATTCACTCACCTCGGGGATTTCCACGGAGCATCAGTTCCTTCATGACGTCGTCTGCAATCATAGTATTGTTGATGGTTCTGAGGAAAACCTCGGCCTGCCATGTGATGCTGTTCAATGAGATAAGAAAGCAAATAGAGGAGATCATAAAAAAGTAATTCCCTCACATTAGTGTAATGGGAAAATATGTATGTGACTAATAGAAAATTATATGAGAGTCTATTAATTAAGGACTTTGTTAATAAGATGTGCGTGTGTAACTGTTGGACCTTGAAACTAGAAACCTGTGTTCCGGTGATTTTTCGGAATGTGAGATAACACAGTGTCCTCTGTCTAGATGTTTGTTTAGGGCAAAATACATTCAAAGATCAAAGGAAAAGACCGTTGTTTACATCTCGAAAGCTGTATAAAGTGTGTTGTGACCTGTTGAATGTTGAGACATTTGCTACGGATTGCAGAGCGTGCCGTCGTTGTGAAGCTCTCCCTTGCAAGAATAAAAGAGGACAAGGACAAACTTGATTTACTAAAGACTTTATCCAATTTCTTAACTTCGGCTTCTTCTCCTGATTAACGTACAAATATTCCACAACATTAGCCTGCAGATTTAAAACGCCCGAGTTCACCCTTTGAATTTTATATGACAGACTTTACGTGTATATCATCAACATCTTCTCACTTACACATGTATTTACTCCTTTTTTGAAATGTGGTTCAGAGGACATTTGGCAAATGTATACAACTTCAAATTCCAGGGCAGCAATTCATTACTTTTCTATTGAAAGAATTGTTGAATTAATGATAACCTGTAGGATTATTCAAAATGTTCTATTAATCATTTAATATATTTCAAAAAGTCACAATAAAAATTACAACAGAGCCCAACTGAAAGAAGACATCTACATACTTTTTTGACCAAATTTAATTCTTGCCAGTCAAAACACATATTTGACCCGGTTGCTCAAGATAATCCACAGAACTTGTTGTGAGCACTTGAAAGAAAATAGTTCCGACATGAAACTTCTCACAACAGGGTCGAAAAGAATAAGTACTTTTTGATTTTGGGGAGACCTATCCCTTTAAAGTCCAGGTCCAGGAAATGCATAGAACAAAACTTGGCCCAGGCCCAGAGTTGCAGATAAGTTGATGGCCACTAGAGACTCTCATAAACCCACCACATACTGCAGTATACTGCAGATATATTGTGCAACATTTCTTCTACTCACCGCTGTTTGTTGTGGTCTGTGTTTGCACAACAGTGAGGAGGAGCAAGTGTCCCACACCAGTACACAGAACCCCATGGCTCATGGCAGAGTTTCTACAGAAGTCTGGAAGTTGATAGGACAGTTGATAGGAGTATGGAGGCCTTACATGTAAAACCCACATTGGACATGTCACAGTAGGAAAAAAAAAGCTGTAAATAAAAAAAATGTATGATGGCTGGATTCCATTTAGCTGCTACAGTTTCAGGGTCCTGGTATTGTGCATGCTCTTATTGGTTATTATACTGTGGAACAGATAAGAGCCATAGCGCTTTGTCTGTGAAAGGGCTATATTTAATAGGACTCCTCAATAAAACAGTAGCTTGACTTGACATTAAAATGACAAACTGAGTGAAAACATTTTGACAAGTTTATATTTGACCAATTACGTCATAACATTGACTTGGTGTCATACTTTTGACTTAGAAAATAAGAAAAATGACACACTATCTCATAACATCAGTATTTTTCTATCGTTACAAATGTTTCATATTCTGGGTGTAATGGGGCTTTCATGTGTTTCATTTACAGCTTTTATGATATTGTAAACGTATTAAAGTAGGTAAACGTTACATTAAATACTTAATCACTCTTTAATCAAACTCACGCAGAGAATAAGACGTATGCGATATGATCCCAAACTGCCATAAGTCAGGCCTCTTTTCTAATATTTTCATCATTAAAACACTATTCTTTGCAGTGGTGGAAAAAGCACTCTGAGCTTTTATTTAAGTTTTTAAAAAAAGGTACTCATGCAGAATGGCCCATTTCAGAGTCATGTAGCCTATAATATATTACTGAATTATAATTATTGATGCATTAATATGTACATCATATTAATGTTAAAGCTGGTAAAGGTGGGGCTTATTTTTGACTATATATATATATATATATATATAGATAGAAGAAGATAATGTACTTTTCCACCACTGAAACACTACTCTTTGCAGTGGGGCAACTGTACATGAGGTAAAATACAGTAAATATAATCATATTTTCTAAACTCTTTATATGTTTTGAATAAATGTAAGCGAAGTAAAAAGTACAATATTTCCCTTTAAATTGTGACGTTGGTGGAGAAACGTTAGAAGTAGAATGAAATGAAACGACTCAAGTACAAGTACCTCAAATCTGTACTCGAGCACAGTGACGTAGTTGAGTAAATGTGGTTATTGATTTCCATCTCTGACTTTGTGACTGTAGCTTAGCTGTTACCTGTTGATTCCTTCATTATGCTAACAGCCTGCTCACCGGGCCACGCGCGGGGGCGCGGGCTTCCCCTCGCGCGCCGCTCACATGACGTTACCCAGCATTCTGCGGGCGCGGCGACAGAAACATAAAGGAAGAGGATGCGGGTTGGGTAACTCCGTGGTCGGTAAGAGAAGTCTATTTAACTACAACACGTCCCGGTTACGCGTCCCCGTCGTGTTCGGCCCACTCACCGCGTTGTACCGCGACATTGTTTCACGGTAGAGACGAACGTGAAACAATGTCGCGGTGTTTTAACGTCTCCACGCGCCCGTAAATAAACTGTGAGGCGACAGTTTAAAGTCCTCCAACTTGGGGGTTTTGGGTGAAGTTGCTAAGGTTACGTAAGATACGTGTGTGAAGGAATGGAGACGTGTTAGAAGATAGGAGATAGAAAATGTACCGAAACCCCGAAGATACGTTTTTAAACGTCACGGGAAGCCGATCTGTGCTGGGAAGTGGTATCAGTGACGGAGGTGAGCCCGGTGACAGGTTTACGTCAGCTATCAGCTGTTTTTGGTTTAAAGGGGCTGCTTGAGGGCAACCGGGGCTCTTTTATGTTGTTTACCAAAATGGTGAGACTCAGCAGGGCAACGCAGGGACTCAAGAACTGAGTTCTGACAAACAGAAACTGAAAACTGGTGAACTGAATGAGTAAAAATGTTTTTGTTTTTTTTTCAGAATTACGTCTAATTTTATTTCATGCTTTCGATCATTAGGTTTTTGCTTTTAATCCAATTGCAACAGAAATATATAATACCTTCATGTGTAAGATAATATACATTATGCTCTCCTAGAATGGTGTCCGCCTGACATCAAATATTAATGCATTCATATACACAGTACATGAGACACATTCATATCTCATTTATTCACCTTCACACAATTCTTGATTTAATGTAACGTAGATAGAAAAAAAAGGTTGTTGTCATTTAAGCCTGATTTTGATATTATTTAAAGCCAGTATTTGGAATGTAGTTGTTTTTAAAAAAATAAATGTAATGGATGAATTTAGTATTTCACCAACAGAATTATACTTCTGGTGTGAAAAACTCTTTGAAAGCACATTTCGACCATAATATGGGGAGATTAAAATGTCAGCTGAAGATACATGAACATTTAAAGATATCTATAAAGTTTCTTTTTTTTTGGTGTTGAGTGTCTTGTGCTCGAATGCAGATCCCACTGGGGCCGAGTGGCCTTAAAGGTCTTGGTACCCTACGTCTTATTCAGGTTGTTCAAAGAGCAAAGGACCAGCATATCGCTGCTGTCATAAACCTAACCTTCTGCCCACAAAGACTCAGAAATAGACCAACCCATTCAAGAATGTGTCAGAACTGTGATAAAGCCTCTGGTGTTTATAAACAGCGTCCTGATTTCCGTTTTTGCTCGAGGCTGTTGGCGCTGACATGCTGCTGTTGACGCTGCAGAGATTTCATTACTTTTAAGAGTATTCAAAGCTGCGAAGCACAACGGCTCCAGTGTCCGCGTGAGCATTATCGTGATGGCTTTCATGTAGCTCGGGATTATGTGTGACTGATGTCATCCACAGCATGCAGTCCATCAAACTCAAGTCCAATTCAATATATGCCTCCCTCCAAAAGTATTTATAAAAAAAAGAAAAGATTTCAAAAATATCTCAAAGCCATCATCAATGATCCCATCCTGTCGTACTCCGTTTATTTCTAATGCAGCGATGTACATTATGTTGGTATGTGCGCTACATGTAAATCCCCCCCAAAAAGTGCAAATGATGTGTTCATTCATTTTCAATCCTTATCAGCCGACTAGAAAGAGAGCGGACTCTTCATGTGTACACGTTTTTTTTTATATTTGCAATCAGTCTGACAACAGAAAAGCACGTTTGAGGGAGACATCCGGCCGTTTCATCTTGTCCGTGTCTTTGTGTTATTATTAAAACAAAAGAGGCTTGAGTTGATGCTCCATCTGGACTGTAGTTGTGATTAGAATCCTCTCCGGCACTCGATGCCATCACGGTCAGCTCGTCCTATTTGGCTCAGTTTCAGAGAACTATCCCCAGGCCATCGTGGAACTTCAACCCCTGACCAAGCAGATAACGAGACTACAATCACTCTGAGCGATGAGCGTTTCACTGCGGGAGATGAAGTCATTGAGTTTACCCTTTTGATGTGATCGTCCCCTTTTCTTCCAGGCATACAGTGCACATCACATGTCTGCTGAGTCGAGAGCAGGCAGACGCGGATGTAAAGGAGGTTAAAGAAGGGTTCTCTTGTCTCTCTCTCTCTCCCCTCACCCCCCACCTCCCAGCTTCAGATATGGATTACAAGGTTGTGTTTGCAGCCTTGGAGACAGTATGTGAAGACAACATTTCTATTCTGTGTGGGCCTTCCGATCTTCCATACGGCGCCGTTGCCCGGCGCCTGGTCACGTGTATGAGAGAGATCCAGGAGCACGGCCGAGCCCTGGAGCCCGTGATTGCCAGCTTCACCGCCGTCTTCCACCATTATGACTTCGATGCACAAACGCCCGGGAACGGCTACCGTACCCTGGCCAAGGTAGGACTGGTCCCGACTGGATGCATTGCTCCACTCACTGCTGATGTGTTAACAGAAGGTGTTGCGTGGAACAGTTTGAATCATTATTATAACATTCGGACTGCAACTAATGATTATTTTCGTCATTGGTTGTTCTTTTGTTTAATCTACTCATTATTTGCTCGATAAAATGTCCAAAAAATAGCAATTTCAATTTTCTCAAAACTGTGGTGGAATTGTTTTGACGCAACAGTCCAAAGCCTAAAACTCTTCCGTTTATGATTATATTTTTATTAAATCAAAGTGCTTCAGGTAGCACATGATGTTAAAATGTCTCGCTGGCTTTGTTGCGTTCTTGTGACTGGTGTCATTCTCCATTTTTCGTATTGCTAGAAATCTCATGAAAAGATCAAAAACAACAATGTGTCAGCTCATCTCCCCCCGGCCCCCCCCCCTTCCCATACCCAGTCAGTTTTGGACATCAATGGAGCTCTATGACACAAACAAAGCTACACAAAGCTTTGACTCCACATATCTTTGGTCTTTTCGTGGTTATTGTTATTACAGCAAAACGTTGCATTGCTTTTCCCTCTGTCCTTTCAGGTGTTGCTGTCTTGCCTTTTGCACATCATCCACAAGGGGCGCTACATCGCCTCCGGCTACAACAGTGCCTTCTTCAGGGCGGACCACAACGCGTCCGAGATGGAGGCGTACTGCAGCGCTCTGTGCCAGCTGCGCGCGCTGCTGCACCTCGCCGAGCAGCTGATCCACGACAACGGCTACGGCCAGCTGTACTCCCTGCAGGACGGGGACCTGAGCCGCCGCTTCGTGCAGGAGTACAGCTCCATGCACAAGGCCTGCTTCTACGGCCGCTGTCTGGGCTTCCAGGTCAGCCGTCGTTTTCCGATTTTCGAGCGTTCAAAAGGTGGCTTTCTCACCAAAATATTATTTAAATAACGTGGATGCGAGCCTGTCGATTGCTCTCGTCAGGTCACATTATGTAGCCAAAGGAATCCAATCCCAAATAGCCAGTTTAGTGTTAAGATTCAAAGTATTTTCAAGAATGAAAAAGCATGTGTCACTTGTTTTAATTATCTGAAACCAAAGTTCTTCTTATTATCTTCCCTTCTTATCGCAGTTCTCACCCACTCTCCGTCCATTCCTCCAGACCGTTGTCATAAGCATGGTAACATACGGAGAGACGTACAGTAAACAGCAGTCGGGTTTGGGTAAGTCTTTGTTTGCCCACGATGTCATGGTGCTGATGGGCCTTTCCCAGAAGGGTTTCATGCTGCACAACCAGCTCTGCTCCCAGTCGACCACAAAACACTTAACACCTGCACAATATAAATACACTGCAATATTAATACGCTGTGCAATATTAATGCACTGTGCAATATAAACAGACTGTGCAATATAAATACACTGTGTAATATGTTATTCTGTCTGTAAATATAATGTTTCAGTTATTGTGGACTCTATACTGTTTTGTTTTATTGCTTATTTGCTTTTATATAATACTTGTTTTGATCTTGTTCTTTTACTATGTTTCTTGTTTGCACTTTACCCTCTGCTGTTGTAATCCTGTAAATTTCCCCACTGCGGGACGAATAAAGGATTCTCTTATCTTATCTTATCTTATGCTCTTCCAGGCTTGGCGGCCCTTTCCCTCCTCACATCGGGGAAGTACGTCATCGATCCGGAGCTGCGGGGCGCCGAGTTTGAACGCATCACCCAGAACCTGGACATGCAGTTCTGGAAGTCCTTCTGGAACCTCACAGAGTCCGGCCTTTTAGCAGTAGGCAGGGTCAATTATCCTTCTCCCGACTCTCGACTCGGCTGGAGTCCTCTCTAGTGTTTTCACTGCTCAATGCCCTGCATGTCTCTCCCCCTCAGGGCTTCAGCCGGATAGCCTCTTACCCAGTGCAGGTGAACTTCACCCTGACCGTGCCCCCTGTCACTCTGCAACTCCCGCTGGCCTCGGACCCCAGCCTAACAGCCACCGTGTCCCCTCCGATAGCCCACTGGGGCCCCGGACCGGTCCACATGCGTCTGATCTCCCATGAGCTGCGGGAAGGACAGGTGAGGCTCCACATGTCTAGTACAGGGGTGTGGTGAGGAATAGAAATCTGGACCAGACATGGTGTTAGATTTACTGAGACAAATACTCCTACGAAGAAAATGAAGACATTTGACCTTTGATCCATTGTGATTAGTCTCTTTTCGTCCGTCATGTGATGAAATCTGCAAACATCTGACTTGATATTGACAAAGGGATCTTCCTTTCAAAGTTGTTATTGAAAACTCTCAAAAACTCGATAGATTGGGCTGAAATGTGCCGACCCGATCAATCGTCTGCATGAGAGATATGACACAAAAGTGTACAAAGGACTGGACAAACAGACCCAAATCAATATTTTACCAATAAGAACTGTATAATTGCTAATTTATAGGGGGATTTCATATAAAGTGGTTGGATATTGTGACATAGAAAATGTGTAAAAGGTCATTTCTATGTCATTCTCCTACTTTTAGAAGAGAATGGCATGTTTTGTTGCTTTGTGTCCCTTTATTATTATTTACTTGTCCTCTCTCTTTTTAGGAGAGCGAAGAGTTGCTTGCCTTTTCCCGGAGCGACCCCCCCCCCATCACCGCGTCCCACCTCCCCTGGGTGCAGAAGCAGCCTCGCTCCCCCTGGCTGCTCATCCACTTCCACGGAGGCGGCTTCGTGGCCCAGACTTCCAGATCCCACGAGGTGCGGCACGCGGTGTTAACTGTATCCCACGGTTGATACTGCTACTCCCACTCTTAATCCTCTTATAATAATACTTGTATTTAGCACCAGACCTTTCTATCCTACTTAGGGTTTCACAAATTCACAATAAACGTAAGCATGTTTTCTATTCATCACATTTGTCCTGCTCTCTATGAACCAGAATTATCTGCGGAGTTGGTCGAAGGAGCTCTCCGTGCCCATCCTCTCCGTGGACTACTCGCTGTCACCCGAAGCGCCGTTTCCCAGAGCTCTGGAGGAATGCTTCTACGCCTACTGCTGGGCTCTGAACAACTGTCATCTGCTGGGTGGGTGTGTGTTTATGCGTGTGTGTGCGTGTGTGGGTTTGTATGCACTGCATCACACTCAAGACAACACATGGCTGTAGTGAACCAACAGGGAGAATTATTCTTTTTTTCTTTTTTTTAATAACAGATTATTTTGTCAATCTGATCATATTTGGGGATTGTTTTTTTTTTTTTGTCATTTTCCTTTAAGGACATTGCTGGTTTTTTTACATAAAAAAAAAAAAAAAAAAAAAGATAAATGAATGAAATGCAAAAAAACAAAAACAATGTGAACATACAGTATTTATTGTTAAAATCACTTGTAAGTATGAGCAGTTACTTACACTTATATGTACAACTCCCCATATATTAGAAAAATATTACTTTAAAATGCATGCAAATAAGTATTTATTAATTTCACAGAATGTGTGGATTCAAAATGCAAATGTGTGGGCCAATGCATTCACACATGCAGCTCTACGGACGGCTGTAGAGTCTGTGCACCTTCACAGATGTTCCCTTCAACATGTACACAGTGTACCCTTTTCATACGGGGTGTTACCGTTCGTCCCCCAGGAGGAGGGACACCGTATGTCCTCAATATGGCATGTGAATCGTTATCTGTACATTATCAGAACATGGAAAATGTGTCACATGTGCCCACTCCCATGAGGAAAAGGTGGATAAGAGTAAAGAAATGTGGTAAAATATAGAAGTGATTATAATAGGGTTAAAGATGAAATGGTATTAGAGCTGCAACTAATGATTATTTATATTTATTTATTTATATATAAACATTATATATATATTTTTTTATTTATTTATATTGCTTTCAGTTATTGTTTTTTCAATAAGATGTCACGAATGCCCAAAGTGCCCCGCTGTTGATGCACTAACAGTCCCCCCCCACCCCCCACCCCACCCTGTGTGTCTCAGGCTCCACGGCGGAGCGCGTTTGCCTGGCGGGCGACAGCGCCGGAGGAAACCTCTGCATCACCGTGTCCATGAAGGCCATATGCAGCGGCGTCCGAGTCCCCGACGGCATCATGACCGCCTACCCCGCCACCTTGCTCACCACTGACGCCTCGCCGTCCCGCCTGCTCACGCTGATTGACCCGCTGTTGCCTCTAGGTGTCCTCACAAAGTGCATCAATGCCTACGCAGGTGTGTGTGCGTGTGCGTGTGCGTGTGCGTGTGCGTGTGCGTGTGTGCGTGTGCACAGCATTGTTTCCCGCCTCATTTAACACGCCACTGGAACAGAAAACAGAATCTCTGAGGGATTAATGTAGAAACCGGATGGCGTGAGAGGGAAGGGAAAGATGAAAATAATTAACCTGCTTTTATGTGCACTATTCTGCACTGAATATAAAGTCTGTGACTCCACCAGTTGGATATTATTCATTGGTTCATTCACTGAGCCCTCTGAACACTGAATATATAAACCGTTCATCTTCCTGGCATAGAGCGGCTCATAGCAGCTTCCAGTAGCGACATATTGTTCCAGATTTGATCCCATTGCCTCGGTAACTTTGAAAACTTGTGCTTTCCTCGTATCTCAGGTGTTGGAGAGCGTCCCTCTGTGTGCTTATTGTCGCTGAGTATCACTGAGAGACGGCTTTGTTTCCCATTGTTGCAAATGAGCAGGATTATGGTTTCACATTTCCATGCGTCCGTGTGTTTGGTTTAAAGATGTCACAGGAAGTTGTAACAATGTTAAAGTTCAATAATATGCGAGGTCCAAACAGAAGATCCTTAGGGCGAAGAAGGAAAAAAAAGCCTCCGTATAAATCCAGTAATTTGAGTGACGTCAGCGTCCTGTTGCCATGTGAACGGTGTATATACTGTGTAGGAGGAGAAAGTAAGCATCAGGATGTGTTGCCTAGCTCCCTGAGAGGACGGAGAAACCTCAGCATCATGATCTTCTCTGTGTGTGTTGTTGTTTTTTGTCTGTCTGTCCAACACGTTCGCTCACGTCACATAATCCCCCCCCCTCCCCCCCCCTCCAGGTGCAGACTCCCAGACGGTGCAGACGGCTCTGGGCAGCGGCAGTCTGAGCGCTCTGGGCAGAGACACCGCCTCGCTAATCAGCGATCTCACCCAGGGGGCCTCCAACTGGATCCAGTCCTTCCTGGACCCCATGCGGGCCACGGGGGGCCTGCGCTCGCTGTCGGCGGCGCGGGCGGTGTCGACTCGCGGGACGTCCGATCGCGCCGCCGAGTCAAACTGCGACGGTCACAGGGATTACCCAGAGGGCTTTGAGCCCCTGCGCTCCGAGTGCCTGGCCTTTGTTCGCCCGACTACCTGCCCCGTCATCCGGAACCCGTTTGTGTCGCCCCTGCTGGCTCCGGACAGCCTGCTGAGAGGCCTGCCGCCCGTACACATAGTGGTAAGGGTTTAGATCTCCCAGGGAAACCTCATCTTCACCCCGAGGACAGATTAAACTCTGAAACTGACTTCAGCAGAGGCACAGATACAAGTTGAGTCATATTGTTTTTAGCCTGATAATCAGATTCAGATGCCATTTCCTGTTACTTAATTAATTCGTTTTGAATGGCTGAAGAAATCCTAAGATGTGGGCGTCAATACTAAGATCTGGAACCAGGCTTCAAGATTTGACCGATTGTTGCTGGGTGCTGGTATTCTGTCACTTTAAAACTTCCTTTCTGGACTGCATGATAGTTTGGCCCAGATTTTCTCCAGCCATTTCAAAACAGCATTTCTGTCTTCAGACGGACATCTGAATGTTAACTTTACTGAATCACCTTCACAAGCAAGTTTCATGTGTTTTCAAGTAGATTTTCATACTTGTATTTATTGGGCTAAAAGCATGCAAGAGAAACCGCATGCTTTCATGCACGCACACACGCACGCACGCACGCACACACACACGCAGCTTCATTTTCATGTGTGTTGGATCTATGATAACGCTGGATAAAGCTAAAGCTAGACTGATCAATATATGATATATCGGTAGAAATTGCAATACAGAACTAGGTTTGAGTTGTTTGTTTCCTGATTCCTCCCCGTGTCCCCCGCAGGCCTCCGCTCTGGACGCCCTGCTGGACGACTCGGTGATGTTTGCCAAGAAGCTGCGTGACATGGGCCAGCCCGTGCACCTGACGGTGGTGGAGGACCTGCCGCACGGCTTCCTCAGCCTGTATCAGCTCGCCAAGGAGACGGACGTCGCCGCGGATATCTGCGTGGAGCAAATGAGGACGATTTTCCAGCAAGGAAACCTTCGCAAGCTGCCAAAGCTGGGAGAGACGTCTCCGAGCGGCAGTCAGTCGGGCTGATTTCTCTTCTTCTTTTTCTTTATTACCTGCCGGGCGAATAAAAAAGATCTGATGTAACGAGAGAGGGATGCAGTCGATTTGGGAAAAGGAGAGAAGTCAGGGAGAATTATGAGGGCCGCGAGTAGAGGAAGCTGAGGGACGCTGCACTTTCTGTCCCAAGATTTACATGTTCAAGATCCAGATCAAAATAAAACGCACATTGAGACTATTAGAGGCCGTCGGGAGGTCCACCGTAACCAGCCCCTGTGGTCGTTTCTCAACCGATGTACTGTATGTCAGTGGTGGGACCTGCTGTGCCTTGAATTTAAAGTGCTGCTGATGTGTGTGAAGGAAAGCTTTGTCGACATTACTGCACAAACTGATGAGGTTTACTTGCACAGAAACACACACTACAGATGCACTCTTCTTCTTATTAATATTATATTATTTTGTTTACCAGCAGTATGTGGATTATGGGATATGAGTGTTTCTTGCTACAGTGTAAATTAATTCTTAACATTTGGTAAATCTATTTAACACTGCGTTGTTTATATTTAAAGTCTGCATTAAATCCAAACTTCCAAGGATCACTGGTGTTTCTTTAGCGTGAGCGCTGCCTCCTGTTAGCACAGCCTGATGAAGCCCTGGACCCTGGTCAGATTGTGTATAACGTGTCAACCAGACGTGTTGTTTCATCAGCCAACTGAAATTGCAGCATTGTAGTATGTAGAAAGATTATTAAAAAAAAAAAAGAAACTGGTGTACGATTGCTATTATTACTGTACACCAGCTTGTTATCGCTGACCTAATACCTGTAACCCAAACATTATAACGGTTGACCCCCCCCCCCCCATATTACTAACAGCTTGACATTTCTCATCCTACATGGGAGCTCTACATTGCTCTACCTGCTCCTGTCGTAGTTGTCACAGTTGTCACAGTTCCCATACGGTACCCCCCCCCCCACCCTCCCCCTCCTTACGGGTCTTCTATTGGTCGTCCCTCCTAATCAGCGGTGGGTGATGATGCTGACCTCTGGAGCGAAGCACACTTTAAAATCTGAGCTGTGAACCGAGACGTCCAGACCACGGCCACAATGCTGCTCCTCTCTCTGCTCCTGTTGGTGGGCACTAGTGGTGAGTTGGAGTTCACTTCTGCTACATAGATTATAAAGGCCTTTAGAATAAATCTTTCTTTTGCATGCTCACTTTTAGAAATATTCTCTCAGTGTGTATTGCACGTTTCAGGGGTCACGACCTTGGCCAGACCATGAGCGGGTCAAACCATGTGATCTCATTTCATACCCTTCTCCTCTCCCTCTCTCTCTCTCACACACACACACACACACACACACAGCTGCCCTCGGCTTCGATGATAAGATCGTTGGCGGCTACGAGTGCAGGGATCACTCCGTGCCCTGGCAGGTGTCCCTCAACAACGGCTGGCACTTCTGCGGAGGAACCCTGATCAGCGCCGGCTGGGTGCTCAGCGCTGCACACTGCTACAAGTGAGTACGGGGGGCGGACAGAGGACCGGACAGGGACCGGACAGCCCCCGGTGGGTGACGCACGAGCTCATCCGTCCGTTTCGTCCCACTGTGGCCTCTCAGGGGCGAGGACGTGGAGCTGCGCCTGGGCGAGCACCACATCGGCTACAAGGACGGGCCCGAGCAGTTCATCGCCGCCGCCGCCTTCATCCGCCACCCGGACTACGACCGTTACACCATCAACAATGACATCATGCTGATTAAGCTCGCCGAGCCGGCGAAGCTCGACAAGTACGTCCAGCCCGTCGCCCTGCCCGCCGGCTGCGCTCCTGCGGGCACCCGGTGTCTGGTGTCCGGATGGGGAGCCACCCAGAGCCCCTGTAAGTCTGGGGGGGATGGGAGGGGGGGCAGTGTCACAGGTCAAATATCACTCCTTGATTTGAATGAGGAGGCCTGTTAGATTGTCTCTCTGACTGTGTGTGTGTGTGTGTGTGTGTGTGTGTATGTCCAGTCGGTTGCACTAAATGCCTGCACTGCCTGGACCTGCCCATCCTGTCCCAGCAGGACTGTGAGAGCTCCTACCCCAACAGGATCACCTCCTCCATGTTCTGCGCCGGCTTCCTCGAGGGAGGAAAGGACTCCTGTCAGGTACCAGACACTTTCACAAATGTATTATTTCTCTTTCTTTTTTTTTTTTATCAAATTCCTTCAGATTTTGCATCTTCTTTTTACTCACTCTTTCATTATAATGATTGTGTTTACTCGCGTATTTGTAAGAGACGAGTACAGAAGGAGAGTTGCAGAAGCAGTGTCCCTCGGTGAGCATTTCTGTTATCATTTCGGGATCGTTTATGACCGTGTTGTTGTCCCCGTCTCCTCCATCAGGGAGATTCTGGGGGCCCCCTGGTGTGTGACGGGGAGCTGCAGGGTGTGGTGTCCTGGGGATGGGGCTGTGCTGAGGAGAGCCGCCCCGGGGTTTACACCAAGGTGGGTCCACTCAACAGACCTCGGTTCTGTGACGCTTAACAGTCTGCAGTTTAACTCCTAATATGTCAACACTAGTCTGAACAGGCAGCATTTAGTAAAAAATAAAATTAGGGACTTGAAATAACACTTCAGAAAGTGTTCTTTATGTTGTGTTATTAGAAATTTTCCAATTTCTTGTTTTGGAAATTGCTGGTGTACGTTTTATTATTTTATAGTAAATAATTCAGTCTCTCTTTATATCTATGTATTTATTCATCACATTTTGTTTTACAGAGTAAAGAAAAGCAATGTTTAATTCAAGCCTGATGTTTTTTTAATTCTATTTATTTTTATTCTCCGCAGGTCTGCCAGTTTACTGACTGGATCCGCTCCACGATGGCCGCTCACTGAAGAGGAAAGATGTTACTCCATTACTTACATTACATAATTATATGAGGACCAAACTGCTTTACTAACCAGTTCTTGACTTCTCTGACTGTTTGTGGATCATGTTTTAACAGTGACAGTAAAATTGCATTGTGAGTAAAAAAACAACTTTTTTCTGGAATCATTTCATCAGTCCTTTACCACAATAGACCTGTTGAGTTTTGTAAATGAGTAGCTTAATATGTTCTTGAATCTGGACAATTTTAAAGTCAGTATTCTTTGTCATGCCACCGACCTTGAGGTCAGCAGAAGAGATCTGTGGAAAAAGCAGCGTTTAAATCACAGAAGCGTGAGCAAGACCTTTAACCTCCAGTGACCGGCCATCAGGTCAGACTGGTCGGCTGAGGAGTGACTTGTGTAGCAGGACTCTGTGTGTGTGGAGCAGGAGGCTCCTGAAGGTGAAAGCATTGCACCCTGGCTTAAGTTTTTGAAAAAGTTATTATAAAAATGAGTAAATAATGCATTTTACTTTGTGGTAACATAAATCCACAACACAACTCACACTGAGCCCCTTTTCTTACCTTTTTAAAACTGCCACACCAGTGGGTTTTTTCATGTTTTGCCAATTTACGAAAACAAACCACTGCTCACCATTTTTCCAAACCATGTTATTGTGTTTTAGAGATTCAAAGAGTTTCTTTCTGCTGTTCCAGACAACTATTGGGTTCAAATGAAAATGAAAAAAGGCATTTTCTCAACCATGAAAATCAAGTTTCAAGAGACGTGTCTTTGACTTTCATGATGGAAAAAAATGAATGATATACGATTGCTTGGAATGATCCATAAAAGCTTTATAGTGTGAATTTGACAACGGCCCGCAAATATAAATTGTACATGAACTCTGGTTATTACGATCTAAACTTTGTACATTCACTTGAATGCTCCTTTAAAAAAACATTAGTTTTAAATCACATAGCATTCACGCTAAAACAGAATTTTTTTTGCCTATGTTTTTTACACCATTAGGCTACTTTTACTGACATAAAGGTTAACTATCACTGCAGTGCTTTTACTTGAGTAGCGAAGTTGGCACTGTTTCAACCACAATGTGGCACTCAGGAAATTACTGAGTTTGACCATAGACTGTATATAAGAACGCAGATGGATTGATGAGGAGGCACCAGAGAAGATAAAAAAAAATAAGGTAAGATATATTTTAGAAAACGGCTTTCATGTTGAAAGTCCAAAAGCGGTTAGGTAACAGCAGACAGGAAGCAGGAAGCAGTTGGCAGATTGCAGGTGAATCCTGAACACTTGACGAACAAAACCACTAAGAAAAACAGGCTGGAACTCTAAACACAAGGTACGAAGAACATTGATGAACTGGTAGAAGAAGAAGAGAGCACAGAGACTAAAGACACGAGGAAAGAAGGATGATAATGAGGGACAGGTGACAAGTGACAGTAACGAGGGACAGGAGATAGGTGACAGTAACGAGGAACAGGTGACAGTAACGAGGAACAGGTGACAGTAACGAGGGACAGGAGACAGGTGACAGTAGCGAGGGACAGGTGACAGTAACGAGGGACAGGTGAGAGTAGTGAGGGACAGGAGACAGGTGACAGTAACGAGGGACAGGTGAGAGTAGTGAGGGACAGGAGACAGGTGACAGTAACGAGGGACAGGTGAGAGTAGTGAGGGACAGGTGAGAGTAGTGAGGGACAGGTGAGAGTAGTGAGGGACAGGAGACAGGTGACAGTAACGAGGGACAGGTGACAGTAACGAGGGACAGGTGAGAGTAGTGAGGGACAGGAGACAAGTGACAGTAACGACGGTCAAGTGACAGTAACGACGGTCAAGTGACAGTAACGAGGGACAGGAGACAGTAACGACGGTCAGGTGACAGTAGCGAGGGACAGGAGACAGTAACGACGGTCAGGTGACAGTAGCGAGGGACTGTTAGCACCGTTAGCTACGAGCCTTGTCGTCACCATGTTGAGGGCCGTGGAGACACAATTTAAAATGCTCCCGATCTGGTATTATGTAGATTAAAACAAGTTTACCTTCACACTAGGGTGTAAATGTGAACCGTGTGAGCATGTGAACAGGTTGTTTTCTTTACTCAAGAGACTAAATAATAAAATAATATGATTATGATTAGAATTATTATAGCATCTTTGAAATTATGGTAATGTCATACATTTTTGGTTTGCATACGGGGAAATTAAACAATCCTTGTGCGGTCTGAGTTGATTTCAGCATATTCACACCAAAAGTGAGACCATTTGAAATTCTACACTTATTTATTTTTAATGACATAATATGTGCAAATAATGGAGTCAAGTGTGTGACTGGTGACATTATTGACGAGCAGCAGTTTTTATTTATTTATTGAAGGGCCGTCAGTGACACTGAGACATACAGACTGTGTTGGACATTTGTGATAAAACAAAGAGTATCTTTCATTATGAAACCGTTTCTGGAGGTGGTTTTGATGCAGAAAGTGACGGATAATAAACAAACTGATTACAGGTTTCAAATGCGATCGCTGATCATGGAGACGAACGGCTGAAACCAGGTCTTCAGCACCTCCATCTTGTCCTCCAGGGTGGATCGCAGGTCTTCGGCGGTATTCTCGAAGCGCTCCTTGATGTCCTCGGCCGTGATCTGAATCTTGTCCTTCATATTCGCCGCCTGCGACATCAGCAGATCGTTCAGGCTGGTGATCTTGGCTTCTGCGTTCTCACGCACCTGAGCAAAGTAAGGGTCCAAACGCGTCCTCGCGTCCTCCATGTTGTTCGAGGTCCTGAATTGGAGCTCGTCAAAGAACTCAGCAACTTGTCTGGGATGAGGACGGAAGGAAAAGACTCAAACACGTGAGATTTATCACAGAAGACAACTGAAACGTGACTTAATATTAAAACATTAGGAAAAAGTATTTGGAGAAGCACCTAAGAAATGAAAAAAAATGTAAAGGACCCCATCGGCCTCCAGCGAATGCCTCCCCGCTCCAGTGGGTCTCTCTCACCTCTTGATTTCCTGCGTGTCCTTGTTGAGGCGCTTCTTCATCTTGCGGGTGTAGGCCGTGACCCTGACCCTGACGTCGTCGGTGTTCTGCTCCATCATGGTCTGCAGCTCCTGGCTGTACTTGTCCATCTGATCCCGGGCCTCGCCCATGTGATCGCCCAGCTGGTTGGTCAGCTTCTGCAGGTCTCTGCCCAGCTTCTCTGCAGCGTCCTGGGTATAGGGCACCAGCTTGGTCTGCAGGTCGTCCTTGTACGTGGCCAACTCGGACATGCTGTCCTGGATCAGGGTGCTGTTGGCGGGGGGAGCCAACGGGGTTCAAGAGCAAACAAAGGCCTTATTAAAGATAAAACCGGAGCTGTGTTTGTATTGAGCCCTCCCATGTCCAAGAAATCAATGCGAAAATCTGAGGATTTTAACTGAGGAGTTGAGAGAAGATTCAATAGTGGCTGGGACTGAACCAATAAAAGTTTGCATAAGAAGTCAGAGACATGGACTTGAGACCAGGGTGCACTCCAGGTCTTAGTCAGCGTCTATACATGGGTCACCACACGCTGATTATTAACCTTCTCGCACTCAGCTGAGGACACAATGTTTGTTGTGTAACCAAGCAGAAGTCTAAAAACAACATTGTGCTGATGCTTTCCAACTTACTCCAATAGGTCAGACACGGAGGGCTAAAAGTCAAATAAATAAGGGTTGGTCTTAGTCACAGTGTTTAGAGGTATTTTAGATCGAAACAAATACTCCATCAAGAGAAAAAGTCCTAGTTTACCTCTCGTTACCAAATGTATTTATATATCCAAATATCTATCTTACCAAATATGACCTTTAGCAGTCCGTCAGAGCAGGTATGGGTATTTAGAGCACAAAGGTCAAAGGTGCAAATAAACTGATGTGTTACTCTGATAGCTTTTCATCACTGTGACACAATTGAACTCACTCCAGTTCTCGGCTGATCTGCGAGCTCTGGATATCCTTCACCACCTCGCCGGCCTTGGAGTTCAGGTCCGTGAAGTAATCGTTGAACTTGTCGACCGTCTCCTCCCAGGGGCTCTTCTCCTCGTCCAGAGGCACGCTTCTGGCATGGCAGCCTACGTTTTGGACGGAGACGAACAAACTCAGAAATTCACCTCAGACAAACCTTTTAGATGGGAAACCAAAACGAGGCGGGGGACCCAGTGTGTTGGACTACGGATGAAACACCTTCTTTGAATAAGTGGCTGCGAAGTGTCATTTCTTTTTTAGGATTTCTCTTCACCTCTGAAGGACAAACCACTTTATAAAATCTGGGACCCATATTTGGACTACATGGTCACTGAGGAGTCCAAAGACAGATTTCAGATATTTAGACTCTGGGACCTGCATATGGCCCACTGCTCAGAAACAATGTGTGACTGTCATTCACTGTAAAATCTCCTTTTGCATTATTATTATATAATTTATATTATTATTAGTAGTAGCAGAAGTAGTAGCAGTAGTAGTAGTAGTAGTAGTAGTAGTAGTAGTAGTAGTAGTAGTAGTAGTACTGGTGAATGAAAAATGAACAATGAAGCCTGTAGACTGTTTTCAAAATAAAAAGTGTCACCAAGAAGATATTTTGGACTCACCTGATAGGACAGCCAACGCAAGGATTACAGCAAAGACCCTCATGATGACAACTGGAATATCATATAATGAATAGGTTAAAATGATATCAACTCATGTTTTTGGGAAATTCAGTAGTTTTCTCACAGAAAGCTGAAATTTTCCCCCATTGAACATTAATTTCAAGACTTAAAAAACCAAACAGATGCAATGCATCACCATGACTTTTTCTTTTAATAAAACTATTTACACATCTAGTAAAAACTACGAGACCAACCAGCTGTTAAAGAAAAGCTGTGGGACTTACCTCAGAGATCCAGATCTGTGACGACTTTGAAACTGACTGAGCTTTTTACCCAGTATTTATACAGCTCACGAGGCTTTAATACGATCCAATAAATGTCAGGAGAATCGATAACTTGCGTCCGAAGTTCCCAGCATGAACTGTGTTGTTGTCGTCTTTTATTGCTGTGTGTGTGTGTGTGTATGTGTGTGTGTGTGTGTGTGTGTGTGTGTGTGTGTTTGTGTGTGTGTGTCTGTGTGTGTGTGTGTGTGTGTGTGTGTGTTATTTCAGCTCCACGTCGCACACTGAAAGTTCACATGCAAGCACGTCAGAAACTAAGAACATTCAAAATATGTGATCAGAGTTTGCATGGGGTCAAAGCCCTTTCGATCACCAGTTTGATTTAACTGTTTCGCACAGTTCCTCCCATGAAATGCAGTTTATGTGCAAAAAAAAAAGAAGAAAATTAATCACAGCACCATCAGATAATCAAAAATCCGAATTGTACACAACCCTTGTCTGTCACAAACACAATGCTTTTGATAACAGTGAAAAGGCCAAAGGTCATTCTTCTACCCTTATCATTGTCCATCTGGTTCATAGTCTGCTTTAACAAGCATTTATACAACTTTTATAACCTTTCAATAAGCTACCTTCCACACAGATTGGGGTAATCAATGACTTTATTGTCTGTAAGTGTGTAAATGTACTTTTGGCCGAAACAGTCGTGACATTAACAACAACCACAAGATGTGTGGGCACTATGTGAGTGCTTTCAGGGCTTTAATATGTACAAGTTAAATGTTGTGTTTGTGTTGTTGACTAAGGCAGTGGATCCTAACCTGGGGGTTGTGAGATGATAAGCAGGATATAAAAAAAGAGAAAATGTCCTCACACAAAATCCTGTTTTCAGGCCTCTGAAGAGCCAACCAGTGACGAGGAATCACAAGTAGATATGGCTTTATTTTGCCATTTAAGCCAAAAATGTTGGATTATTAGGGAAACAAGTTTGTGTTGTAGTAGTTTTTTTTATCAGCTTGAACTTCGTGATTTGAAAATGCTTTCATTTGCTTCAGAATTAAAGAGTGTATAGTTTTTGCAACACTGGTTGTTTCCAGAGTCATCATCATCAGGAAATATATTTATATTTATTTTTTGTCTTATTTTGGGTGAATCAGCAGTGGAAACTTTCCCCATCGGCTGTAACAATCTTGGCAACTGCTATTCGTTGCTTTTTGCCCTTTTTATTTTGCACATTCTCTTTCCGGGTTGCCTTTCTGTGGCTGATGGGTTGCTCAACAGCAGCAACTGTGGCCAAAAAGGCTGCAATGGCGAGACAGCTGGAAAACACTGAGACGTAGCTTAACAATTACACAAGTAGAGCAGAGTTGTAAAGTCAACAATCTGACTCATTGGTGTTACAGTGGTCATTACAGTTACACAGCAACATCTGTTTGAAGTTTGTAAACATTAGCTAACATCAGCTGCTGGTCACACCCGACCACATGAAGCAGAAGCGGAAAAAAAACCCTGAGAGTATTGATTTGAGCGAGTGTGTGTTTCCCTGCTTATGAATTCAACGTTTCATTAAAAGAAAAGTTGCATAAACTTTCTTTAATATATGTGAGATTATCTGTGTTGAAAAAATGTGGACGGACATAGTTGCATTGCTGGATGTAGAGCTCTTTGTTCGAACTGACAAATACAGAGAAACTGAAAACACAAAACACATTTTACCTATTTATTGTTGTTTTACAGATGAAAGCTGACAGTAAACAGTAACACAATAGAGGAAATATTGACATCAATCCTTTCAGAGCAACTTTCATCCACATAAAAACATAGAAGATGAGGTATTGCACTTCTTTTATCTGTCCCATAAACTCAGTAGAGATATTATTCCGTTTACTGGCTCATCTTATTGAAGGACTCCCACAGAGCAGTCAGCTGCTTCTTCAGGATCTGGCTGTCGGTGTCCAGCTGGGCCCTCAGCTCCTCTCCTCTTTGAGCCAGGTTCTGCTGGATCTCCTGGGTTTTCTGGTTCAGCTGGGTCTCGAAGCTCTGGGTCAGGGGGACCATGCTCTTCTGAAACTCCTCCAGACTCTGCTCCATCTTCTCCTTAATCTCCTCGGTGTAGGGGACCATCTGGGCCTGCAGCTGGTTCACGCTCTTGTCCAGCTGCACCCTCAGCTCCTGGCTCTTCTGCAGCAGGACGGCCTTCAGGGCCTCGGGGTCCATGGTCTCGGCGTAGGGGGCCGCGTCCGTCTTCAGCTTCTCCACCTGCTTCTGGAGGTCAGCCACCAGCTGCTCGCCATAGGGCTGCAGGCTGGTTCCCACGGCGGTCAGGTCCTTCTCCAGACGGGTCTTCAGCTGCTCGGCCTCCTGGGTAAACTTAGACATGAGGTCCATGGTCAGAGGAGCCACCTGGGCACGGAGAGCGTCGGTGAGCTTGTTGACGGCTTCTGTGCTCTCGGAGATGAGGGTGCTGCAGAGACACGAAGAGAAATCAGTCATTCATCACACTCTCAAAGCTGATGAACAATAACTGTTGTGTTTTTGTTCATGGATGCTTAATGTTATGGAGAAATACTTAAGAATTGTAAGTTTTCAGAGGCTTTAATTTCTTTCCAGGTTTTCGGAAACGTGTCTTTATCAGTCGGAGACTCTTACTTCACTTCCTTTCCCAGGTCGGACTGCCTGATCTGCTTCAGGGAGTCCTCGGCGGTCGTGGTTGCCTTGGCGACGTAGTCCCAGAAAGCATCTTTCACCATATCGACCTGGCTCTTGGGCTGGTTTTGCCACACGATGTTGGCATTGCAACCGGCTGAGAGAACAAAGTCCAATGCATTTATTGCCACATTGAAAACGTCTTGTTCCAACTTTATTTTACATAAATTACAAAACTTTCTCACCACTGAAGACAGCGAGGACGAGCACCACGAGGACTTTCATGACTGCGGCTGAGAAGAAACACGCAAAATTAGCTCTTTGTTGTTATTTTTGACATGATAACCTGAAAAGTGACGTCGTCCTACCGGTGTCTCACCTGTGTGGCTGCTTCCTGTTCAGTCAGCGAGCTGTTGGATACGGTGTGTGGGTTCTGTACAGCTCATGGCTGAGTATATATAGGCTGCCGGGTCCTATAGAGGAAACGCAGGAGCAAAGTTCACCGCTGAGTGCCGTGCTGTCACTGCTGCTTCCACATCACAGTAACAGTGGCAACAGTGGACTACGACGTCACCATTGTCTGATGAAACCCCACGTAGCCTACATGTCATTACACGTCTCACGTCTCGCAGAGACGTGTAATGACACATAATTGATGTATTTTCTTAATGTGACACTTTCTCGGTCTATTATTAGAATAAAAACTGATAAATGTCAAATTGAAACTAAAGTTTATGCGTGATACCAATAATTAATATATATATATATATATATATATATATATATATATATATACGTATATATATATATATATATATATATATATATATATATATATATATATATATATATATATATATATATATATCGTATATATATATATATATATATATATATATATATATATATAACTTATAGGTTTTATGGCCTAGCTCTGAGAGAAAGCTTTATTTCCTGTTTAAAATGAAAAAATTAGAAATTGATGTTGGCCCTGTTGTTTTAATTAATACTCATTAATTAGATCTTTTATTTAGATTTTAATTAGATTCGATTTTTAAAAGCTTGGAAACATGTATATTGACAATAATAATAATGATAATCTTGAAAAAGAGTCTACAGCCATGCTAGCAGAATTGCAATGCTGCACTTGAGCTAAATGAAGCTCAAGCAGAAGTTCAGCCTGGAAGACACTCTGCACTCCTGTTCATTCATAATCTCAGTCTCTAATTCTCCTGTGATTACTCCATCAACTGATTGGGGGTGTGCACTTTAAATTAACCAATCAGACTCTGCGCAGTTTCCTTAAGCCAATCACATCGTTGTTGTTAAACTTTTAAACAGGTTCTCCCTTAGGCTGCTGTCAGTTGTCATTTCAACTCAACCCTCCTCCTCCCAGGCTCCTCCAATCAGCATCAGTCATGCTCCTCATTCATCATCGGATGGCAGCAACTTCCTTCTTCACCTCCACCAGTGTCTGGACTCCGGTGGGATTCTGCCTTAGTAGACATCAGCATCACTACCCCTTGCTTATCCTAATTCAGGATGGAGTCCAATCGCCAAAGACTTTGCACTATTCAAATATTATGCAATTGCAATAAATTATTGTTAAACTCTATACAAGTCTCTCCTGAATGAAATGCTACTGTTAGCACGCTAACATGTTCACAATGAAAATGCTAATTTACTGACTGTTCATCAGTTTTAGTCTAGAGTGTTGACATTTCTTTTTACATTGTAATTGCTTTTATTGTTTCTGTTTTTACCATGTAAAGTGCCTTTGAGTACCTTTTAAAGCGCTATACAACTAAAATGTGTTATTATTATCCTTAAAATGTTCACAATGACGATGCTAACTTACTGATGTTCATTTGTTAGCATGCTAACGTTTGCAAGTACTGGACACATTAAATGTTGATCTGACGGTAGCGCGAGATAAAAAAGTAAGAGTATCGGCAACATTTTTACAATTTATCCTGAAGGGGAACATGAATCTCTGAAGTAAATTTCCTGACAATCCAACAGTTGTTAAGACATTTTACTTAAAAACTACAAATGTAAATCTCGTGGTAGCTCCAGAGGAAAAGTCAGAGGATCACCAAAGTCAGCGGGATTTATCCTCTGGACACCATGAATGTTAAAGTAAAGTAAAAAAATAAAAGTAATGTAATGTAATGTAATGTATGTATATATATATATATATATATATATATATATATAGTATAGCAAATAATATGTACAATATAATGTCATAATCATTATGTGACATCATATTTGATTGTAACTAGTGGAAAGACTCAGGAGCAACATCTCAGTGACTCTGAGGAGTAAGAAATGTCAGCATAGATAATGAAGCTGTTTCTATTTTACTCTGTTGCAGTGTAAATACTCCATTGTTTTTGTTGATTACGGCATTATAGAGCAAACATACATATTAACCACATGAATGCACTCAGCTTAGATACAAAGGCTATTGTTGCCAGAGGTTTTATAGTGAAACTGGAGCAAGACTTTGATCCAGTTGTGTAATCAGACCTGCAGATAATCTTAACTGAAGAATGTTAAATCTCCTTATTTTCCCTCCTGACGAACTGATAACACAGAGGAGCTAAAGTCTTTCTCCCAGGTGGAACTACTGATAAACATCCAACTGTTTTCATGACGCACAAAGTAATCGTGAAGTCAATTTTAAGGTGAGGTGGATTTAGGTCAAGATGTCCCAATCAAAACTGTTTCCTTCACAAGATGGACATTCAATATACATTAAATGCCCAAAGTACATAACTGAAAAATTATTTAGACAAATTAATGTGACTTTTTTTTTTTGTCCCTCGAAGTGTCTGAGCAAACCACTTTTTACAACTCCCAAAATACATTATCAATAATTTTGGTTTTACAGCCCTCAACAGTACTGTTTTCATCAACCTTCATCAAAGCTCTAGAAGCCCACTGTACAGCATCAAACAGCAGACAGACACAGTTAGCGACTAGCTAGTGAACAATGTGGAGCATTTAGCTGCAAAAGAGGCAGATATTTCCCACAGGAGTTGGTGGAGACCAACAACAGAGCTACAAGAGGGTGAATAGTAGACTCAAACTCATAAGGTCCACACAAACGCCACTCCAGAGGGATGCTAATGCTGCTCCGTTATCTGCTGGGTGTTCAAAAACACGACTGTTTGCTAACACGTTCCCCATACCAACTTTATAGAGTTCTGCCGGGATGACATTTTTGTAGGCCAACAGGAAGTTAGCATGATTCATGTCTTTAAAAGTAAAAACATTAGGCTACAAAACCAACTACACCAAGGTTGCATTACCTCACGTCGTCACTACTAACCTTAAAGCGGCCTAGTGTTCAACGAGATGACGTTTTGCAGTCTATTTAGCCACTTGTTAGCACCATGACACGAAAAAAGCTTCAGGATTCACGAGAGGGGTATCTACTGACGTATTTTATATCTTAGAACAACACGTTAAAATCTCTGAATCTTGTTTTAAATAACTAAATACCCATTCAAACAACCTATTGACTTTGAGACGAGGGAACTGTAAATGCTAAAAGCTAACTCATTTCTGGGTTTTAGGACGCATTCCTTCAGCACTCTATAAGGTGATAATGAGCCATTGTATCAGCTCCTTGCACGGCCCCCCAAGAGGCCAAAATCAATTAATTCAGCTTTAAGTGACATTTTCGGCACTTTCATTTGCTATATTCAAATAAAGTCAATTCAAATTCAAAATGTATTTTCTACTACTTGAATATCCATTACTTAAGATGCCAGAGAATGTGTGTCACAGAACAAATAATGCGATGACACAAATTATGACGTGGAGTGACAGCAGTGACAAGAATCTGTCCAGCGGGGCAGCTAGAGAAGGACTTTACCCTTCAATACGGCTATAAAAGGTTCTAACGGACGTCTGCACAACACAAGTCATCGGACTCAGAGTGAAGAAGAGACAAGCTGCCTCTCTGTAAGGTAAGAGACTTCATTATTAATAAAACACTTCATAGCTCAATAAAGTGTCAAAGTATAACTTTAAAGCGACTTTTTTCAATTGTAAATTGAAATTCATTTTCTTTATCCAACAGAGACAAATTCAATCATGAAGGTACTTGTGGTTCTCGCACTTTTCTCTGGTGAGTGAATTTCTTTCTACGAAATAAAAGTAAACCACAACTGGTCTGGGTTTCTACTAAAGCCACCTTTCATCCACAGTCTGCAATGCCAACATCCTGTGGCAGGAGCCCAAGAGCAATCTGGATTTGGTGAAAGATGCTTTCTGGGACTACGTTGCTAAAGCGACACACACCGCAGAGGACTCCCTGACGCAGATCAGACAGTCTGAGCTGGGACAGGAAGTGAAGTAAGGGCGATAAAAAAAGCTCAACGACTTTAGAAATATATCAGGTGTTTCAATTTAATAACTTCTCTCTTCTGTGTCCGTCAGTGCCGTGATCTCTCAGAGCGCTGACACAGTGAATCAGTACACCGTTGCTCTGCGGACCCAGGTGGCTCCTCTGACCCAGGACTACATGACCCGGTTTACCCAGGAGGCCGAGCAGCTGAAGGCTCGTCTGGAGAAGGATCTGACCGCTGCGAGCACCAACATGAGGCCCTACGGCGAGCAGCTGGTGGCTGACCTCCAGAAGCAGGTGGAGGCGCTGAAGATGGACGCGGCCCCCTACGTCGATGCCATGGACCCCGAGGCCCTGAAGGCCGTCCTGCTGCAGAAGAGCCAGGAGCTGAAGGTGCAGCTGGACAAGAGCGTGAACCAGCTGCAGGCCCAGATGGTCCCCTTCACCGAGGAGATGAAGCAGAAGATGGAGCAGAGTCTGGAGGAGTTTCAGAAGAGCATGGTCCCCCTGACCCAGAGCTTCGAGACCCAGCTGAACCAGAAAACCCAGGAGATCCAGCAGAACCTGGCTCAAAGAGGAGAGGAGCTGAGGGCCCAGCTGGACACCAGCACTAGGGATCTGCAGGCTCAGCTGGCCGGTCTGTGGGAGTCCTTCAAGACCACCCAGTAAACCGACGCCTCCGTCAGCCTCGAGGCCTCCGCACACCAAATATTTATTTCAACTTGACCCAATGTATATTTTACTAAATACAAATTCTGACAAACAAGTTCAGTCTTTTGGTGTCTCAATTAGCATGCAATACTAATTATTGTGATTCACCCGGAATATTTTTATATATTAAGACTGTACAATTAAAAAGGCAAATTCATAAAGCTGCAATAAAACATGTCTAAGTCCGTGAAACGCTTTGTGCTAAAGTGATGAAAAAAGGAAATATGTTAAGAAGTTGTTTTTTCTAACGGGATTACCAGGTTCAATAATGCATTTCACAAATCATTCAAATTAAATCATAGCCGAGGACAAATTATCTCTTAACCAATCCTCGATTTCCTTAATCTATTAAAGTGCATACAGGGGCAATTTTTAAAAATAATTTCTTCTTATTGTTCATTCAGTTTTAGTTTACAACACTTTTCTCCAAGAGTGCAACACCGGTTTTTTTATATATATATATATATATATAAAAATATATATATATAAAAATAAATATATATATAAAAAAATAAATATATATATATATATAAAAATATATATATAAATATATATAAAAAAATAATCAAACAGTCGTCCCTATTTTTTAAAATCCTAATATCAAAATATGTTCATATATCTAATACACAGGCTCTATAGTTTGCTTCACATCATTTCAAAACTCTACCCATAGGCACTGATAAAGTGTTGTTTGTGCCGACGTCTAAAAGAACTTGTGAGAACTTACAAGACTTCAAAGTAAAAGAATAAACAGATTCGTGACCACTGACTAAACTACCTCACCGTCCTGGTTTAGGGCCCGCAGTCTCTCTTATTGTAGCCGACAGCTCACACACTTTTCAGTCAGACAGTTTGGGAGAGTTTCATCTCCTGAGGTATCCGCGATCAATGACACTACATCTAAACTGACTGAGCTCTCCTCACATGAACTCACACTCCAGCAGAGACGAGAGCGACTGAAGGAAACGACCAGAGACGAGCAGGTTTGAGGTTTTTTGTAAGAAATGGCATTTATCAGTTTCCAAGAGGTATATACAGGTCATATATATACTGATCCATATGTATGTAACATAAAAAAGGCAACAAAACAAGTGATGATTGTGTGACATGCAGTGTCGGCTGGTAAACTGGTCTGTAACCAATGAATTCCCCTTTAAACAAACAAATGACAACGATTTCATTCCCCGCACGCCAAGACAGACTTTACAGTAAAAAAAACAAAAACAACAAACAAAAACAAGAATAAAACTCAAGACTGGAGCGACAGGCACTGAACTCAGTGAGGAAAACTGAGTTCTGTAAATCTGTAATGTCTCTTCATGTGTTTCTACTGCCTACTGGTTTGTGTCGAGAGTCCGCAGTCAACAAATTCCTGACCAATCACATCGTTTGTTTCACTTCGGATCATTCAGGCGACGATTCTTACAGGATAAAACGCATTGGATTTTTATTTACCTCTACCTCCTCCACTACCTTCTGAAACCAGTAACGTGATGAAGGCCGAATGGAGCAACAGATTGAAATGATGGGACACACACACGCACACACACACACACACACACACACACACACACACACACACACACACACACACACAGCATTGTACATGGCGTCGTCTGTCCGTTCTGTGAGGTCGGTCTGCGGGCCGGTGACCACCCGCTCGGCCGCTCTAACCGATGGTGATGCCAAAGCCGCACTGGAACTTGTTCTTTTGGTGGTTGAGGAAGGTGCAGAGGACCAGAGAGAGCGGCAGCGGGAGCAGCTTCTTTTCTAGCGTCGCACCGACAACCCAGTTACTGTCTACTGAACCTGGGGGGGGGGATTGGTTGATTTCATAAATGCATATAACGTTATATATATGTATATATATATGTATGTTTACTGCCCCATTTAGCATTAGTTTAAAAAAACAAAACACATTCTCAATAAAAAGTGAAAAACATGATAAATGAGCAAATCTTTCTGCAGAAGTGGAGCAGTAGATTTATTCAAATATTGTACCTAAGTACAATTTTGAGGTTCTTGTGATTGAGGGTACTTTATTTCCATTTTATGCTACTTTATACTTCTACTCCTAGGTTAAGAGTGAGCTTGATAGATAGATAGATAGATAGATAGATAGATAGATAGATAGATGTATATATATACACACACACACACACATACACATACAATCTTATGCTAAAAAATGGCTGCTGCAAAAAAATAAAATAAGTAATGCTCCCTGTGCAGGAGGGTCGCCATGGTGATGAATGTTTATGCAAGTGGATGCACACCGTACCTTTAAACAGCAAATTAGCTTTAGGCACATCTAGCTGGTAGCCGAACGACACGCTGGTGTCTTGCATGCGGGTGCTCGCCTCGTACTCCACGCCGAGCTGCAGCTGTGGAAGAGCGGCACACCAGTTAGATCCTGAAGGAGGCAGCTTCATGAAAAAGGCTTTCAGTCACATGCTGCTTTTAGTTTGGAAAAAAAGGACTTCGTAACGTCAAAAGCTGCTTGCGTTGTTTGTTAGCGGAGACAAAGTTACCTGCTCGTTGGCTTTGTGGTAGTATGAAGCGTGAGCTCCCGCTGAGCCGAGTGTCAACGTGGCGATGTAGTTACTGCCTGCATGGAGGGAGGTCACGTTAGTACTGGTCCAACCGAATGAAACAATAATAATAATCATCATTTCGGCCTCATTAAGCCTCAGCCTGCTTCTCACCTGTGTACCTGCCCACTAAAGACACCACGGTGCCCTCCTCTCCCGGCCTGCGGTGGTAAACCAGCTCCCCTCCCAGAGCCAGAGCCGGCGTGATGGACTGAAGGTAGTGTGTTACGACAATACCTGGCAGGTGGACGACAGCAATAAGCACGAGGAGGCTCAGAACAAGTCTGTCTTCTGGTTCAATTAGACAGAAACATTCCAGGACAGAAAGCTGGTTGAGTCTGGAGGACATGATGGGGACTGGAGACCTACCGGAGCCGACGACGACATCGGGGTTTCCAAGAGTAATAGTCGCAGTGAAATCTTCTCCCTTAATCTCGGCGTCGCCTTGCCAGTTCACAAACTTGTTTTGTTGCGTCTGTGGACGTGACGCGCAACAAAGTTAACATCACGGTCGGACTGTTGTCGGCTTTTAAAGGGCGACGCCCATATCTATATTTGAGATTAATTTTAAATCTGACGATGACACATCAGCTAGCTGTCGGCTTTTAAAATTGACACATAACATAATCAAAAAAAGTTTTGGTTTAAGGGGAGACACTGCTGGAGAAAAAGGCAGAACATTCTATTTAATAGATGTTACCATAAAACTTCCCGTTGATTACTTACATTAAGACAATTATGTTTCTGTGAAACAGAGTCGAGTATTCTGCCAAAACTTCACCGACTCACGGAGAAGGGAAAGGTCTGCTGTGTTGTTTGGGCTCGAGGCCTTCATCAGGGTCAGCCAACGATGATGACGATGAGCCTGATGAAGGCCACAAGCTGAAACGCTTTGGTCAAAACAATGGAGTTGTTGTGTATACTGTCGATGGAGTTTTGACATCTTGAATTACAGTTTTTAAAAATTAAATATGCAAATTAGTCATTTCCTTATTAAATATGTGCCAATTCTCATATTTCCAGAACAGAAATCTGAACATTGGATAAAGCCAGGTTCAAAATTCTTATATCATTTTGTTTACACACTCTTTATTAGTGCATAAATGAGTGCTTTTCATGTTTTAGTAATACAATGTTGCATAAATCAGGCTTTAAATGACATGAGAACAAACCCCTCTGTAAAAACCTTCAGAATATAGACAGGAATGAAACTGGAAAGTTTGGTATTTGAAGAGTGACTGAATTTTGGATGTTTTCTTTCCACGAGTCTGAAAGAAGCTAAATAGCCCAAAATTTCAAAGTGGATCAATGGATGAAAAATTATGTTTTTACCTGGAGTGTCTCCCCTTAAGATCTATTGTAAAAAATAAAAAATAAAAAATAATAATAAAAAAAAATAAAAAATTTAAAAACAAACGCTGCTCTCCTGTGAACAAACTTTGTATTGTCCCTAAATCTGGTGAAACATCATTTCAGATACCATATATCTGTGATAAACTCAAATATGCCAGTTAACATCATCCACTGAGAAGTCGGGGAACATAAAACAGAATGAAGCGGTCAAAGTAAAAACACATTACAGGCAACACGTTATAACAAAAAGGTCCAACGGGGAAACTTCACCTGGAAGGCCAGTTTGGATCGTATCCTGTTGGCGACCTGGTGGATGATCTGGGCGTTAAGGCTGCCGCTGTTGTCCATGTCTCCAACCATGACTGGAAAGAACTGGACCAAAAAGCCAGCATTTGTTTTACGGTTCATAAATAAAGAATATATATATATAAAATACCTTTCAGACGAGATTCACGGCGACTTTACTGCAGCGTACCTCTGCCGGACCCATCTGCTTTGTTCCCACGTACGTGGCCCCGAACCTGTAGGTGGAATCTCCCGTGGTGCTCAGCAGCACAGTGTGATTCACCTGAAAGAGGGTTAAAAAAGAAACACAACTAAAACATTTACACGTTTAAAGTTCACTTTCTTTGGTCTGATCCAAAGTGGAATTGCTAAAATATCCATTCGCACTCGGTTCGGTTCGTTTCGCCTCAATGACCGGAGAAGCCTGGGTTTAAGGTTCAGGCTACAATCTTCAAGGAAAACTTGAGCTTTTGAGACAGAGGTTGTGTTTTGTTTAGCAGTTGGTGAAAAAAGTGTTGCAAAAAGGAACTTAACTGACCTGGAAGTGGTTGCTAAGGCCCTTGTTGACGAATAGCCTGACGCCCTCCATCTGCATCGGGAAAACCTCTGAGAAGAAAATCACGGATCCAGTTAGATGCGGAACAGACTCATAAAGATAAAACCAGGTTATGAAACATTTAGTGTATTCTTATTTGAGTCGAGGCTTCACCACACTTCTTATGTCTTCAACTATCACCATTCACCTTTGCACTTGCGATGGCACTCATCAAATGCTCCGGGGTTGGGTAAGGAGGAGTCCGCCTCCTGCTCCTGTCCTGAGGCGTCCCCAGTGGGGGATAGAACTGGGGAGACCGGAGGCATCCCGAAGCCTGGCGGCACGGTCAACCCGGGGGCGGGGGCTGAGGGGATACCACCGGAGGTGGGTGGCGGGGGGTTGGGGGAGCTGGCAGCCAGAACACTGCCCATTCTGGCAGAGAGACGTGAGGGGAGGAAGCAGGAGAGAGTGTTTGGCTGTTAGTACCATGGAGTCTCAGCAGGGGCATCAACACAGGAGACAACATAAAGTCAGCTGACATTCTAAGAGCTGTTATGATGTCGGTAACTGCCACACTTTACCTAATCAATAACGGTGTCATTGATGCGGGCAGGCCAGATAATTCCCAAAAAAGTAGAGCAATTTAACATGTGAAGTTGTAAAGTTTGGGGACTCGCAAGAAACAGATTTTGAGAAAAGAAATCTGAGAAGCAGACGCCGAGATATCCTCTCAGAACACGTAAATAACACAACCCCATAGAGTCTGTCATTAGACTCTCCGTGCTCGGTTAACACAGACGTCTTTCAAACCACACTGATGCAATTTGGAACGAAAAACATTTTAATTATCGATGCAGTGCTCACGCCCTGATCCCTAATCAGATAAGATCAGGCTTGTCGTGCAGCAGTTGCAGCACAAAGAAGAAAAGAGTGCAAAAAAATATAAAATCAATAAGTGGATGTAATTTTGGCACAGTTTACATTTTGATTAAGATATTGGATTGCTCATTTCTCAGGTTGCTTTTTGGCGACTTGCATCGGTTCACCTGACATCTCAAGCGATTGTGTCAGCGTTAATAACAATGTAGCATCATCATTCATTAGTTGTTTAATTACCTTAAACGACTGATTAAAAGGGGACAATACCTGCGTCATTTTAACATTATTTAAAACACCAAGTCGATGACATCCAAGCTTTCAGAGACACCTAATGTTGACCTGACGCTATTTTAAAGTCAGAAACTGGTAATTTGGCTTACTCCAATAACAAGAACACAACACACACCCTGATGACATCATTGGGGGGTTATTTTCTCAGGAGTTTTAAAGCTTCACTCAGAGCAAAAGAAGGCATTCAGCATCCTGTGTCACAGGCCTCGCAGGTAAACTAATCTTCACGTGCACCATTACAGGAGGTGCAGTGCCCCTTTAACCTTTCACACAGATCATGTTCATTCATATGGAGTTAGAGCAGCAGCGGCTGAGAAAGACCGGCTCACGATAATAAACCATAACGTGGTGTGACGGAACTCGGTCTCTGGTTTCTGAGAGGAGCTGCTCTCTTTATAAGAGCTCGCTCATGTTTTGAATGAAAGCTGCCTCACCTACAAGCCTGTGGGAAAAGTTAGCTAAGCTAGCTAGCTTCCAACCGGCAGCTGACAGGCTTAAAACAAAGGACTGCTGCGGTTTTATTGAAACAAAGATCACTCTGTGAGATTTAAACTGCTAAAAAAAAAGCTAATATATTCGTATAATTCCAGCTAAGCCTCTTATTACGTAAAACACATTGCTAACGCTCGCTACTCACGTTGTGATTTCCAGAGGACGATGCAGCCGGAAGTTAAATCCGGTAGCACCACAGAAGAAGAAGTGAGCGACACTAGGGCCCCGCCTATTTTCTTAGGACGCGTTATGATTGGATGACGGACCATGGCCCTGAGAAATGATTGGCTGAAACACCTGTCAGTCAATTATTGTGCCAGAAGAAACGAGGGCGTGTTTTGTGTCCGTGACGCCACATTTCTACTCAAAGACTATTGGCTAATGGGAGTGCGGTCCGTCGCAGAGGGGCGGGATGTTTAAGTCTGAGGTTACCGATTGGTTGAGAGCTGCAGACAGCAGCGCGTGTGATGTAAACGTTATAAAGGAATACCGTCAAGGTCAAATGGCAGCCTGAGGGTTTTGTATGTTGAAACGTTCTCATAAAACAGTTCGTTTTTGAGCTGACACAAAGCAGCGCCTCTTTCTTTAGACAGCCACAGCTTCAAGGGGCCACAGCCCGGCTGGTTTTACTGTATTATTGGGAGCGTAACACTGCCAATTGGTTATTTATATTGTGCTGATATGGATAGTCCTAAATTATTTATTCAAAGTAAAATATGAATATAATTATTTTCAGATTAGATTTTGACACAGGGTCCCTTTAAAACATAAGGCCACAATATTACATAATTACACAGAACCAATTGATATTGTCCTGAACATGAAATGTATTCATTCTCCATAGAACAATAGCTGAATGTCATCTAAAAGGATATCCCTTCCAAACAAACAGAGTGAGTTCAGTGCTACGCTCGTGGTTCAAATTACTAAACAAAAACAAAATACAGTAAACCTTTTGGGGCTCCAGGGCCAGGATCTACTAAGTAATCAGAAAACCTGCTCCGTCTCATCCCACCACGGGTGAGGACTACCTATGCCTGGTCAGAGCTTTCACAGATTAGTAGTAAGTACGCTACAACATTTAAGAAAAACTTTGTTTTAGTCCTTTTAAGCTGGTTTGTATAGTAAAAAACACCAAATTATCAGCATCATTCTCTGTTCAGGTAATTACAGATGCAACATGCCACGGCTAAAGAGACCACATCATGTATTTGAGTCAACAAAATAAAACACAGAACACCAGCCTGCATAAATTCCAAATCAATTTATTGAATTTTATAACCCCTGCATGTATTTCCAGGTTACAACAGTAGAGGACAGAGTGATCAACACAAGTCGATGAAATACCTTGTGCCTCTCCAATGTATTTTGTAAGGAAAAACAAAAAAACAATGCAAGAAAGTCTTTTGTTTCTGGTACCACCCGACAGTTAACCGAGTTTCATTCTAATGGGATGAAAAGGAAATCATGGGACAGTGAAGGAGGGAAATTAACAGACATCCAAAACTATGGAGTCTGGTTTTAGGTTATTACAATTGAAGTCCAAAAATTATGCAACTCACTTAAACATTGGGCTGAAAATTGTTTTGGGAGCAGCAGGGGCACCAATAAGTACAGAGAAGACTGAACTCAAATAAAAAGAGAGTTGTTTTTTTTGTTGTTTTTTTAAAAGAAAATTTAAAGTATGAGACCTCAAACCAAACCAACATTTTTGCAAGCCCAATTTAAATCTTACTGTATTACCACTCCTCCTTATCCATGTTGTAGACAAAAATACTACAACTGCAACTTTATCCTCTGCTACATTAAAAAAAAAAAAGCGCCAATTTAACACCACTGTTTTCTGTCCATGTTGCAGGGGAAACACAACTGGGACTTAACCCTCAGCTTACTACAGCAATTCTGCTGAGTTCATCGTTGCGTTTGGCTGAATGAGCCTGAAGTTTCTTCATTAGTGCAGCAAATCAAGAGATCCAATTCCATTTGGCTTTGCACAGTAGAAGTTAGGGGCAGTTCAGCCACTAATACCTTTTCTTAAGGTCAAGAAGCTCCCAATTTAGAATTTGCTGAATCCCAGAACTGCCATTTTGTATCCAAATCCTCACCCTTTTTTATTTTTAAGTTACCCGTTTCAAACTAATTTGACAAATACCCCCCTCCCCCCCAGCACTCCTGACCCCCCAGGCCAGAGCGCACACGCACACACAGACAAAGACGTCTCGACACCACCAGATGACGGAAAAAACACAAACAGAATCACTCAACAACATTCATGACTGCATTCGTCATGAGCTCCTTTGTGACGTGAGCTCGTTAGTGTCGTAGCTCCAGTCAGTTGTACTGCCATCATAACAGGTACAGCATGGGGGCGGAGCTACTAAAAGTTGAATGAAGTTGTAATAAATGGTAGTTTTTTTGTTCTTTGAGCATTTTGAGAGCCAATTCCTGGGATGAAGTCTAATATTTCGTTGATGACTTGAATTTGTTTATAATTTATAACATGTAATATCCACAACTATCCCCACCAGGTCTCGATGGGGTCAGCTATAGATCTGTGTCTAATCTTTGCTGTTATTTGGGTCACAAAGGAGACGATGGAATGACCGTCAGGGGCATGAAGAGGGACATGGACATGAAGAGGGACAGGGACATGAACATGGACATGAAGATGGACATGAACATGAAGAGGGACATGAACATAAAGAGGGACATGAACATAAAGAGGGACATGAACATGGACATGAAGATGGACAGGGACATGAAGAGGGACATGAACATAAAGAGGGACATGAACATGGACATGAAGATGGACAGGGACATGAAGAGGGACATGAACATAAAGAGGGACATGAACATGGACATGAAGATGGACAGGGACATGAAGAGGGACATGAACATAAAGAGGGACATGAACATGGACATGAAGATGGACAGGGACATGAAGAGGGACATGAACATAAAGAGGGACATGAACATGGACATGAAGATGGACAGGGACATGAAGAGGGACATGACTAGGGACATGGACATGAACAGGGACATGGACAGGGACATGAACATGGACATGAAGAGAGACATGAACATGAAGAGGGACATGAAGAGGGACATGGACATGGACAGGGACAGGGACAGGGACATGAACATGAAGAGGGACATGAACATGAAGAGGGACAGGGACATGAACAGGGACAGGGACATGAACAGGGACATGAAGAGGGACAGGGACATGAAGAGGGACAGGGACATGAACAGGGACAGGGACATGAACAGGGACAGGGACATGAACAGGGACATGAACAGGGACAGGGACATGAACAGGGACATGAAGAGGGACAGGGACATGAAGAGGGACAGGGACATGAAGAGGGACAGGGACATGAACAGGGACAGGGACAGGGACATGAACAGGGACAGGGACATGAACAGAGACATGAACAGGGACAGGGACATGAACATGAGAACAGAAAAGTGGAGATTTGAGATCAGACTGAAGCTCCTGGAGGAAGAGGGCGATGGAAAAGGAGAAACAAAGATCGTCCCTGACAACTGTAAACATCCTCCACACTGATATTAAGACGTCGCACACCGCTCGAGTCAAAGTCGAGGCTGCACACGAAAACACAGAAAACAAACAAAAAGACATCAAATAGTAACGCTTGCATGCAGCCTCAGACTGTTAAACTTATTCCAAATTGCCGGTCATCCACAGGAGTAACCTCTACTTTCTATTGGACTGTCTGGTTGAGTTGAAGCTGCATGGAAACGGAACCATTCTTAACCGAACTCAAACGTACATCTCGTGCTTTTTTTCTCTTTCACACACACTCTCACTCACTCACTCACACACTCTCTCACACACACACACACACTTTTTGGTTTTGCTTCAATGTAAATCCTGAAAATCTATTTCAAGAAAAAAAGAGAAAAAAATAAAATCCAACCTCCTCCTCCGCTCATGAAGCAAAAGTATTTTCTATTTTTTTATAATTGTAAATGACTAGTGTAAACAATGAATCATTTACAATTTTGTTTCCTCAAAATGATTCATAACACCTTGTATAAAGATTGCCCTGGAGAAAAATGGATTGAGTTGCTGGAAAAAAAGAAAAGAAAAAAAAAAAGCACTTTGATCGTCCGTCAAACACATGGAACAGGTTCAAGAAGATCACAGTGCTTATATGCTTTCCAGAAACTCTCCCCAGTATAACGCAACACTCTCTGGCACTTAAAACACAAAGAAAACTAGGTGTTGTGTACTTTAAAAATAAAATAAAAATTAAACTTAACTTAAATCAAAGCCTTTATAACTGTTTTAAGTACCAGAGAGACGCAAAGATTCAAGACGCACAGAGAGCGTCTGATAAAACACTTGGCTCCGGCAAACCCCACCCCCCAAAAAACCTCCACAAATGACCCAGTGCTAAAGCCTCACAGGCCCCTCCCTCCCCTCTTCAAACTGCTTTAAGCGACATCAAAAATAAATCTTAAAAAGCAAAAATACTCTTTTTTTTTTTTTCTTCCCCCCCCCATCGTCAATGACGCTCTGTAAAGGGGAGGACAAAAACAACGAGGTCACAGCTGCCTGTTCAGAGATGCTACAATTTTGCTTTCAAAAACACAGAGCCCACCCCTCGCACGTTTAGAACCAGGAAACATAGCGTTGCTGGGGAAACAAGAGAAGGAAACTAAATAAAAAGATATCGCTGCTGCTGCAGAGAGAAAACAGACTTTCTAGTTTTAGTAGTAGTTCGATTGAAGGTCAATGCAGTCCTTTATACACCGAGCAGACTCCACCGCTCCTCGGCCCATGAAACCAGTTCATATCCAGTGTCTCAGGAAGGCAAAGCCCGAAGAGGAGTTTCTAGTGCAGCAGCAGCGATACAACTCGAGAGCTTGGCGTTCGACCTCTGGGCTAGAGAGTATTCACATTGGCAACTAATACATTCACTAACTTCCATTTTGTCATGATGGGGCTTAGAAAGAAAGTTTTACCTCAGTATTTGGGAGGGAAAAAAAACAAAAAATGTTCCAGTAAATAATTCCAACTTGTAGATAAAAGCTGACTCTGAAGCAGTCGGCAAAAAAAAAAGGAAATTCAAACTATTGTTTTGCACCAACTTCCAGAAAAACTATTCATTCCTCAAACCCGCCAATACTCAAGTTGTGTACCAGCTTAGTGACGGCAGATGTTGGTATCAAAGCTGTTCTGAACCCGCCTCCGATGCGCCGCAGCAGCATGCAGGACAGGAAGCCGGTGTCACCGCTGCAGTGGCCCGACGGGTTTACAGTGTTCACCAGCCCGATGACATTTATCTTCTTGTAACAGAACCTCCGGACAGAAGCCGCCTGCAGGCCGACTCACCGCGTGACGGCTGCTCCTCTCCCGTGCCTCCTGCAGGCTAACTGCCATGAATCAGTGTGGGGGCTCGCGTCTCTAGCAGTCTGCTCCTATTAACGCTGCTCATGTACTATTTGTAGTGAAAGGGGGGAGGGGAAACAGTCACGCAGTATTTAAATAAAGCTGCCCTTTTTTTTTTTTTTCTTCTTTATTGCAACGTTCACATTAAAAATAAACGTTCACATTCAGGATGGTTGTTTTTTTTTTTTTTCTTTAAAAGGAGCTGTGTTACTACACACTCCTCAGCAGGAGAGAGAGCGCGCGTGCGTGTTGTCTTTTTCCCTTGCATAATGGATGTTTAAATAAAATTGGGTTACTATTAAATTCATCATATTTGTGCTCGTACTCTGCTGCATGACAGAAGACAGCAGGCTATGAATGGATGAGTGCACATGGGAGTAAGTAAGGCACTTGAGTGACGACAACAGTGTTAAGTGGACAGAACGGTGGCTGGTGGGAGTGCACCATTGGAACGTGAAAAAGAGGCCGGCCTCGTTGCCGACGGTGACGATGGTAACGACAGTCTCCGGGAACGGCGGCTTCACAACAGCTTTGATACTCGGTTGCACTGCTGCCTCCGTTTAGAACAGCCGAGAGTCGTCTGGCCTAAGGAGACGCCGAGGAAACAAGCGCTAAGCTCAGACGCACGGTGCATTCTGGGTTTGGTGCAAAACAATATGGTTTCTCAATTAATTATGAAAAAAAAAGGAAAAAGAATGAGGCAGCTCTTTTGGAGGAAAAAGATAAGAAAATGCTTAAAAAAGGAAAAAAAAGCCTTTACGTCCATGCGACAGGCTCTGGGAGAAACTTGGAACTGAAGAGTTGCCTGTGTGCAAGCGATGATGTCTGTGCAAAAGCCCGTAGCGTCCTGGAGGGGACAGAAACTCTGGTTAGGAAGAGGAGTCTCACGTTTGTTCATGCAGTAAAAGTCGACTAATCATCTCGCAGCATCTCGCCTGTTTTTAGGCGCTGTCCTGTTGGCGTCCTGGTTTCTCCTCGATCGCCTCCACGTCGCAGTCGCCGCCGGACGTGTGGAACTCGGCCACGTAGAGGCTCTTGTCGATGCTGCTGGGAATGGGCTTGATGTCGGTCACCAGCTGGTCCTCGATGGACTTCAGGTTGAAGCGGTCCTCTGACGTGATCAGGTTGATGGCCAAGCCCAGGTGACCAAACCTCCCTGAGAGAGAATAGTCAAGAATCAGTCTTCTAACCGTCTTATTTATTTAATCTATTCCGACCAAGACAGGCTTTACTTTAAGTGTAATTTATCTTTGAATAAAAAACACATTCAGATCCTGTTGAGTGTCAAAAGGTTTTCAAAGTGAGAGGCAAACTGGGCAGATGGTGTACTTATGTCACCCCACAGGCACAACTAGTACACTTCAAGTTCAACACATTGCATCAAGCATTCATTTTAACAACTTCTATGAAAACAAGCGACCGAGTACATTTGTATTTCTTTAAAATCATAATCTTCTTGAGTGAGGCTTTTAAATAATGAAGCGGTGTAAACGACATACCTGATCTTCCAATGCGATGGAGGTACGTCTCAGCATTCTTGGGGAAGTCAAAGTTGATGACTACGTTGACAGCTTGGATGTCAATACCCCTGGTGAAGAGATCTATTGGAAGAAATTAGATTTCAATCTCTGATGACGTCTGTGGTTTTCTGGCATTAAACAAACACAAACAATATTAAAGCTACGAGCAGCGATGATCGGGCCCTCGCACCCCTGGTGACGTCGACGCTACTTGCCGGACGGCGGTTTACGCGTCCCGGAACTTGCTTGACCATCAGACACGGCGTACGCGGGTTAGACGATATTTTGTGCGTGGAACAGCGGCGTCGTCAAGTAATTTTGCTGGGGCTTAAACCTTAAACCTTTGGAGTGTATCTCTGACTACTATTTTAGATGAAAGCCTGTAAACATTTATTTTTTAACTAAAAACGTAATATGTGTGAATGTGCTCTTCTGTTTGTAACACAACTGACTGTCAAAGTAGATACAGGTCTCTAAACCAACTGTGTGTTTCGGCTGGAGGGTCTGGCAGTAATATAGTAATATAGTAATATATCCATCCATCCATTTTCATCCGCTTATCCGGGGTCGGGTCGCGGTGGCAGCAGGCCTAGCAGGCCGACCCAGGCTTCCCTCTCACCCGCAACACGTTCCAGCTCGTTCTGGGGGATCCCGAGGCGTTCCCAGGCCAGCTGGGAGATATAATCCCTCCAGCGTGTCCTGGGTCTTCCCCGGGGCCTCCCACCAGTTGGGCGTGCTTGGAAAACCTCTAACGGGAGGCGTCCAGGAGGCATCTGATCAGATGCCCGAACCACCTCAGCTGACTCCTTTCGATACGAAGGAGTAGCGCCTCAACTCCAAGTTCCCTCCTGATGTCCGAGCTCCTTACCCTATCTCTAAGGCTGAGCCCGGCCACCCTACGGAGAAAACTCATATCGGCCGCTTGTATCTGAGACCTCGTTCTTTCGGTCATGACCCAGAGTTCGTGACCATAGGCGAGGGTCAGAACGTAAACTGCCCGGTAAATTGAGAGCTTTGCCTTCCGGCTCAGCTCCCTCTTCACCAAGACGGTCCGGTGCAGCGCCTGTTTTACTGCTGCAGCCGCACCGATCCGTCTGTTGATCTCCCACAAAACTCCAGATGGCCGGCTTCTGGTACGGTTTGGAGCCTTGTCCCTTGAGACTTATTTTTAAGTTGACATGTGTTACATATGCCTACCAAATCTGAAGTGGATCTGATAAAGTCCCTAGGAGGAGGTGGTTAAAGAATAGCACCTACAAAATAGACAAAAATAAACCAAAGAAATCACACAAAATTCAAAATAGCCAGCTTCTGGTACGGTTTGGAGCATGGTCCCAAGAGACTTATTTTTAAGTTTAGATGTACTACATACGTCTACCAAATTTTGTATATCTATGTCAAACCTATTCCGAGGGCTGCTTTGTCGAAATTTGTTGAATTTTCTTGAACTTTTGTAGGGGGCGCTATCGAGCCGATTTTACATTTTGTCAAATCATATCATGTAACTACATTTAGGTCATTAAATGTGTCTGCAATGTTTGGATGTGTTTTGAGCATTTTTAGCCCCTCAAAAACATCTTTGTTTTCATGGCAAAGAGTGCGTCTTTACGGCAACAGGCTTTGACGAAACAACAATCTTTTAATCATTAAGGTTTTGAGATTATACTGTCCAAATTCAAAGTGGATCTGATAAATTCCCTAGGACGAGTTCGTTCCAGAAAAGCGCCTAGAAATAGACAAAAATGAGCAAATAAATCACACAAAAATCAAAATGGCTGACTTCCGGTACGGTTTAGAGCATGGTCCCAAGAGACTTTTGTTTAAGTCTACATGTGATGCATGTGCCTACTAAATTCTATCTATGTCAAACGTACTGCGAGGGCTACATCGTTGAAACTTGGTAGGGGGCGCTATCGAGCCAACATTCCACTTTGAAGCATTAAAATCACATAATTTAACTACATTTATGACTTTAAATATGTGTGCCAAGTTTAGTGACATTTCAAGCATGTTTAGTCCCTCAAAAGCACCTTTGTTGTTGACGGCGAAGAAGGGGTCGCCACGGCAACGGCGTTACACGAAACCTCAAACACTTTGTGGGCTGGCATTATAAAAGTCTTCCGTTTGTGTGGAAGTAATTTGATGTCGATCTGATCTACCTACTAAGAAAACCAAGCCAAAGTATAGAAACTTTTACTTCCAGTTACCAGTAGGTGGTGCTATGACTATGATTCAAAATTAGACTGTACATGTCTTCAAGCCTGGAGTTTCATCATACATGTGAAATTTGGAAAGGATCTAAATTATCATATGGATGTCTTCAGGGTCAGGATGTCATGACAAATGAGTAATATGGAGCAGATAAGATAGTGAACGGCTGAATTACAACAACTTCCTGTCTCGTGGCGAATGGTGTTTTTTTGAAAATGCTCCTCGCTCACATAGTTCGATATTTTTTAAATCCTTTGACAACTTTTTCACTGCAAAGGTCTCAAGATCATACTGGCCGATTTTGAAGTCAATCGGGTTTAATCTCTAGGAGGAGATCGTTCTAGTACAATGCCTGAAAATGATGAAAAACGCTGAAAAATGCTAAAAAAGCCAATATTGGGCAGATAAATGCATCACCTCCTAGTGTTTGAAAATAATGAAAATCATAGGGTCAGTTAATGGAAGCGATGTGGACATATACTGTACATTTGGTGATGATAGGCCAAGTGATTTGGAAGTTAAGTGGATTGAAAACTAAGCCACTCCCTAAGAAGTTGATTGGTCCTTTTTGTTCTCAACACAATGAGATAAACAAGATTTTCATAACGTTTAAGGACATTGAACCAATAATGATCCACTGAACATTTTGTAAGAATCAGACCCAGCGTTTAGGAGGATTTTGAAAAAAAAGTGTTTTTCACAAAATTCAAAATGGCGGAAAATCTAAGTAGGCGGACCTTAGGGGTCTGATGGACTTATTTGTAAGTTAGATGGAACCGGACATGTGTGCAAAATTTCAAGTCAATCGGGCTTAGGGGGCAAAACATTGTAATTTTCAAACTCAAGGGGGCGCTGTCGAGTAATTTTGTCCAACTTTTGCCCGACACCCCAAAAAGGTTGGCATTTTCGCCACTTCTGGTTTGCGTCCCAAATTTCAATATAAGGTGAATATCCCAAGCACCTCCTTTTTGCGACAATAGTGGTACGATAATAATAATAATAATAATAATAATAATAAACAATACGATTTCAATAAGTCCTCACGGACCGACTTTGTCGGCTGCTCGGGCCCTAATAAAACAATTGTATACAACAGAGACTCACCAGTGCAGACCAGGTTTCTGCACAGTCCATTTCTGAAGTCGTGAAACACACGGTTTCTGTATTCCTGAAAACAAACAAGATGTCAAAATGCTGCAAAAGAGGCCATCATTTAGCAACACAGTGGCCATCTGAAAATATATATATTTTTTGATAGACATCAAAAAGGCACAAAGACAACATTTCCTTCAGCCGTTTCTTGTCCTCACCTGCATCATCTTGGCGTGGATGTAGAAGCAGGAGTAGCCCAGCTGGGTGATCTTCTTGGCCAAGAGCTCCACCCTCTGAGTGGAGTTACAGAAGATGATGGACTGGTTGATCTGAAGCTGTGATAGAGAGAGAGAGAAAAATAATATATTATCGATCACTACTATAACAACCATGTGTCTCACGGTTCTGATCAAATTGCTAAATTGACCAATTTATTGTTGAAAAAGAGGAACCGTGGCAGATTGTTAGAGATGTGAAATTCCACTCACTGGGATGCAACCTTAAAAACTAGATTGTTCAACGACTCAAAACGCACTGCTGTACTCTGTTGCCATGTGCGATTATGATAAAGTAAAAAACACAGGAGTTCAAAAATAAAAAATCTTCTGCACCACAGCATTTAAAATGCATGGCTGGTGAATATATAACTCGTAGGTTACCCTGGAGAACAGCGTGTTGAGGCAGTGGACTTTCTGCCTCTCCGTGACGTAGGCATAGTATTGAGTAATGCCCTTCAGAGTCAGCTCCTCCATCAGGTTTATCTCGTAGGGTTTCTGAAGATGCTTGGCCTGCAGCAAGGACACGTGGAGAACACAATAGTTTAGAGTGTATTTTAAAACATTTAAAAACTCAGACGGCAGAATTTTTACAAATGTACAAGGACTTCCAGTTTGTGTTGTTTAATATTAAACTCTTAATAGTTAAATATAGCTTTAGTTAATCGATATTAGAAACATTTACATACAGTTTTCTTAAATAAATGTCAGCATTACAAAACACACATTAAAAAGTCTTTTGAACAATTACATCCTGCGACCGTTGGCCGAGTTGCTTTCCACAAAGGCCGCAGACTAACACAAACACAGATCTGGAGCCCGCATGAGAACAGCTCGGTCTGCAGTGGGAGCCAAGTGGTGCCAATTGGCCCCGAGCCATCGGGCTGGCCGAGTGGTGCAGCAATTAGCCGACTACCCACCATGAACTTCTGCACGCTGATGGGGAAGGTCGCGGAGTAGAGCAGGATCTGCCTGTTCTTGGCCAGGAAGCTGATGATATCCTCGATGAGCACCACGAAATCCTGAGACAGCAGCTTGTCGGCCTGAGAGGAAACGGAGACAATTTAACGTGAAGCAGGCGGTGCTCCGGTGTGAGGAATAACAGACTTGTTAAAAAAACAGATAGAATTGAGACGCTTTAAACTTTATACTGATTATGAGCAGATGGCTTAATATGTTTTGCTTTATTGCCATTTACCTCATCCATCACCATCATCTGGACTCTATCCACCTTGGCCACTCCCTTCTTTATCAAGTCCAGGATCCTACCAGGCGTGGCGATGACAACATGCACTGATGTGGAAAACAGGGAAGGAAAAGGTGAAAACGAGGAAATGCGTTTATCCTTATATTTGTTGTACACTTAAAAACAGAAATGCATATTTTCTAAACACTAGAACTCCATAGGCCAACATACAGATTGGATTTATTAATTTCTGATACTGTGATATTTTTTCCATGAAGTCGGGGAGTGAGACACACTGTGGCTTCTTACCGGTCTCATCCAGACGCATGATGTCGTCTCGCAGGTTGGTGCCCCCGGTGGTGGCCATGACTTTGACTCCCCCCAGGTGTTTGCTGATCTGGATGGAGATCTGGCTCACCTGCAGAGCCAGCTCACGGGTGGGAACCATGACAAGTGCTAAGGCATAAAAAAAAAATTCAAAAAAAGTACTGATTACAAATATAGTTGGTGGTAGAAAGATTTAAAAGGAAAAAGTTTAGAGACAAGAGAAAAGACAATAGGAGGGTCCAGATAACATAGTGAGGGGCAAGGAAGATAGAGGAAACAAAATGACGACCAAATGAACAAGGGACAACAGTGACTGTATAAAACTACATGCAGTGTCTCACCCTGTATGTGGTCTTTTTTCAGGTCTATTCTCTCCAGCAGTGGGATGAGATAGGCTCCACTCTTCCCTGTTCCGTTCTTAGCCCGAGCCAGAATGTCCCGTCCAGACAGGGCGATGGGAATGCTCTCCTCCTGCAAGGAAGAACAATACATTAACTTTAGTCTCATTCGGTGACTAATGTAGCGTCACGATGCTGCAACATAGCGCTCATCTACATGAGAATTTTTGCACATTGGATTGTATAATCTGACCTTTTCATTTATAAAAAAAAAAAAAAAAAAAAACCTGTCATGATGTGAACTATGACAATCAAATACACTTTTATTGCGATATAATCCCAACAATATATCTGCAAGCCAAACTCCTCAATAGCCATGTGAGATCGTGGCCATACCCAAAAACTGCAAGAACACTGGTTTAAGTCAACAAAAGGTCTTGATCTTCCATTTAAAAATACAAAGAAATAATTTTAAAAAAAGTGATAAAGTGAGATAGCTAGATAGATAGATAGAGATATATATATATATAAATAAATAAAAAGCCTTACCTGGATAGGGGAAGGTTTCTCCCAACCCATCTCAAAGATGCCCATCAGGAGTTCTCTTTTGAGACAGTAATCTTCAAATTCATTCCCCTTAGTGGACGTCACATCCTACAGTAGACACAGAACGGTTAGGGTGACAGCAGAACATCAGCTTTCAGACTCTATCTAGTTATCTAGTTGGACTCACTGAGGTTTTGACCCTGTGGTCTTTGGGTGGGAGCTTTAGGCTCTTTTTCCAGTCATCTCCAAACTTGATGCCTCCTCCTTCCTGAGCAGCACCGCCTGCTATCTGGGGTGCACCCAAAGCCTTTCCTTGAGTTGTGGGTGCTGGCTGGACTGAAGCTGGTTTGGTCTGTCCTCTGAGCTGCCCGTTCTGCTTGTTCAGTCCCATGACGACCGGGCCAACGTTTTCTGTTCTGGCGGTTGCCATTTTTGTCCCGTTTTCCTTGCTTTCGTTTTTTTCCTTCTTCAAAAGTATTAGATTTTTGCCTCTTAGGTTTTTCTTTTTAAAAATTCTCTTCAAAAGTAAAAAAGTTTAATAAAGCATTAACAAACAATATTCTCTATTCTTTTTAAGTCCAACGCTTTCACAACTGAAGTCAATTGGTAGTATTTACATATACACATGTACGTGCAGTTCGGTCCCCTTCAACAACAGAGTGACTGACGTACAGGAACAACAACAAAAAACAAAAAACACGTTTTTACACAAGAGCTCTTCAAAATGAAGAGAAATTTGCATTCATATGCATGTATATACTTGCTCACAATATAGAAAAATTATATGTGAACAAGTATCAAAGCGGTTCAAGTCCTGAAATAGAACAACTAAGGCAATCTGAACTTGGGGAACAGCCTCTTCAATATAATCTTAGTTCAATGCTTAAACTTCTGTTTCTAAATTGAACAACATTTCCTCTTTCCACTTTGAGTCCATAGAGTTGCTCAATATCCCTGTTCTTGCAAAAAAGGATGTCCACCTTTGTACACGTTTTCCCCAATATCATATAGTCTGTAATGCTCCGTTTGTTTCCACTGTGTGTGGATATGTCGCTCCACTGTATGAAAAAAAACCTGGATCCTGAATTCACAAATACAAAAGGGGTTTCTAGTCCAAAGCCAAAAAGCTTTTCACCCCTTTTGAGTCCTCAGTGTGCGTTTCCTTTCTCCTCCAGGTGTTCGACCCGCTACCTCCAGACACCGCAGGTCTTCAGGTCGGTGTGTGAAGTGTGTGAGTGCGGCTGTGATCAACCCGCTACCTCCTCAAAGTCAGCCAACAACTCAAACTTGTAACCTAATAAAAGAAATACAAAAACATTAAAATCAATTCCACCCGAAAGGTTAAAAAAAAATAAAAAAAATAATAATAAAAACAAATCAACAGGCAGTTGATTAACCATAACCACTCAAGCAGTTGACAGGGAACTGCCTCTTTAAGTAATCCATCAAATAAAAAGTATGAAGATGCTGATGTATGAAGATGATTACATCTTCTTCAATGCAAAGATTGATATTGTTTTCTAAGTTTAATATCAAGAACACAACACTAAGATCTTGCTGTTGTTCCAACATCAGATAATAAGTAGGGCTCCAGCTAACTATTTCCATTATTCTGCAGTTTCCTGCCTCTTATCTATTGGTCAATGTACATGTCAGAAAATTGTGGAATTAATTTCCTAAAGCCCTGCCGAACAATCCACACCTGACTATGACATTTATGATCACAAAAAGAAAAACAGGTAATCCTTACAACTGAGACAGTGGAGCTGGGAGATTTTCCTTGAAGACAACTTGAATGATTACTCCATTATGATAATATTTACCGATATATGTCAATGCCTCATAATTTCAGCTCTAGATGCCAGTGCTTCCCTACCTTTTCAGAGTGTGACCTATTACAGGTCGACTGATTAATCTGTTTAGCCTTGTAGACAGGACTTTTTTACAAACTATTCTTATTGGTGGGACTGGGTTCCAATGGTGGCCGATGGCTACGCAGCCGCCACCTGACACACACCACCGCTTTACATAGAAGCTCCTATTGCTTAACATATCTGTTTGCATGCGATTAACTAATAATCTAAACAACTGTTAAATACAGCAAATAATGTACTTGGCTTTTTCCTGCTCCAAACCTTTAAAAATACCATCGGAGAGACCCGTTACGTTGTTCTGAAACACATGACGCAGGCAGAGAAATCAGTACGACCTAAGTCATCCATGGTGTGGGAGCATTTCACACGAAATAAATTGTGTGTGAGTGTAGTGTAGAGAACAAGTTCTGACGTTCAAACAAATCCTGTGAAGTTTTCTGATTTGTATTTTTCTTTATTTTTTATGAATTATTTATTGTTCTGACAGCGCAGGTCCCTTTAAACAAAAATATACATCTTTTTGTGCACTTTATTTAAAAAATGATGATATATTTGGCAAATGTAAAGCATACATGTGTATGTTTTTTTGTGTTAGTCCATTTTCTTTTAATTATTACTTTAACAGCTCAGGGATGTTCAAGGAGCAACCTGTTTGTGCACTTTCTGAAGATTTTTTTTTGTCAGTTCTGTTTTTGAATAAAGGGTTGGAAATTAATGCTTTTTTTTTTTTTTTTTTAATCTGATTCATCGAAAAAATAAACAGACTAATCGATTATTAAAATAATCGTTAGTTGCAGCCCTAATATATATATATATATATATATATCATAGAAACCATCTGAAAAAGTAAACATTTTTGTGTAGCACAATTTTTTCATTTCCTCATCTGTGTTGTTAATAATTTGGAAAACATCTCCGATTTTATCTTGTTTATCTCTTTAGGAGAGTTGACCACAAGGTTGGGAAGCAGTGACAGAAGCAATTTGAATACCTAAACGATTTGTTTTCCTTGTAATTCATGATGGGTGCTCGTCGTTGCCAACAGTTTACAGACTAAAAAGGTATATATATATATATATATATATATATATATATATATATATATATATATATATATATATATTAGAATATATCTATTCATTTTTAGTCTGTAAACTAAGTGTAAATAATGTATATCAAGCTACGCTGAAAGGTGCAACTTTGATAAGCACTAATCCCCAGACCTGAGTGAAAGGCTTTAACAGCTAATTCGCTAATTACACAGGTGAATTTGCCAGGTGTCAATCTTCTGAGGCCGATTAGCGAAGTCCAAACTGCCAGGATTTAAAATAAGAATATCTACCGTAAAGACTCTGGTCTGTCTGAATAAAATAATTACGGTTTCATCAGTCAAAAACTGCAAGTCAATCCTAGTCGCTCCGACCAGCTGGCTCTCCGTTAATTTACTTCGACTCGCTTGAACTCGTCATCGGGGTTTCGTTCAGATGACCCTGAAGTTATTCTTCTTGTTTATTATTTACACACCCTTTCGGTAACACGGTTACAGTATACCGTTATTAACTTAGAAACAGTCCAACCATCCGTGTGTTTACGTTAGGTTTTACGAATGCCCCTAAATAAAACCAATAACGTCACGTTACCTTCCGTCTCAGGTGAAACAACATGACGTTGTTGGGCTAACATTCCCAAAGCTAAGCTTAGCTCGAAGCTAACCATCCTCTGAGCTGTTCTGCGGGGTTTTAATGAGCTTTTAATTACCAAATATGACAACATGCGTGTAAAGTATGGCGACTGTAGCGTTAAATATTATTATTATTATTTGTATATTTAACGTCATATGTCACAATTAGCACGTTCGTTAGCCTCAGGGCTAATTTAGCTCAACCAACTACTCTCGCTAACGTTAGCTGGCTAGCTCACAGATAACGTTAGCCGAGAGCTAGCCAGCTCTCAACAACACGGATGTTTTTATCGGACGTTGGGCGGCTCCGTGTCCCGCAGACCTACCTTAGTTCCTCTGTTATTTTTACAAGGTATATTCGGTGTGCGGTTGACCAACTGCTTCCTTTACAATCCCCTTTATTAACTGATTTTACTTGAAATAAATCTCCTCTATTGTGTTTCTTCTTCCTTTAAATCAACATGGTCGCCTTCTTCTTCGTCTTCTCTTCCTCGGTGCCTCTCTCCAGTTTATGACACGTAAACTGCAGCGCTGCTGCCCCCTGCGGTCTCACCTGAGTACTGCACAGGTGATTTGGTACTGTCGATGGTACATTTCAAAGGAAACGCGTGTTTTGATGGCAATATTCTCAATTCAATACTAGACTATTACAAATATCAGTATTTACAGAGATATTAGTCAATATTATGTTTTATTTACTTTATTTCTGTTGCGCTTTTCTGGTATTCTAAAACTGTGTGGTTGAACCGTTTTTATATTATTCAACAATTTCTTCTTCGACAATTCAACAACAACATAATAACTACATAATGTATTTGGACATCTGTGTGTTATTTTAAAATGTACATAAAAAACGTCCTTTTCCATTTCAATGTTGATAAACTTGAGAGCTTTCAGAGACCGCACGTGAAGCTAAGGCACGGTGCAACCAGACTTTCACACCAACGTCACTCACACACGTCCAATCACATTTCCTCCTCCGTTTCTCTGAGCCAATCACAGACGCTCCGTCATTCGCGGCTCAACGCGTTAGGTTGTTTCCCTTCAGTGTTGTCATTTCCAAACATGCTCCCCATGCTCACGCCGGTAGACGACTTTACATTTGATCCCGATTGTTGATTTCCACCACGATGAGTAGCTTTTGTAGAGAAGTCATCACTCTTCAGTTGGGACACTATTCCAACTTCGTTGGGACTCACTGGTGGAATTTGCAGGTAAGCGGCTAACGCTAAAATAAGCTAAGCTAGCTAATGTTAGCTCTGCGTGTGTTGCCAAACTTCAGCGAGCAGCGTTCCTCGAAGCTGTGCTCCGAGCTGCGGAGGTAGCGGACGTCAGCAGCACCGTGAACGTGCACCCTGGGGTGCTTTCAAACAGACCGAGGACACGCGACGTCATTCGGCTGGCACACTAAGGCGACGGGGGCCATCGGGCTTTGTGATGCTAACGCTGCTACTTGTCAATCTGAAGCCTGATTTGTGATCAGATCATCATTATTGTTTTTGGGACCGAAATCGTTTGTGATTCTCTGGTAGAAGAATCACACACGATAACTTAAATAACGTGATATGTTTAGCCTGTGTTGGAATGATGGAGGTGCTGAGTTCAGAGTCAGTCTCTATATATAGAGTATATATATATACATATATACTATATACAGTCTGTGGTTGGTATACTTGTACTGTACTCGAGTAATAGGGGTTTTAGACAGTGGAAACCAAATGTGTGGATTTATTTAATTTTTTTCTCCCAAAAACTGAAATATAAAGTGTTCCTTTATGGGTTGAGAAAATACTCTTACTTCTTAAGCCAAATAAACTATCAAAAAAACCTCTTTGGTCAGCTGGAAAAAGCTGCGTCTTCACAAAGCATCAGTTTTTCTGAGCTCATGATGAAACAAAAAAACAATGATGATCTTATCATAAATCAAACTACCCAACAGTATATACAGGAGTTAAAAACATAAAATACAACATACATATGAACTCAGCAGTAATATTAATACAGTGGCCTCATATGTAATAGTAAAACACTGAATGCCTATACCTAAAAGTACTTTTACTATAGTAAGTTTCTGAATCCAGGACTTTTACTTGCATTGGAGTATTCTCACAGTTTGGTATGAATATTTCTGCTCCAGTAAAGGATCTGAAAACGACATAATTGTGTAAATTGACAATACCCAGCCCACACGAACACATGACACAAAGCTGTACTGTGGCAGTAATACTGATGATGATGGAGTTTTACGTTCTTACTGTACTCCGTCGGGAAGTTTTTAAATGTAAATTAATTTATCAAAAACAGAACTTAAAAATCGTACACAATAATGTTGTTTCTCTGTCTATTTGTGTCTCTTGTTTTCATTTTCCCTGATGAGAATACTTCACCATTTGATGTTTACGATGGAGCTATTGTGGTATTTTAATTTGAAATTGTTTCCGTGCAGGATGCCTCTTTGTCGTACGACCCCGAGACGCCACCGAGTGAGATCCAGAGCGACGCCCTGTTCCGTGAAGGACAGACTGCGGGCGGACATGTCACCCACACACCTCGCCTCATCGCCATGGATCTCAAAGGTAACATCTTCCCATCTTCTTCTTTTCTTTTTTTTTATAAATGCAGAAAACATAGTCTACGCACGAGCAGCTTTATGTATCTGTTTTGATTTAAATGGACCTTTTTGTGTACGAGTTTAGTTCCATAAAGAACAGGTTTGTTCCTGTCATTCGGGCTTTTCTCCGCCTGTCTCACTCTCTGTCTCACTCTCTGTCTCACTCTCTGTCTCACTCTCTGTCTCACTCTCTGTCTCACTCCGCCTGTCACAGGAAGCCTCCGGACTCTGCGGCAGGAGGGAAGTCTGTACGACGCCGGAAAAGACACCTCCGCTGCCACATGGTGAGTAATAATAATAATAATAATAATAATACATTTTTATTTGTATAACTTTGCATGCGCACACGTTTACATATTTAAGGGCCCAACAGATTTACAGGCGAAGTGTCTCACTGGTGGATTATTGCACCTTTTTTAAACATTAAACGTTTGCTCGACTCTTTCTGTTCCACATTAGTTTTTGGCGTAATGAAAGAAAGACTGTAAGAACGCAATGAATGAAACCCACATTGATGGATGTGTCTATTATTATCAAGGTTTTTTTTATCACTGGTATTTAAACCAAAAGTCTCTGTTTGGACAACAGGGAGGGAAGCCTCATTAAAGTCAAAGAGAGTCTGCATCAGAAGAACTCCTTTCTGGAAGACCTGGACAAGCTGGATGTGAGTATTTATGGTGGATAACATTTTCCTTCACAATATTGTCTCGACACAGTGATGCCCAGCCAGTTATGATAATGGTGATCTATAGACAGTATTTGAAGGAGTGTCTTGATCGAGTATGAATTGATTGTAGGAGATACTCATACGTTGCTACTTTTGATGTTGGTGTAGATTTGTATATTTTCATCGCAATCAAAAGAAAACAGAAGATCACCACGACCACAATCTTTAGTGTCATATTAAGCTTCCATATGGGCTGTTTTCATCATTTATAACAAAGGTGTCCATCTATTAGCTGTTTCACCAGCTTGATGGCATGTTTGCTCCTGTTTTTATTTATTTTTATTCTCCGGTAGAGGCATAGTGTTGCAGTGTGATATAAACAGTTGTCGTGACATCTTTTTTCCTCCTTCTCTGTCCTCGTCTCCAGAAAGGGGAGATCATTGCTGAAGATGATTTTACCTCCAGTCCCCAGCCTCTGCGCTTGGGTAAGAAAACCCTCAAGGAAACCTTCTTTAAAAAAACAAAAAACGCAACATACTCAAGATTTAGTGTCACACGCAGCAGCGACCATTCTAGAAACTCCCCCTCCTCTCTCTCTCTTTCTCTCTCTCTCCCCCCTCCCCTCTTCTCCCCCACCCGCACCCCCCCTCCCCCCTCCTCCCGCAGGTGCAGTGCACGTGGACACCGTGAACAGCCAGCTGGCTCGAGTCCAAAAGGGCTACCGGCTGGAGGGCAGCGTGAAGGTGTGGTCCGACTTCCTCAGGATCCACCTGCACCCCCGCACCGTCTCCGTCATCCACCAGTACAACCACGACGGGTAAGCTCCTACTTCCTGCACTTTGTTTAGCAAAAATGAAGGATGTGAACCCCCCCCCCCCCCACCCCCCCTCAGCCCCACCCACACAAGGATGAAGACCAACTGGTGTAGGAACTGCTTTTCTCCAGTAGATGTCAGGCTTTACACGGGTTTGGGCTCTCGTCCCAGAGGCTCTCTGTGGGCTCAATCTCAAGGGTTCAAGCAGCGTTGATGGTCATGATGCAGCGTTGATGGTCATGATGCAGCGTTGATGGTCATGATGCAGCGTTGATGGTCATGATGCAGCGTTGATGGTCATGATGCAGCGTTGATGGTCATGATGCAGCGTTGATGGTCATGATGCAGCGTTGACGGTCATGATGCAGCGTTGATTGTCATGATGCAGCGTTGATGGTCATGATGCAGCGTTGATGGTCATGATGCAGCGTTGATGTTCATGATGCAGCGTTGATGGTCATGATGCAGCGTTGATGGTCATGATGCAGCGTTGATGGTCATGATGCAGCGTTGATGTCATGATGCAGCGTTGACGGTCATGATGCAGCGTTGATTGTCATGATGCAGCGTTGATGGTCATGATGCAGCGTTGATGGTCATGATGCAGCGTTGATGTTCATGATGCAGCGTTGATGGTCATGATGCCACACAGGGATGCACAACCGAACTCAAAGTCCGCTTTCAGATGTTGCCCCCCAAAACCGTGACGTCTCTTGTTTGTGTGCAGGGAGGCTCACCATCTGGAGACTTTTGGCCAGGGAGAGGCTCTCCTGCAGGGGCCGGTGCTCGAGCAGCTGGAGGACAGACTGCACTTCTTTGTAGAGGAGTGTGATTACCTTCAGGTAAGTCTTTTTAACTGTATTATATTAAAATAGATATTTCAGCTGAAACTTCCCAAGCGCTCCATCTTCAGTTAAGACGTTGCTGATGTATTTCCGCGCGCTGTTTTCCACCCTCAGGGTTTCCAGGTCTTCTGTGACCTGGCCGACGGCTTCGCCGGCATGGGGTCGAAGGTCACGGAGATGCTGCGGGACTCGTACGGCGGACGAGGCATCCTGACCTGGGGGATGGCGCCCGTCAGCCACCCGAATTCAGTGAGTTGCGTTGCTCCGGTCGACCCCAGCTGAGAAAAGCGAGGCGTGCTGTGAGCGGCCTCCCATACTCACCCTGTTCTCACCCTGTTCCTCCCGTACTCACCCTGTTCTCACCCTGTTCCTCCCGTACTCACCCTGTTCCTCCCGTACTCACCCTGTTCTCACCCTGTTCCTCCCGTACTCACCCCGTTCCTCCCATACCTCCCGTACTCACCCCGTTCCTCCCGTACCTCCCGTACTCACCCCGTTCCTCCCCTACCTCCCGTACTCCCCCCGTTCCTCCCGTACTCACCCCGTTCCTCACCCCGTTCCTCCCGTATTCACCCCGGTTCCTCCACTCCCCCGTTCCTCCCGTACTCCCCCCGTTCCTCCCGTTCTCACCCCGTTCCTCCCGCTCCACAGACCCCCATGAAGGAGCTCTACCACGTGCTGAACTACGCGCTGGGGGCGGTGCACATGGCCGACCACAGCTCCTTCTTCTGCCCGTTGACGCTGCGCGGTGGACTGGGGAGGCGGCCCTCGGCTCCCACAGCGTTCCCCCACCTAAATTATGACGTGAGCTGTGATTTACTATCTCATTATGCGTTATTATGAGACTTTGAAAGATACGTTTAATGGTCATTTAACTGCTGTCAGATTTCATATTATTTAAGAGCTTTTCAATGCCTCATTTTGAATCAAATTTGATTGAATGCATAAATGAAATTGAGAGAAACATGGTGAAAATAAAAAGAAGCCTCTCTGAACACTAAACCACACAGTTAGTCTTTTAAATGAAATGTCATTTTAAGATTCTGATATAAGGTCATGCTAAGACTCCCAGACGCTCTTCTTGCATGAATATGTATGTATGTATGTCTAAATATCTATATCTATATCTATATATAATCTCTGCTCTCGTCGGTGTCTAATGCGTTTGTCTCTTCCCGTCTCAGCCCTCTCTGTGGTACCACTCCAGCTCGGTGCTGGCTTTGGCCCTCGATGCCCTCACTTTGCCTTACAGGCTGAAGAACGACAGCGTCCCCATGTGGCAGGTGGCCGACTCGCTCGCCGTGTCTGGCAGAAAGGTGACCGACCCCCCCCCCTCCTCCCCCCTCTTCTCCCATCTCCTCCCCTCCCCCCTCTCCTCCCCTCCTCTATTTGTTTTGTTCCAACAGAGGAGCCTCCAAAGCTCACGCTGTGATTTGAAATCATAGGTGGTGGCCGCTTATGGCGCCGTCCCCTTTCCCATGATGCATGGCGGCTCTCTCCCCGACGCCCTGGGCGCCTGCGCGGATGCGTTGCCCTGGAAACCTCTCTCGTCTTGCCCTGAAGCCGGCGACGGTCGCTGCTACGGCCAGTGGGCCGTGCTCAAAGGGTTCGAGGGCCAGAGGCTCATCAGGTGAACAATTACCACACGTTCACATTCTACACTCTTGATTTTCATTAGTTCCACCTTTTTCTAAATATTTGAAATTTATTTTGTATTTATCATACTTTTTATGGTTCTTATATCTTAAAATAGATTTTTTTTTACCACTATCAACTTTATTATTATTATTATCCTTTGTATGTTAACTCTTTGGGGTTTTGTTTGTCATTTTATTAAACAAGTTATGAAGGGTGCTATGTAAATAAATCTTATTATATAACTTTATTTATACTGTATATCACGTCAAGACAAGCTTAAGCACTGATGTTGGAGCTTTCACACAATATTTAATTTATATCTGCACACCATAACTTCCTACATAGACTTTCAATGAAAAAAGATTAGTTTTATTTATTTTTGTTGCATGAAGTGTATTCCAATGAAGCAATCTTTTCTCTAACTTTGATTTGTTCTACAGTAATATTTAGTGATTTATAGCTGAGTTTGTGCTTTAAAAAGAAAAGCATGAGGGATAAGGACGGTTTAAAAGATGCTTAACAACGTTGAGTTTACATGTATAGAAAGTGGACAAAAATAATTAGTCAGGTAACCAAAACCTGCCATCACCTTTTACTGTCTCTGCTCTGCTCTGCTCTCCTCTCCTCTCCTCTCCTCTGAACTCCTCTGCTCTCCTCTCCTCTCCTCCAGCTCTCCGGCTCAAGGGACTCAGCCCGACACTCCTCTGCATGGCCTCCACAGCGGGGAGGACGTCCTGGAATCCTACATCCGATCTTTCTATCCGACGTCTCCTCTGTGAGTCCACGCCCCATACCCCACTCCACCATCACCCTACCCCACCCCACCCCACCCCCACCACATGCTGCCGACTAACGAACCACCGTACTTGTTTAGCTTCAGGGGAAGATGGTGACTATACGTTATAACCCAACACGCTCCCTCTCCCTCCAGGGCTCTACAGTTGGTGTCGACCCCCAGCATCCTGACGCCACCGTTCCCTCAGATATTCAGCCAGTCCCTCGGCGCCCAGGGCTTCCTGCAGAGCCGGTCTCCTCCGCCTGGCTGTGAGCGCGTTTCTATTTCACTTAACTCTTTTTAGCTGAACACAACTTTTTCTCCGACTATTGATTTGATGGTTGTGGTTTCCTCTGCAGCTCGGGCCCCCGCGGTCTCCTCCGCGCCCGTCATGACGTCCCTCCAGTCGGGTCCCGCTCTCGGCTCGTGGCTGGCGGAGCTGCATCGCGGGGCCAGCGCTCTGAACGTCTGCCGCGTGGCCCCCAGCTTCCTCTCCCAGGGGCCCGAGATGGCCGACTACAAGGAGGCCCTGGAGGAGCTGCGCCTGCTCGGCCGGTGTTACCGCGACGACAGCCGCGGGGCGACGCACTTCTCCTCAGAAGAGGACGACGACGACGACTGACAACCGGCAGTCTCGTGGATCGATCTGGAACGACTGCCGACGTCAGCACGCATGCGCCGAAGGACCAGGACATGCTGACAGGAAGAAGTGGGAATATTAAGAAGTCAAGAACTCTACACGGGTCGAACTCTGTGAGGTGACGGCTGTAGCATCATGTGACTGGTTACATTTCCTCTGATGACGGTTTATCTGTAATTAACTGTTTTATGCAAAGCATATGCTATAAAATGGCTGCGTTTACATTGGGACGCTTGTCTCACCTGTTTTGGGCCACCGGTTGCTCAGACCATGAATTCACAGCACAGATGTATTTGTGTAAAGCAAAGGTCACCCTGGTAGACGCGGTCCAATCAGGCGCTCTGATGACACAATGTACATCACGCGGATGCAGAAAGTACAACTTTGGCTTAAGGGTGCTCCGACTGTGGGGCCAATATTTGTTCCAACCGGTTTGTTTTGTGCTCTCTATAAAAAGGCTGGTCAGATGACTCGTTTGTGTTTTTTAAATGTTTTCGATACTCGTTTGCCTGCTTTATGATCCGCTCTGGGAGCAACACACCGGGCCACAGCACCACGGGGATCAAAAGTTTCAACTCAAAGTTTTGATACGATTCTGACAATGAAAAAACTTTTGGTTTACCTTTTGAGTTTCAATTCCTCTTTTCTTTTTACCCAACACTGACATTAAGTCCATCAACTTCCTTAGAAATGGCTTAATATCACTGCCTCAGATGAATTATTTTAAATAAAAAGTTTTAAACGAACTTTTCCCACATCAGTTGTGTCTGAACAAGAGACTAACTCAACTCATAAGGTGTCGTATTAGAAACCTCTTCTTAGCCTCATTACCAGAGCTGAAAGTGGCCAACAGAAAAAGCCAATTTTATATCAAACAAATTTGACCCGGCAACCACAAATGCTTTGTACTTTTACTTGACAGTTGGGAGACATTTTATGCAGATTTAGTTAGTTTTAGACATTCAAAGAGTTTTATTAACAAATAACATGAAAAGATCAAACAGTTGCTTTAAGTCCTCTTTTCTGCCCGAAGCCCATTCAGCTCTTACTGAAAAACACATTATAGATTTATCAAAACGTAATTTTCTGAACGAGCTGGGTGCTTTAGTTTAGGTTGCTAAACCGGCGTAAACAGTGAATCTTCTTTGGGACTCTTTTCAGACACGGAGCGCAGAAATCTGTAGATTAACATTTGCTCCAACTGTCCTATGAAAGTACAAGAATATCACAGCAAAGCTGGAAGCGAGACCATCACTCGCTGAGCAAAACAAACTCAAATCCAATGACAAATGTAGAACAGGTGTCTTTTAATCTGAAATAAAATGATACAAGGATTTCACAAAAAGGTGAGATGGTGGAATTTATTCCCACCCGGCATTTTGACTAAACAGTATGCTTCTACATTTGATTAAAAAAGGCTAAGACACGCACCATACCATCATTTAAACTTATAAAACTGAGATTTGCACCCTGTTATTTTACAAACAACCCCATACGAGACAGCTCTAATGAAAAAATGCACAGAGTAAAAGTCAAATGAAATGGAGTAGCGTGTGCATAAAAGACGTCGAGTGCCTGATCATCTACAGCTATTTATCAAAAAACGGGAGACAGGGGAAGTGTGGTTGGGTTCGGGGAATGTAAATGGCGGGCAGAGAGAGGGAGGGGGAGAGAGGGGACACTGGGATAAGGGCGCAAGACAAAACGGTTCAAAATCTGAACTACGAGCGGGAGCGAGAACGAGAACGAGACTGGGAGCGGGATTTGGAGCGGGACTCGGAGCGGGAGGCGGAGCGGGAACGGGCTTTGGCGGGGGATGGGGATGGGGTGCGGGATTTGGACTTTGATTTAGACCTGGCTCTGGATTTGACTTCGGCGGGGGAGCGGGAACGAGAGCGGGAGCCCCGCTCGACCTCGGCCGCCTCGTCGTCGCTCTTGGGCAGATCGCGGCCCTTAGAGCCGGATTTCCTGGAGCGATCCTTAATCCCCGATCTGGAGCGAGACCTGGAGCGAGAGTGAGAGCGAGACCTGGACCTGGAATCGTCCTTCTTGGTCTTCTTCCCGTCCTTCTTAATCTTTTTACTCTTGGGGCTACGACTCTTGGGGCTGCGGCTCTTGGGGCTACGGCTCTTGGGGCTACGGCTCTTGGGGCTGCGGGGGCTGCGGCTCTTGGGGCTGCGGCTCCTGCTCCGCTCCTTGTTCTTCGGAGCGCCGTTGCTGCGCTCTTCCTCCTCCTTCTTGCCCTTGATCTTGTTCTTCTTGCTACGAGATCGGCTGCGGGAGTGGGACGCCGCCCTGTGGACAAAACCAGATAGAACTTTGATTCCTTGCTGTGCCCAACGGTTCTCACTTTAAAAACAAACAAACCACCACACGGGACGTGGAGATTATTTTTACTCTACTGCCACATTCAGCCCTTGCTTTATGACAGGCATATCAACCATCAGTAGACAGAGAGGCCAGGCAATGTAGCCATGGCCTGCTTAGATCAAACAGCTGTAGATATCAGGCTTCTACGAGCTGTCAGCAGCTATAGGCTACTTTCATGGAAATCTATTCATAGAAAAACATGCTCTCTTCTTACTAACCAGAGCGCCAAAATATTTAATAGGGAGATCGAATTGGACTCCGCAACTGAACAAGGATGTGCGCGTCTTCTGTACCAAGAACAAACTAATCTAAAAGTCGGCTTCTTCAAGTTAGTTTACTCGGTTTATTGTCGGCTCTATCCCCTACAGAAAGGCCATGTGTTGAGCAAAATATCCCCCCTTGGATTTCTCACCTGGAGCGGGAGCGGCTGCGACTGCTGCTTTCACTGCGGCTGCGGCTCTTGCGAGATCTGCGGCTCCTGGAGCGGGACCTGAGAACACACGGAGCAACAATTAGCAACAGCCACGTCGCCAGGGGCCAACTGCAGCGCCTTTTATCGCTCCGACTCTACGCTCCTTTCTCCAAAATGGTTTCAAGCACAGTTTAAATCCCAGCGCATTGCACTTCAAGTCCTCTATACTACTGCTATATTCAGAAAGCTCAGGCAGGAAGCCATGTGGAATTACCTGGAATGGCTGCGACTGCGAGAATAAGAGCGCTTGCGCCGGGCTCCAGGACGGTCCTCAATGAGCCGGATCTTTCTACCGTTCACCTCTGTGCCATCGAGCTTCTCCAGAGCCCTCTTCATGTCAGAGTAGAGCCTGAACTCGATCACCCCCTCGTTCCTCCGGCCCTTGTGGGTGTCAGCATAGGTCACCTCCCCTGCCTGCCTCATGTAGTCCTGTAGGGAAATGGAAACACACGGCGATCAGTGGAAAAGGGATGACTTTATGGACGTGCTCAGAAGAGAAATGTGAAACGAGGTGACAAACTCAAAAAAGGGGGGAAATGCATTAGCGTGGCCATCTTAAAGTTTGTCGTCGTGTATTTTTCTGTAAAGGGGGACTGAAGCACACTGATGCCTCCATTTGGTTCCTCTCCGTTTTATATTTTACAGTTGTTACTTTGTAATAGCGTGCACAGCAATTATTCATTTCATTCATTCCTTGTAAATGCAGTATCCAGTAAAGCATTTCAAATTGTTTGAGTACATCACGTTAAACTGGCCAGATAGTTATGTGCATTTATATCTCTAAATATAGAGCTCTTAATAACCCTTTTGGTGCACTACTTATTGGCTTTTGGACATTACCCTCCTTAACATTTGAAGAAGAAAAAAAAAAAACGTCATACCTTCAAGTCCTGCCAGCTGCAGCGGCTGGAAAGATTCTCAACAATGAGCCGATAATCTGTCCTTATGGGTGGACCATATCTGTCTCTTCCCCAGCGCCCATATCCACCTTTTAAGGTAACAAGGAAAGGACAGAAAAAATGAGGACCAAAAAGAAACTATGGTAGTGCATTAATACTGAACTCCAAGCTACAGACTACAAAATATATCAATATTCACTTGGGGGGAAAAGGAAACAAAGAAGGGGAAAAGCAAAAAGGTGAAAAAGAAGAAGAAAATAATTGTGTTACATCCTACCCAAAAAAAAATAAAAAAAATTCTACAAAATAAAAATTGTATTCCAAAGCCTAAACCTAACACATTTGTAGCTTATTAAATTTTGGTAAAAAAGTGTCAATATGCCTTTTTTCTAACTTAGAAAATAAAAATAAAAATTCAAAAAAACTTAACTGATCAAGGAAGTACTTACGGTGAACTAAAGTAAGTTTCTAAGCTATCTTATCTAACAACATTTCACTGTTACAAAACATGTTCTTTTTTTTTTTTTCAGGCACCTATAAGAGCTGAACCCACATCTGTTCCTAACCCCATGGCATCCTCACCACCCGGCCTGGGCCTAATGGGAAAAGCGGTCTTCATTCACAATGGCTCCCTTTTTTGGTCTGCCCAGGGGCCCAGAATGGTCAAACCACACTCTTGGAAAGGGGGGACACCATGGCCAGCAATAGGGGCAGGCAGTCAGCAAAGGACTCTTTCAATTAAAACATTGAGGTTCTTTGTTAAATCTTTACCTTTAAATTGACAATCATTTTAAATAAAATAAAAAACGGAATAAGACATCAATAGTTTACAAGATATTTAACAATCAAATAGTATGTTTACAGTATTCAATTTAAGACATTTATATCCTTTCCATCAGTAAGCCATTTCCCCATCACATATAACTTCATTTTCAATCGATCAAATTGTAACCCAAGAAATCCTTCAAGTCATTGGTGGCTCTGGTGCACACAAATTTGATCGTGTCATGCACTGATGTGGAAATCTCTTCCTACGCCTACTGAACTAAAAAAACAACAACCCACAACTGTTGAGTGCTGTAATGAGCTTGAGCGCTCAACCATTTGCAAGACAATAAAAACATAAATTGCAGCTCTGGAGTGCCCTATCAAGAAACAGAGAGATGCCTTTATGTTAAACAAGCCATCGAAAAAACTGGAGGACTCATTGAGGCCAGGACAATAGCAGATACTGATGAAGTTCAGATGAGGGGGCGTGGGCAACTCAAGACAAAAACTGAATTGAAAACAACTGATTTAGATTTAAATCTGCTGCATTAAAAAAGGGGTTTATGGTGTATTATTTATCCTTTTAACAATAAATAATTCAGTGTCTTTATAATCATGTGTGTAATGTAATAATAAATACATTTTTTATATATATATATATATATATATATATATATATATATATATATATATATATAAATAAAATTTCTGTTAAAATTTTCTTGTACAAAAATTGTAACGCCATGCTTAAGTCAAGCCTGATGTTGCTTTGGGCAAAAAAGAATGCTGATTTCCACAAAGAGGCTCTGGTCATGGATCGGTACTCTGTCGGCCGATACCCAGGGCATTGGGACTGAAAAAGCTGGAGTGCAGATGCACTCAATCCACCTTGATCAGAGTTTCAAATTTACAAACACTAGGACATAAATTGAATGCACATCAGCCACCAAGGACTTAAATGTTTGGGCCTTTGAAATTTAGATCAATGGTTCCCTGTAATGAATGAACCCCTCATCAAATTACATTATTCATGTGAATGAAACACAATTCTCCGTTGAACACTTACTTCTTCCACCACCACCGCCGCCACCACTACCGCCTCCTCGATCTCCACCGCCTCGATCGCCACCTCCCCGATCTCCACCTCCTCGATCTCCTCCGCCGCCGCCGCCGCCGCCACCACTACCACCATAACCTCCATCCCGACGGGGTCCCTTGGTGTGCTCCACAATGACCCTCTCCCCACACAACTCCTTGCCGTTCAAGTCATACACAGCATCATCTGCATCACGTGGGTCATCAAATTCAACAAACCCATACCTTTATAAAAGAAGAGAACATGTTAAGACCTGGCGACAACAAAGGATTTGGACGTTCATAATCGAGAACACAAGAAGCATTGGCCAAAGACACCCCATACACCGTGCACACCTCCACAAAGCACTGTTAACTCAATAGCAGAACAAATAAACACATTTTGGTCATGGCTGTTACATTAACCTTTATAAATAAGGTTTTTTTTAGCAGCGGCACCTGGTTACAGATCTCGTTCACATGTGACGTTATTCGGAAATCGTGAGATTACATCTTCCAAGCTGGTTAATTTGAAAGACAAATAAGTACTACAAGCCAAGACAATGTCTTGTGGACATGTGTATATTATTGCTCCTAATGTTGATGCGAGGACGTGAAAATATGAGGGATTCATCGATTAGATGGGCATCAGAAAACTGATCAGCAACAGTTGGTTGTTTGAATAAAATTATCAAAAACCCACCGGTTCTATGTTCTTAAAAAAGAAATATGCAGTTATTTCATTGTAACCTATATATTTATGACGGGTGGGCAGACAAAAGAAGGGCACCAATATGTTCTACTTTGGCTTAGTTGAGTGGTGAATGAAAATAAAGGATCCAGCAGCTCAGACGTTTATTAAATGCACATTTATCAGGGTCTTTAAGGGCTTAGTGCTGAATAATGTGTATGAATCGTTGAATGTCATATATAAAAACTTTAAATAAAATAGAATTTACGTTTGTAAATTTTATATAAAATACGGTTTATGTTCTGAACTGCAGACGTAAAACCCTAAATATTTGTATAGTAATAAAAATTGAACATAAATGTTACATCAATGGACGCAGTGGGCGAGTTCTGTCCACACCGAGCAGCTAGCTCCGTCGATGAGCGTGTGCTCGCTTCAACATGTAGCTGTGCGATGTCACGTCTTATTCACACAAACACGGCTCTGCTGAACAAAGACTGGACCCGTGGTCTCGAGGCGGGATCGGGACCCACGGGTCTCAGCGATACGTCCAGACCCTTTCTCTTTCGGCTGACTGCACGTTGAAAGCAGAAATCGGATCCGAATCTAAAAGTTGCACGCGATTGAGACTAATTTTGCGCTCGTTTAGTTCCCAGTTCGCTTGCAATACACCCGCCCGCCTGTGACATTGCCACGTCTAACCTTAGCAGGCGATAGCTCGTTAGCCGGAGCGATCGAGCACAAACCTGTATTAAGTTAGTAGCGCATGAAGAAGAACAAGCGTTAAGCCAAACTAAGGCCTCGCAGTGGGGCAGTGTATTACAAAATCGGTTGTTTTCATTGGTAAATGTAAAACAATGCTAGCTAGCTCGCTAGGTAGCATTAGCAGGCTGCAGCCAACTAGAAGGCCCAGACCGCACGCTACCATCACGGTGCGGCCTGTGCGGCTTCACCAACAACGGACATGGAGAAACAGCCTCAACGTTACCCGTTTTTCAGGTCGACTTCGAGTATCTTTCCGTAGCCTTTGAAGAACCTCTCCACGTCCTTTTCTCTGGCCCTGTAGCTCAGTCTTCCGATGTACACCCGCGACATCGTGTTAGCTTGCGTGTGCTAACCTTGCGAAATGTGGTATCCGGCTAAAACCGAACGAGCACAGAGAGATTGAGGCGCGAGGCTGCAGAGACACAGACACGCGCTCCTTTGATACGATAGGTCGCGGACGGAGGGGGCGTGTCTTCTGTGTCCTGGGTTTAGCAGACCTGAGTTCAGTCTCTCAGGTATTTACCAATCAGGGCAAAGTAAAGCAGTTTAAATTAAGCCTTTAATAGGGCGCTAATTATGAGAAATGTATATCTGATTCTGAAATGAGCTATTCCGGATAAGGACTACTTTTACTCTTGATACTTATATATTTTGTTTACTTTAATGTTGAATCTGGTAAAACTGGGACTCATTTTAACCAATTAATGTACTTTATGGGTAGCTTGTGAATTTCCCCACAGAGATCAATAAAGTTAAATCCTCATCTAAAATATTACATCATATTTAAGTTAAAGACTATACTATGTTTTATTAATCTGAATCGGCAACGTATAGTAACTAAAGGTCAGATCTAATGGCTCTATAGGTAATCAAATACATGTTTTGGAGTAAAATATACAACATTTGCCTCTGAAATTAGAGTATATATTGAGGACAGAATATTAATTAAGTATAAATAAATAAATGCATAAATAAATGTATAAATACAGAAATGAATAAATAAATGCTGAAATAAATAAATAAAAGAATAAATGTAGGCGAACAAAAATGTAGAAATAAATATATGATATGTATTTGTTTGTCTTATTTTATTATCAACTTTTATATATTTATCTATACATACATGTATTTATTGTAATTATTATTTTATTTATTTATTTCTGTATTCAAAGATTTATTTAAAGCATTTATTTATTTATTCCTGTATTTATTCATACAATTATTTACTTATTTATTTGTTGATATTTAAGTCATTTTTTTTGTGCTCCATAGGTAGAACTACACGGTAGCAGTACAGTAACATCACCTTAAATGTACTTGAGTAAATGTACTTCGTTGTTTTCTACCACCACATTTGAGAGGCTGGGAAAAACACAATTTCGGCATTTTTCACATTGAAAATACAGACGGGCTCCTCAGACAGTCGACTAACCGGTTTACCGTCGAACAGCGGCGTTAGTCGGTACGAGGTAAAAACTCTTTACATCCCGGACTCGCGACCCGTTGCTGCACGCACGAGCCGCGGTGGGCGGGGCTAACCGCTACACAGACAGAGGGGGTCACTACTACACCCCAGCTGCTCTCTCATGTGTTGGTTGTTTGACACCCTTTTCTCCCTGAAGCCATGCCGGAGACCTGGTTGTATCAGCGGTTTGGAGGAATTCAACCTGCGGCTCGAATATAAACGTGTTGGTGACTCCTTTCTCCAATGGGAGGGAGATAACGGGACGGGACGTTAGCCGAATGTTAGCTAAGCAGCAACAGGTCGCTTGGTTGGTCAACTAGCAAACAACACAAAAACTGTCATGGAGCGCGCGACTTTTTCAAAATACTCCTGGATCGACTTCGCCTTCTCTTTGATCGGAGTGTGCACCTTCCTGGTGGACTGGGGCTCGGACGTGTGGGTGGCCGCTGAGTTCTACTGCCGCGGGGACCTCGTCTGGTTCGGGGTGCTGGTCGGCCTCATGGTCCTGTCCTCTGTCGTGGTCCAGACGTTCAGCTGGTTCTGGTTCAAGTACGACCGGGAGCTGCCGGGGTTCCGCGCGCGGACCGAGGGAGCCTCCGTGTTCTCCGGGGACCGAGTGAAGCTGTCCTGCGTGCTGCATGTCCTGCAGCTGGGTTTCCTCTGCAGGTAGACCAGACCGCTGTGTGGACCCTCACACACACCCTCACACCCTCACACACACCCTCACAACACAATACGGGCTACACGAATTGATTCACCATGCAAACACACTTTAATCTCACCATAACTGAAACAATGCACCTGTGGCTCAGCAGCAGGAGAGCATCTCTCTCTCTGTAACCTGGAATATAAGAACAACTGGATATTCCCACGGAGCGAGCAGCTAATAACATTCGACAGGTGCTGTGACCATAAACTTCACATGTCAGGTGTGGCAATAAGTAAAACCAGTGACTCAGAAGAGAACAACATGCTCAACATGATGAGTTAACGAGGTGTGAAAAGCACAAACGGCATCATGCCGGATTGCATCTATTCACCATCATAAGAGGACGTTTAGCGGCACGGGAGGTGGGGTGGGGGTGGGTATGGGTATGTGATGTGGTTTTCTCACGATCTACAGTGTCACGCACTGTTGACGGGGCCCTTTCCCTCTCCACACAGGCACATCTCCGCCATACGACAGGGCTTCAGGGTTTGGTGGCGGAAGGAGGAAGGCTCCGAGTACGCCGTCTACCTGACGCACGACCTCAGCATGCTCCGGCTCATCGAGACGTTCTGCGAGAGCGCCCCCCAGCTCACCGTGATGATCTACGTCATGCTGCACACCAACAAGGCCCGGACCGTGCAGTGTGAGTGCCCCCCGCTATGTGGATTGGTGGCCTTCCCCACCAGGAAAAGGCAGACTTCCCCGTCGAGAAACGATACGGTTGTGTGTTCACTTCCTGTCTTGGTTGCTACATTGATGGTGTAACTTCTTCTTCTTTTCTTTTTTTTCCAGTCGTGAGCATCGCCGCATCGACCACTTCCATCGCCTGGATGGTGTTGGACTACCACCGCTCCCTGCGCTCCTTCCTCCCGGACAAGGCCAAGCAGGGCTGGTGCTCCTCCCTGATCTACTTCCTGTGGAACCTGCTGCTGATCGCCCCGCGCGTGGCCGCCCTCGCCCTCTTCGCCTCGGTGCTGTCCGGCTACGCGGCCGCCCACTTTCTGATGCTGTGGTCCGTCTTCGCGCTGTGGGCCTGGCGCCAGGGCACGGACTTCATGGACAGCGTGGGCGGGGAGTGGCTCTACCGGGCCACCGTGGGGCTCATTTGGTACTTCAGCTGGTTCAACGTGGCGGAGGGCCAGACCCGGAGCCGGAGCATCATCTACCATACCTTCATCACCACCGACGGGGCCATCCTGCTGACGACCTGGTGGTGCTACAGGGACCCGGTCCAGACGGAGTCGTACGCCGTCGCGCTGCTCATCGCTCTACCTCTCATCTACCTCCTGGGTCTGCTCTTCAAGGCCCTCTACTACTGCTGCTTCCACCCCAAGCTGTGGAGGCCGCCGGTGAGGGACCCGGGACTCCCCCACGATCTGCCCGACGCAGATGTGTCCTTCAGAGACTTCTCCATCCAGGACGGCGCCCCGTCCTCCCAGCTCCTGAACAAGCGGATGTCCGGCCACGCCGTCCGTTTCTACTCCGAGAAAGGCTTCATCAGAAAGTCGGAGGGCACAAATGGAGCGGAGTCGCCACATCTGTGATGTTTGGCTTTTCTTCTTCTTTTTTTTTGTGCGTCACGGACAAAAAGTGTACTTACTGATGATGTTTAGCTTCTTTTGGTTGAGAGAGTCTGTTTCCTGTATGTGCTGGAACGTCGCCAGGCGTCTCACGGAGCGAATTACAGGCGCAAACGCAGCATTTTAACCAAAACGTGGGCCATATGGATAAAAGCATTCTCATATCGGCACATGCATCATACATCAGTAAACATATTGCGATATAGTAAATCCCTGGGAAAAAAAACTTTTACTGAAATATTTTTAACTAACGCACTTCATCACATTGATGCAAATATACCATAAACCAGCTTGTTGAATTGTGCCACGATGTCCTAATATCACCATAGATATTAAAGAGGACAGATGCCACGGTTTGACCTTTTTTATTTATTTTTTAAATCTCTGACTGTTATGATCTAATATGATGTCATATGTGTCAACTCTACTTGAAACTAGGGCTAATTTGATCATTTGAAAGTGAATTTGAAAGCTGTTTGATCCATTTTCTACAAAGGAAATAGTATTTTGTTATCTTTACACATGAAGTAAAACTGTACGAGTCGTGGGGGAAACCACATAGTTGTATGGGTTTGTTGTTGCTGTTGTGTGAACACCTTGTATTTCCAAAATACAAAAAAATAAATATAAAAATAATATAATAAAAATAATAAATGCATTTTACTTGTCATTTACATAATCTTAATTTTATGTAGTTAGCCTTTTTTAAATTTGAACGAGCAAGTTTGGATTTCTGAGGTTTTTACATGACAATAAGGGGTGTCAAAACATGTGTGTGTGTGTGTGTTGTGTGTTTTGTTGTTACAGCTGCTACTACTGGAACCTATTTGAAGGACTTTGAATGTAGACTCGACCGTGAGGTCTCCTTTTTATAATTTCTATGTTCTGTTACTGTATGAAACAGCTGTTTTACACCTCTGGTTCAAGTCAAGCGTTAATTCTTTAAATGTCAACTAAGAAGTACAGTATTTAACCACGGTGACGTCTCTCTGTCGTGTTGCTGCTCATCCAGTGTTTGTTCAGCTCGTCGGAAAAGTCACGCGCGTCCAACGTCTCTGTTTACTTAAGCATCGGTGTACAAACCGTGCGACATTATCCAAAGCAGTCACAAGTTTTTCAGGTTTCCAAAAAGTGAATTCAAAATGTTTTTTTTTTTTTTTTTTCTGCTTTTAGTTTTTTCAACCTCTTTTTCAGTTCATTGTTTGTTTTCTGGTTCAAGGTTCAAAAAGTGTTGTGGAGCCACGTCTTTGTCAACAAACTGCTGGAAGCAAAAGTCTAGGTCACTACTGGTTGTTAATATTTTACCTCATTTGCCATGTGCAATCATTAAAGTGGTACCGATGTTCTATTCTAATTGTTTTATTGGGGTTTGTTTAAGTAAAGTCACTTACTTTAAATGTAGTAATACCGCAGAGCTTCATTGTTAAAGTGACAGCTCTCAGCGTGAGTTGCGTGTGTGTGTGTACACACCGGGTCATGACTATATCGCGGCGGTATGCCTTTAAGATGTTACGTAACCCTTCCGGAGGAGTTGCACAGTATTTGAACACGGAACCTTTGCCCACTTTCAGTTGTCTTTTCTTCTTCTCCAGCGAGGTGACATGTAGCGGCTTTTTCCAAAGAATGTAGCCGCTTCTCAAGCCAGCAGCTAGTGTGAGAGAGTGGGGGGTAGGGGGCATGTGAACTTCAGTTTGACGGGGGCCACTATGGGTGTGTTCAAGTACTCCCTCTGGGACTTCCTCTTCATTTGTCTGGGCCTGCTGTTCCTGCTGCTGGACATAGTGCTGGACATAGTCGCCGTTGTGTCCTTCTACCAGGAAGAAGCCTACGCCAGCCTCGGCATCCTGCTGCTCCTTCTCCTGGGCTCCTCCGTCCTCGTCCAGGCCTTCAGCTGGCTGTGGTACAGCGACGAGGACTCCCCGAGGCAGACGAAGGTGGAGAAATGCCTGAGCTACGGCTTACTCAAGCTCCTTCACGTGCTGCAGCTGGGAATCTACTTCAGGTTGTGAAGGCCTTGAACACCGCAACACACCGTGTGTGTGTGTGTGTGTGTGTGTGTGTGTGTGTGTGTGTGTGTGTGTGTGTGTGTGTGTGTGTGTGTGTGTGTGTGTGTGTGTGTGTGTGTGTGTGTGGGGGGGTTCCTCGTCTGAGGACTCCACCCTTCACCTGTTCAGGAAAACACACTTCTATTTACGGGAAATGTGTCGATGAATAATCTGAATGGCTCCCCAGGCACGCGGGTGTGGTGGAGATCTCCTTGTGCAGCTCCTGCTCAGAGATCAGTGATCCCGAGGGCGTCGCCGTGAACCTGAGCCACGACCTGAGCATGCTGCGGGTCATAGAGACCTTCTCGGAGAGCGCCCCCCAGCTGGTCCTCATGCTCACCATCATCATGCAGAGCGGCGAGCTCGGCCCCGTGACAGGTGCGCCGTTGTCCCGAGTGTAGATTTGCATGGATGTAGATTTTGTTTTTGGAGAGGGGGGACAGGGGACGGGGGACAGGGGACGGGGGACAGGGTACGGGGGCTGACCTGTGAGTCACCAATGCAAAGCGAAACTCCATCATGAGTGACCGTAAGGCTCAAGAAGGATGGGTGTAAGTGTGTCTTTGAAAGACTCCTCTGAGTAGCAGTTTAAAGGGCCGGTGAGGGGCCCTGAATGCATCTCTTCTATGTTTTCACACTACAGAGATGCTCTCCAGACTGATAACTGTCTCTTAAAGGGCCAGTTCAACCAAAGTCAGGGGGGGAACGTAACTAATGTACGTGATCCAAAGTGATGTGCTTAAATGATCACTTTTGTTTGAGTATTTCTATTTTACTCGACTCAACACGGCTGCTATACAGTTGCAGTACATTTTACACACAGAACATGTGACCTGCTTCCAACATATGACCCATTGTCGTCGAACAAATTGTAGGTCAAATAGTTCAAATCAACTCCAACATTAAACTTCTGCCTTCACATGAATGTAAGTACTTTTACATACTTTGATTTCTTTTTTTTAACTGATCATACTTGGATAATACACTCATTTTTTCCCTTTGGTACTCCACGGAGCCCACTGTCTTCTTGGGGACTGTTTTTAAAAAGGAGCCATCTTATTCACCTTATTCTATTGTGACGCAGGCAGAAATATAAAGATGGATCTCTCAAAACCTGGACAAATGAAACCCAACACTACGTGTAGGGTCAGATACGAGCAGAGAGCTAATGTGCGTTTTGTAATTTTGGTGGGCCGACCCTTCAAATGACAAAAAGAAGATCTTGAAGATTTCCCAAAGTTCAAAGAAATATCCTGTGTATTGTGCTTGTACAGAACAACTGTAGGTTACTCTGTCATCTTCTAGAAGTGGAAGTATGTCTGAGGTTTAACTCACTCAAAACATGAAAACTCCATCAGTGGGAGTACTTTCTACAGGCTGGTAAACAGTTCGTCGTAGCTTCTCTAATGACTCCTCCTCCTCCTCCTCCTCAGTGATGAAGGCCTTCGGGTCGGCCTCGGCCATCGCCTTCAGCGTGACCATGTACCACCGCTCCCTGCGCTCCTTCCTGCCCGACAAGGAGAAGCAGCGGATGATGTCGTCGGCGGTCTACTTCCTGTGGAACCTGCTGCTCATCTCGTCCCGCCTCGCCGCCCTCGCCCTCTTCGCCTCGGCGCTGCCCTGCTTCATCTTCGCCCACTTCTTCTGCTCCTGGGCGGTTCTGTTGCTGTTCGTGTGGCGGTCCCAGACGGACTTCATGGACGGCCCCTGGGGAGAGCGGCTCTACCGGGCCACCGTGGGCCTCATTTGGTACTTCGACTGGTTCAACGTGGCCACGGGGAGGACGCGGTACAGGACTCTGCTGTACCACGGCTACATGCTGGTGGACATCGCCCTCCTCTGCGCCCTGTGGTGCTGGAAGATGATCACCGAACCGCCTTATTTCAAACTTCCACCCCTGTGGGCCGTAATCACCGCCATCGGTGTCGTTGCAGTTTACATCGGCGGCCTGCTGTTGAAAGTGATGTATTATAAGTGCTACCATCCCAACATGGCCAAGGAGGAGCTGAAAGGGGACGCCGCTGAAAAGCGCAGAGTTGGACAGGGAGCTACGAGGTTTATAGGGTCGGGCGATGAGACGGATTATAATATGACCTCAGCTGCGAACGATGTCATCCTGAGGGAGGACACGGACGCGGGCGTTACTGACCGCAGCGGGCCGAGCGCTCCAGCACGCGACGTCAAACGTTGCAATAAAAGAATGAGGAAGTTGGCCGAGAACTTCTACTCCTGACCTGCATGACTTGACGTCCAGCGGACATGGAGGCTGGACTGCGACCCCGCCCCCCCCCCACCCCAGTGACAACAGATTCAACCTCACGAGGTCGGACTCAGAGTTCTAGTCCAGAATGCTGTTTTCTGCTGGAAGCACCGTCTATACTCTATTAACCGGCGCTGCTGTGGACCCAAGCACCCAAAGCTGACAATTCTTTTTTATTTTTCATGACCTCGATAATTTATACATAAATGACTTATCCTACGATATATGAACATGACCTCGTTAATTTATACATAAATGACTTATCCTATGATATATGGACATGACCTCGACAATTTATACATAACTGACTTATCTTACGATATATGGACATGACCTCGATAATTTTGAAGTAACCATTTTCTTTGAATTGTTTATTTATTTAGAATATGTTTATATTTTTCTAAACATTCCTATTCCAATGAAATGTTTCAACTAATAAAAAAAAAAAAAAACTTTAATTGGTTAATCATATCAAGTCCTCAAGATTTTACGGAAGTCAAACCTCATTTCTGATACCATTTATGGTTGCCATTTTACTACAACAATTTAATGTATTTAGATTCAGTATTTACCGCTTAATGTAAACACACTAGCTTCATGTTGCCTATCATCCATAGTTAGTCTTTAGTAAACTTTAATTAAGCTAAAATTGATTTTAAGCCTCAGAATTCATTTTTGAATGACATTTGAAAAGCATTATAGCCTTTGTAGTTCTTTTGCAACAATGTTTTTCATGAAAATGTTTACAATATATTTATACTAGAGATTTTTATTATGTAATTGTATATTTTTTTCCACAGAAAATAAATAGACAGATGCTTGAGTCTGAAACTTTTTAAAGTTTATTTACACTGTATTGAGTGTCTAAGGTACACAGGAAAACCTTCCAGGACTGTGTCCAGGTCCTAAACGCCTACTGAGGGGAAATAGTGATTATTGTAATTAAATTAGCATTGATTATTATGATAAGTGTTCAGTTTACAGGATCACATTCAGGCTCTCTACATAACCCAATGTATCCTCACAGGTCCTTGAAGATGAGATGAAATACTTTTTTCTTTTTTAAACAGAAAAACAAAAACACACTTTAAAAAAAAAAATAACAGTATTTGGCATTGGAAATAAAAAAAAAAAAAGAGGACACATAAAAGAATATAGCCCCTTAAACATATTTAACAGCCATGGTATACTTCAAAACCAACATTACATGCAGACGCAGTAAAGAAATACACAAACACATTCAATAAGCAGAAAAAGAAAAAAAAAATGCAAAGATTGTTTTCTCAATTGTGTCAGGACTGACCGATGAGCCCATTTACCTTCTACTCACTCAGCGAACTATTTCAACGTGTTCCCTTTAATAATCCGAGCTGCATTAAAAATACCACGTGTTCAGAGGAGGTGATTGTCTCCAAGCGATGCCGGGCGTTTCACAGCGACAAAATAAATCTCCTTTTCAAAAGGAAGCAGAAGTCTAATACAAAGCAGACATTGAGTAAATGTATGTGGAAAAAACGTGAAAACGTCACTCCATATTGAGATATCTATTCTTGAAGAAAAATAACAAAACAAACATTTTGAGTACGCATCCGACGGCAAAGTGACGGTAAGCACTGAGCAACCCACACCAACCTTTTCTCCCCAAAATGGACGGACCATTTCCTAGAAGGAGGCCTTTCAAATACAGTGCAGACAAAACAATGACATCAAACTAAGTCTAGTTTAAAAAAAAAAAACAACAAAAAAAAACACTTTAAAAAGGTAAAAAAAAAAAAGGATAGAAAGTAAGATAACACTTTGGATAATAAAACAACGCAGCGATAAATGTACCAAACAAACAAACAAAAAGCCTTACATATATATTTACCTTTGAGATTATGCATACAGATGATGGTTAAAAGGCACACTATAAATATGCACAGTCCCGCGAGACAAACAAAAACACACACACAGATATACACATTCTTAACGGTCAAGCTGCATGTGTGTAAATACGACATCATCTTCAGGCTCAGTATTGTTCAGTCGTAATCGTCTCATACGGACCACGGGGGAGGGGTGGTGGGGCAGGTGGTGTCGGTGGTGGGGGTGGGGGTGTCGGTGGTGGTGGTGGGGGTGTCGACCCCTCAGTCTACTACTCTCACCGTCTGCACGTAAAAAGAAAAATCCCTTAAAATACAGTTAATGAGCAAAGTAGAAATGTATTGCACAGTCAACATCCTTTTGTTTCGTTTTATCTCTCCAATACGCCCCCTAGAGGCCGTGGGCTTTCGCGCGGCTGAAAATTCAAAGCTGTGCAAATAATTCTGTGGTTGCAAGTCGCCTGACACCAATAATACCCACGTTTTTAGTATCAATTAATTCATGATTAGAAAGCAAACTATTTTGACAGTTTTTTTAAAATACCCCTTCTTTCTAGGGGAATATTTGCCGTTATTCTTATTCCTCCATCATGGTAAAGAGAATGCATTTTAGCTTTTGGACTTCTGGTCATAAGTCAAATCAATTTAAATCCCCGGTCTTCAAGTGCTTGTTTTTAACCAAACAACACTTGAAAAACCCAAAAGATATTCCGCTTACTTCAAGGCAGCAAATCAGCTAAATTTCCATATTTTCTTTACCTCTGCATTGTTTTTAGATTATTACCAAAGCAGCGGTCCCATACAACGATGATTGTTTGACTTGTGTGAAACAAATTAATGAAACAATCAACAAAATAGTGGCAGATCATTTTTTTTTTTTTTGTTGATTAATCAAGAAAATAGTCTGCTTATTAATCAATAATGCTGACAATAGTTTGTTGCTTCTCTAGTTTTAACGAACTGATACCACGAATGTCAGCTAAATCTAATTTGACTGAAAAAAACACTTTGGAGACGACCGTTTTGACATTCAGTCGCATTAACAAAGCAATTCTGATTTTGTAGCAACAACATGACAATGTGTACGCGTATTCAAAGGTTAGTCCGCTGGTTTTGTCAGATTATACAACCGATCTGTCCTGAGATCAGACGCTACAACTGTCTTCACTGCGAGAAGAGGAAACGAGCCAGAGGCCGAGCCAGAGGCCGAGCCAGAGGCCGAGCCAAGAGGCCGAGCCAGAGGCCGAGCCAAGAGGCCGAGCCAAGAGGCCGAGCCAAGAGGCCGAGCCAGAGGCCGAGGGGCGAGCACATGGACGGATGATGAGACGACGGGCGTCTGGGGACGGACGTGTCAAAGCTACGACATGTCGGAGATACAAACCGACACGTCGGCCAACGTTCGGGTCTCGGTCTGGAAAAGGGAAAGAGGCTGACGAGGATCAGGAGCTCTGGGACTTTACAACACACACGTTGGCGGTCCCTTCAAACCTAAGCCAAGTGTTCTCTGTAGCTCTGTAGCCCACCCATGGGTGCCATCCTTCATATTTTCCTGCCTCGACTTCGTTAGTTAGTCCCCTGATGGGATTTCAAGGATGTTAATCGTAGAACAGCCGTGTTCGTAGAACGGTCTCAGTTTTGTTCACCGAGTTAAGGAGATTAAGAAGTAATGGAGTCAATTCTGGACAATACTCTCCCACAATGCAATGCATTGCAAAAGTTGAAATATGTGGCGGCGAAACAGCTCCAGAGAAAGCTTGGAAAACAAAAACAAAGTCATTTTTTAGCTTTTCATTTCTTTGAGAAGTTTAACATTCGCACATCGTCGCATTTACTGTGTAATTTCCTGCTCAGCATAAAAAAAAGTCATGTATGTACTTTTGTTTTGCATACTTACTGCTAAAAGACAATTAGTATGCAGTACATACTGTATTAGCAGTAATATGTAGAATGAATTTGGGACAGCTGTGTGCTTCGCCTTACTTGCCTACTTACTACTACTAGGCGGGAGACTCTACTGAGTCGCTGCTGAGCCTGATCAGTTTGTGTGCGGTGCCTCCAGCTTTGGTTTCATGTCCCGAGTGTCACAGGTTGGTGAGAAGCACGCGTTCACTGACCACAGATCAGATCAGATCAGATCACACACACACACACACACACACACACACACACACACACACACACACACACACACACACACACACACACACACACACACACACACACACACACACACACACACACACACACACACACACACACACACACACACACACACTGCTGTTGCAACACAGCGGAGGACAGGACAGCTGACTAGTGGTGGGATCTGGGTGAGTCACGACCAAGTGACACATTTTTAACCCCTTCAGTTCCTCCAGTTTGAAAGCTGAACGACTGCGTGGGAGAGTGATCGTGGGATTGTTTGATACTTGATAATTGAGTCTTTAAAAGAGTGCAGAACAACCCAGAAAGAGATTTTTCTAAACAAATTTGCTTTGATATTATTATTACAGTCACACAGAGCAACAAAAGAGAACGCCAAAAAAAGAACAAAGACCCTTTTGGTTGTTTAAATCCAGGGAGAGAAATAAAAATGAAGAGGGATCGTTTTCACCGCAAGACATTTTGCTACTTTAAAAAAAAAAAAAAGACAATGTAACCAAAGAGGCAGCAAAAAATTAAAATATGGATGTCTTCCCTTCTGTGTCCAAATCAGTGCCAGTTTCATCCGTGGTGAGGTTAGCTGCCGTAGAGGAGGGAGCGCGGGGGCGTGGGGGACCTTCACTCGACATCCAGTCCGTGTCTCTGGCGGTCAGCTCCGCCCCAAAGTCCGCCTCAGTGCGTTGGCGTCACACACACACACACACACACACACACATCTACGCAGAGAGTCACAAGTCGTCAAGTGAGGGCAGATTTTCTAATATGTGAGCGCGTGTCGTCTCGGGGAAGGGGGGAGGAGGGGTTGGGGGGGTTGCAGAGGTCACAATGTCACTCCGCAGACCGGCGGGACGACGACCGGGTGTTTTTTTTTTCTTCCTCCCTTTGGTGTGCGGCGTTCGACGCCGCCTCCTTTACAAGAAGTCCAGCTCCAGCGCTTGGTGCAGGGACACGAGGTCACCGTGAGTGGAGATCCGCCAGAAAGGCATATTGTGCTGCGGACAGAGAGACAGACAGACCGTCAAGAGAGTGTGTGTTTTTTTTTTTTTTTTTTTTTTTAAAAAAAACAAGTCTCAGACTGTAATTTCCATTTAATGGAACCAGGCAGCTACAACACGGGCACCACGGTAGTTTAGCCACGGAGAAACTTGGACTGCTGCAGAATGCACATGCTGGTAACTTCTTTCAACATTAAGTTACTATAGCAACTGATCAACAGTGTCCTTTTCGCATGTTTCCCTTTGTTTCAGTCTGGTCCGTAGCGCTCACACTAGGATTTGTAAGCACCTTGGTGTGACGTGGACGCCTTTGAAACAAACAAAGCGAGAGCCACACATTGTGTTTGTGTTCTGAGGAAACACCAAACACAACTTTGTTTGAGCAAACTGCCGACAGACTAAGGGCCTGTGTCCACATAGCGTTGTTGTTGTTGTCCCCCCCCCCCACCCCACCCGAGCACCAGTGTCTTTTGTCAATAATTCCCAATGAGGAGAGCGCAACGGGCTGAAAAACGCTGAACTTTTCAGAAAAGCGCCGGTGACGTCACTGTGGAAAATGGAGGGGAAGCTTGTTTTGTCTGTCTGTCCTGAGCTTTCTGTCAGACAGACACTATCACAACAAAAGACCGACGGGCCTGTTTGTGTGGGAGCAGATCGGCTCTGTAAAACAAATAGATAGTAGACCAAATAGGTGATAAAAGCAGAGGGACTATGGTCGCTATCGTACGACGGAGCTTAGAGTGGTTGTCAAGATATTGTTGTCATATGAACCACAAAAAGCAGGGAAAACATGAGGAGACGCCAAAACTTTAAAAACGTTTACCTGTTTCGCCGCAAACTCCTCGTCCCGACCGTCCCCGATCACCACGTACGTCACCTTCTTCCCGAAGCGGGAGACGATCCTCTCGAAGCAACTCTCTTTCCCTGCGCGACCACAGGGGGGGGGGGGAAACAAAAGATCACTCAAGCAGCATTTTAACACGAGTTCTGCTCCTCTGCTTCGGTCGAGGAGAATCAATTGTGTGGTTTCTTTTCCGATGCGTACCTATCTTGGTGGCGCTGTAGATGTTCTCGATGGGGAACACGTCTCCCAGGCCGTAGAGCAGCACCTTCGCCAGAGCCGGGACCAGCTGGGTGGTGGTGACCAACACGTTCATACACTTCCCCCTGTTGGTGGAACAGAAAAACACACAGAACGTGCATGAACATACGAGGGCTCAAAGATGAAAACAAGAAGCTGAAATCAGGGGACAGACCGGTTTACACTCACACTGATGTTGAGCAAGTTTTAGCTTAATAAAAACAGGATTTTGAGATTTTTTCAAAGCAAATTCCAGCACCGAATTTTTTTTAAAATAAAATCACAGCCAGGCTTATCCGTCTGTCCTTTAAACCCGCGGCAAGGGTTGCATCATTGCCTTGTACAGCTCATTCACTCGGGTCACTGAGCCAAGAAAAACAGTGACTAAAATTGATGGTAATGTGTCATACAGTTCTCACTTTACTCTAATAATTCACATGACTACGCATCTTGCTGCAGAGTGTGACCCGGAAGATTTTTTTCCCCCAAAGCAATAACCGCTCAGACCTGGACTGGATGAGCAGCAGAGACTTGAGCGCCGTGCAGAGCCACGCGTCTGTAACGTTCTCGATCTCAGACTGAAGCCGTAGAAGCAGCTCCCTCTTCATGGGACTCAGCAGGCCTGCAAGACACGACAGAGTACGACCTCACAGATGGAGCACTGATGGAGCATGAGATGGAGCATGAGACGGAGCATGAGATGGAGACGTCACTGTCGGCGGAAAACAGGTTCGTCACCGACGCAAACTCACCTCCGACATTCCCTTTAAAGTTACTGTAGATTTCTTTTAGCCGGCGGTAGCGGAAGGCCAGTTTCCGCATCCACTCCACGCCTCCCTGGACCCCCGTGGTGGCTCCTGAGGCCCCTCCACCACTGGAACCATTGAAGCCGTCCGCCAAGAAGTTGTAGGTACTAGAGTGAGGGAGAGGCACTTGTGATTCATTTGCACAAGAGGGAGAAAGTCTGCCTCTGAGTCACGATGTTAAAGTGTGTCTCAGGGCCAGTGTGTGTGTGTGTGTGTGTGTGTGTGTGTGTGTGTGTGGTCACTGTACTGTTTATAAACACACCCCAGGTCCTGTCCATTGTCGTCAGAGGCAACGTCCTCAACATGGACTTGATCACATTCCTGAAAGAAAACAAAGAGTGTTATTATATAATAATGTATTTGTTAAAAAAAAAAACATCTTGTATTCACTTGTACAAAGACAACAACATCCACGTACCAAGTCATAATATAGTCATCGGCTTCAGATTATGCATCTTTGCAGCAGCCTCTTAAAGTGCGTTCCCACCAAACGCAGAGCAAACTATTTGTGCGGCGCATTACGAACAAAGAGGCGAATGCATCATGTGACGCTGTGAGAGGCTTTACCAGAGGCTTTACCAGAGGCTTTACCAGAGGCTTTACCAGAGGCTTTACCAGAGACTTTACCAGAGGCTTTACAGTGAGATTGTCCCGTCGGCGCTGACGTTGACTCAGAACAGGAGGCTCTACGATGGCACCTCATATTTGCAGAAGACCGGAGCGAAGCTCGTTCCATGTGGACGTGTATAAACCCCCAAAAGACCTAGCACCGATCTACCCAAACTCCATCCTGAACACAAGCATGTTAAAGAGTCGCTTGCGGACAGACCCGACAAAAGCATGAATTCAGACATTCTATAACTTTTTATCAGTTTATTGCACATTAATTGCAGCAAAATCGGGTTCATACCGCTGCAGTAAACGGGCCGATGTGCGGCGACAGTGAATACAGCTCGGCCTCCAGATGGCGTTACGAACACAGAGAGACCAGCGTTTGTTTTTTCGGACTGATCAACCACGGCGGAAATAACCACCATTACTGCTTCGTACATGTTTGTGAGACGTGGTCTACATGAAGCTAAGCCTCACATGCGCTTGGAGTGAACACACCATTAAGCTGCCATTTGATTGGTTCTAGTTAGTTTTTTTTCCCTTCCAGAACTAGTATCTATTAGCAGTTGATTATCCAAAAAAAAGAAAAGGGGGAGGTTTCTCATGAGTCCCAGTTAGCTCCAGCTGCTGTGACCGACAGACTAAAGCGAGCCCTCCCTCCCTGCTGAAGACATCTCACTGTACCTCCAGATCATTGAAGAAAAGGTGAGTGTCTGCCAGCTCAAAGATCAGCTCCTCCATCTGCAAGCCCAAGTTCAGCACCGTCGCCGCGTCCTGAACCAACACAGAGCCACATTACAGTCAGACCTGTTTTTGGTTTTTCGTGTTTTGTTCTTGAACTTTCTGCGTATTCACAGAAACAAACCTTGCCAAACTTCTGCGCGTAGGAGCCGGTGAGCAGCGAGTGGAATATAATAATGGTCTCATCCAGATCCCAGAGGAAAATGCGCTAAAACGAGGAGGGAAAAAACAATATTACACTTTACCCATATCCTTTTAAAAATAATTTGATCTACTTCTTTTATTATTATTTTACAACGGACAGGAAACAACATTTACCACTGAACAATATATAGTCATCGTTAAGGTGGTGATTTGTTGGGTTTAGCTTTGTCTTAAACTCTAAAGTGCCGCTAAGCTAAATGACAAACAAACAACCATGTTTATGTGTGCAGAGGTGAGCAATCTGCCGGCTCGCTCACCTCCAGGTCGCTGTCGGCAGGCGGGGAGCTGTCGGACCTCTTGCCCTTCCCTTTGGCTTTGCCAACAGAGTTCCTGCGTCCGACCTCGTCCTGATCTCTGGCACCGGCGGGGGGGGCCACGCTGGTAGGAAGGGCGGCGCCCGCCGGGAGGTTCTCCGGCGGGGACGCATCTGAAGACAAGCAAGTCTGAAATCAGCGCTTGAAGAAGACATTTCTTCTGTCGCGTCTCAGACTCGCACAGGGATGCTCAATGTGACAACAGGGTCAAAACAGCCAGCACAATGTAATCTACTTCTAACATTTTAAATAGAACTAGTGTCAATCAAAAGGGCTCAAGTCACCTCTGGGAGGCAGCCCAGCTGAGGCGGCCTGCTCCGACTTCACAGCTGAATACCCGGCGGCTCCAGCGCCGGCGCCGTGGTCGTCGCTGCTGGGCAGCCCGGCGGGCACGTAGCTGTGAGGCAGCGCGTAGTACTGAGAGAACTGATTCTGGCCCAGGGAGTTGTAGCCGCTAAATTCCTGGAGAAGAAAAGGAAACAAAGAAAAATTGGGATCAAGGGTGAGCCACATGAGATGGTCTGACAAACGTAATGCAGAAAGACAAAATAGAAAGAGAGAGATAAATCGGGAACATTCACATGACCTGCATTCACCTTCAAACAGAAACCGGAGAAACATCAAAATTAAAATGTGGTTTAGGAGGCAGTTATGCTGCGAGTAATGACATGACCCCTCACGGTTGCCAGTGTTGTCATAGTAACACACACGCCTTCTGGCTTGGGCGTTTTTCAGCAGCTCAGGAATCAGAAAAATAGAGACCGCCGGAGCGAGTGATGGCAAGACTTAACACGATACAATGGAACTTAAAGAAATGCTGATACAGCTCGGCTACCTGCTCGCTCTGAGGCGACCCAACTAACTGAAATCATTTTTCGGCCAACAGCGGGTCGAATATGAAATTGTTAAAGCCGAGATGCATCTTTGTACATATATGCGTGTTATACTGGGGGGTTGGGTGGCATGACAAAAAAATAAATAAATTGAGAACCCATGGTATATTGCAAATATTCTTTTACGCATCACTTTGTTTAGCTGTGTAATTTCCTACCAAGAATATATGAATTGGCCAAATGCACTGCTGTATCACTTCTACCAAAAGATCCATAACCTCAATTCGGAGTGTTGATTTTTGTTTTGTTATTGTTCTAAAAAGATGGAATACACTTTGGGGCGCCAAATATTTCATTTTTAAAAAAGTGTTCTTCTTTTATGCTGCACTGATCGACAGGAGAATGCATGAGAATAATCATGGAGACACTTAATAATAATTACCACCTTACCTGGTGGGCCGCTGTGGTGGAGGTTGTGGTGGCAGCCGTAGCCGACGGGATGCTGGAGTACACACTGGATGTTGTGAAGCTCGAGCCTGGAGAGAGAAAGTGCTCAGCTAAAACAGTGCCAGAGGAAAATAAAAAAAAGTAAAAGTAAAAAGTATTTCAACACAGTATTTAAGGTGATGAGCAACAAGAGAGGAAGACAGAGCTGTGCCACCGCAAGATCTTTGTGTTTCAGAAGCTCCTCGCGTTTGCAGAGGGTGTGACAGCGTTGTCTTGTGAGTCAGAGTGAGGTTGCAGCTTGCCTTGGTATGAGTAGTGCAGCTGGGCGGGCTGGGTTGAGGTATATGCGGTGCTGAAGCTGAGAAACCCAGGCTGGCCACCAGAGGGCGCCTCAGGCAGCCCTGTCTCTGTTTTAATGCCTGGCCACATAGCACCTGAAGATGACAGGAGAGCAATGGAAGCGGAGAATGAAAGAGGCAGCGGGGGGGAAGTGGATAACTGAGGACGAGGCAAAAGTCAAGAAACCGGGTCCTTCAGTTTGAGGTGTGGCTGTTTAAGCAGAGATCAAAAAGCAAAATCGATTCCGACAGCGCCAAAGCACAGTAAGGCCTCTAAAGCAGAGTGACAAAAAAAAAGGTGTGATCCTAGCTTTGTTTTTTTTTTTTAGTGAGCAGACAGTGTTTAAATAGGCTGTTAGGGTAGGAGCGGGGACCAACCAAAGGGCGGGAGGCCGTAGGTCTGGCCCGTCTGGGGGAAGGCTGAGTACACGGTGGACTGGGCCAGCGGAGGATAGGCCACCTGGCCGGTGTATGACGTCACTGCCGGGCTGAAAGAAAGAGAATCAGTGTTAAAAAAAACAACAACTGTGTTTTTACATGTACTGGTGCACAACATTTGGTTGGCACAGAAGCAACACAAAACCGGTATATATTCCTCGCTGTAACATTTAGGAGGAATAAGCTAAAAATCCCCCTTTAAAGCAGCAGCTACTATCGGGGTGTAATGGTGTTGCTTAAAAATGGGCCTGGAGGTAACTGAGGAACATTGGAATAATATAGAGTGTAGGCAGCCTAAATCTGGTGGAAGAACCTAATGCGGTAGTATGTGACGGCAAAGTTGAGATTCATACAAAAGGGGCTCTCCGGGACAATGTGGTAAAAAACATTAAGGCATATCACCCAAATTGGCTGACTACGAATTGCAGTCTAAATTTCACCTCCTTAAAATCGGCGGAACATTACAACATGATAAGTGACGAAACGTTCACATGCAGTGTACTCACTTGCTTCCCTGATAAACCTGTTGGGTGTATTCGGATGTCCCCGTCGAGTCTGCGGCTGTGAAAAAATAAATAAATATATTTTTTTAAAAGGCCTTTGATGTGCATCGTTTAGAACTGCGATGCTGTTTCTTTCTGTTCGTACCAGAGTGTGCATACGAGTTCATGGAGTCACCGCATGCTTGAGTAGCCGCCCCTCTGTCCGCGTCAGACTGCTCCTGATCACCTGCAAGCACACAAACTGTCAATATCCTCCAGCCATAGGCTTCTGGGTGGGGGGGAAACCGAAAGAAGAACAAGTAGGAGCGATGCCGAGCGAGAGAATAAGATAAACCAAAAGGTGATATTCTAGTCTGTCAGCATAATGGAATTGGTCGCATGTTTCAGCGTTCCCTGCTTCGGCACCGTGACCTCACCCGTTGGTTGTGGGCGACGGTTTCAGAGCCTCGAGTTTGGCATTTTGGCCGTCGCAATCTTAATTTGTTCATCTTAGTTTGTTGCAACCAGAAGTGACACAAGAGGGTGGAGCTGAAGTACAACCGAATAAGACATTTTTAGACCTCCAAAATTTTACCATCAACTATCATGAAATGAAAAACACACAGTGAAAGGTTTGCAGTTGTAAGACAAGAGCGTGCACAACTCCCAGACAAAGCTGTGGCAGAGACCTGTCAATCACACGGTAGCCCCGCCCTAAAGCATACCCTGCTTTATGGTCTATTTGACTCTAAATGGACCATAATTTACTAAATGAACATCATGCTGTATTGAAGAAGACTTGAAACTAGAGATTGAGACCATAAACTCATGTTTACAATGTTTACTGAGGGAATAAATCAAGAGAGAAGGAGAGTCATTTTCTCATGTCTATACAATCTGACTTCTTTTGCAACCGGAGGAGACGCCCCCTGACGACTATTAGAAGAAATGCCAGTTGAAGTCCTGTCTCTTTACTCCAGGATGCTTTCCACTGAAAGGCCACTTGGGGAAGCGACTTTGCGCTGCACTACTAGATGTGGTGAAGTTGACCGTTTTGTAGAAAATAAACCATTCAACGGTGAGATTTATGCCTGATCAGAAGTGTTTTCGGTTGGTTTAATTTTGTTGGTGTACAGAAGCTTCCCTAAACTGTGTCTCATCCAGAGACCCAAACGGGGTTCTGCGTCTGCCACATGGCCTGAAGGCAATAACGTTAATGCACAGCAGACTAGAGGGCAGGTAGATTTGTCTTGAAATGTTAAGACTTAACTGCCATTGAATTACGAAATGTCCTAACGCCTTGCTTTCGGGACAGCACGGTCACATTTTCTACTTACCCGGATCAAGCTGGGCTGTGGACAAGGCAGAGTAAGAGCTCTCCTGCTCTGATGAACCCAACACCGAAGCTGGACTCCTGTCGTCGCCTATATTACTGGAAGAGCAAAAGAATCCATTAGAATTATAGAATTTGAGCTGGCAAAAAGGCGAAGACGACAATCGCATAAAAGAAAAACAATCTACTTTGTAAAATTCTCTTTAATTAAAAACTTTTTTTTTCTCTCCATCAGAATGACGAGGCAGCAACTTAAAAAAAACATAAAAGGTGAGACACAGATGCCACGAAGACCGACCTCGGCTCTTTCTCCAGTCCACCGTCGATCTCAAGCCTCGGCTTCTTTGCCTGAAAAACACACAAAAAGTTGACTGAGAACGGTCTTCACTTGTAACTCTATGTCCTCTGCTGCTTCAGGACTGTGATGTGCATCTCTGCCCCCTATATGATTAGCCAGAAAACATCAAACCAAGCCACTGAAGCGCAATACAAAAAAAATACTTTGATATTACCTTTGAACAATAGTTGTCTCATGGAGTATTTCATCAAGCATATTTTGCTTGATAAAATACTTGACATCAGTACTTTAATACAAGATTGTGAATACACACTGTACCACAATAAAATATAAATATATATACACAAAATATAAATAAAATATTTCTAATACAAATAATACAAATAAATAAATAAATAAATAAATATATATCTATAAAAATAAAAATATAGTAAACTGTGAAAAAAGTATAATAAAACAATAACATAAAAAATAAAACAATAAACTGCCGCTGAATCCCCGTGAAATCATGTTGGATCCTTAACTAAAAACCCTTTGGTGACCTCTCTCCAGACTCACCGGCAGCTCGGGCAGCTCCTGCGAGTCGACCATCTCTGCAGCGGAGCGAGCCGACATGTCTGCGCGCTCAGCCTACTCTCTGCACCGGGAGCGCGGGTCCGGACCCTGCGGACAAGGATACACTGAATAAATGGAGGGACAAGCCTTATGTAGTGTCCCCGACGCGTGACTCTCCCCCCACCTCCTCGTATTTCATAAATGCACATCGATGCATCAATGCCCCCGGGCCGCCACTATCGCGGGGCTGATCAGCGGGGAGGTGGCGGCACGGGGGTGAAAGCGGGGCACCCTGGTCCAACTGACGTTGCCCTAAATCCCCAGCACGCGGGTGTTTACCGCGGGATTAGGGAAGCGTGCCACTTTACATGTGACCTAACCTTCGCTCAAGGAAAACATATTCTACAGGAGCATTAACTGCTCAGGCGCAAGCTGTCGTATCAATAGATCGCCCCGAGGCGGGATAAGATCTCTCCCCGTCGTGTCGCCCGGCCTCTCTCTCCACCTGACATTTACCTAACTGACAAAATGTCAAGCTTGCGTAAGTGAACTAAAAAGAAAGAATAACATTTGAAGGGGAAAAGGGCCACGTGATGATGGACCGCCTGCGTTTTGGATAAGAGATATTTCACGCGTTTGCGTAACTCCGATTGGCCGCCAGGTAAACGGATCCTCTGTCTACTTCCTCAGCGGCACTGACCCCGAAACATATTGTGCTCTCACGCGGCAGATTTTTTATAAGAATATTCATAGCTCATTTCTAAAAAAACAGAGACAACCGGTGTTATATGTACACTGCTGCTGCTGCTGCTTTGTCTGGGCATTTGCGCGCACGGGAACGCATGGACCGGATCGACTCCGCGATCCCCGGACAGCCCAGGACAGACCAGGACAGACCAGGACGAGGATCCCGAACCACTTCAGTGTGCTTCATCGTTTTCACCGAGCATCGTCCTCTTTTGATCGATTGTGTTTCTCTCTGTACCTCACTGCTCATGAGGGGAAACCCTCTTTTGGTTTTTGAACAGATTCTCGTGTATTTGACAGAAGAGAAACATCTAATGTTTAGAGTGGTTTCATTTTCTGATGTATTTCCTGAAAAAGTGTTTTGGGAAGAAATGTAATTTGGTACCGATTACAAAAAAGGGTAATGTTGATTTTCAGAGGTATTTCCATTTAATAACGGTTTAGTTATTAAAGTTTAGTTTAGTGTTTAGTTCAGTGACTGGAAATCGATTAGAGCTCGATGACCGTGATAATTGATTTAGTTGCTAACATTTAGTTAATATCTAATCTGAAATACTCTATGTTCGGGTAGCAATTAGTTCCATCTGCTCCCTGTGTCCATTTCCTCTATAAATAAGCTACATAGTCTTTCCAGACTATTCCATCATAATCGTATTTGTTCCTTTCTAGGAATCACTTTGGAAAATTGCGGGATGTATAAAATAAACCACGACCAGGAGGTCTTCATATGACGTTTGCTCTTTAGTTACATTTACATCTAAAAAAATAGGATTGTTTGGTTCCTGCCACTGCAAGATTAAAATCATTCCTCATTCTTTACAGATTACAAACACATCTCTGATGCAGACAGCACTGTTTCAACACCATGTTTCCGGTATTATTTCCGGTAAAGTTCCTATTTATGTCATCTACAAATGTTAGCCGACAACCGTTCCGTTAGCCGAATCCAGCAAATAGCCGAGCCGGGGTTGGTGTGCTGTGAAGGTGAAGTCTGACATCTCACCGATGTCCTGCACACAGGGCTCGTCTGTCTCTAGTTAGGACACGAACACGTTGGACCGGAACCTGCACCGTCAACACATGAGGCCAGATATCGGTCACTAATACTAACGGACACTGTGGGCGACTGTGACAACAGACACTCATTGAGCGTCGCAGCCCAGGGTTTAGACAGCCCCGTGGGAGCTCCCCGACAGCGGCGTTAGCTCCGCGCCGTTAGCAGATGAGAGTCGCTCTCTTCACGCGCTTCACCGTCAAGTGTGATAGAGAAACTACGTGTCACGCGCCGTCGCGTTCACCCGCCTCTTGGGCCCTGTGTCTGGGGCCACTAGCGGGTCAATAACCGAGCTAGCGTTGAGCGGTACTTAGTTTGGCCCGGGCAGGAAAGTTTTCTGCTCCAGAAATTAGCCGGGACCAGCAGCCATTGGAGCGGCACCGAGACGGCATCGTGTAGACGCGTCTCCCTCCCGCTGCACCCGACCGCGAGGCTCCTCGCGACACTAAAACACTCCCGACACACCGAAAGGATCAAACCCGGTCTTACCATTGAAGGAGCGAACGAGAAGCGCTTTTATTTAAGCGTCTTCGGTTGAATCCACAGTGTCAAGCTTTGTCTGTTGTTAGGGAGCACTATTTTGCAGGAAGTTTTGCGTTGCTGGGCCTGCTGCGCATGTGCGGAATGTTCATTCACAGGAGTCCTTTCTTTCTGTGGCGCGGCGGGGGGGCCGACAGGTGTGGCGGCGCGTGAACACAGGTGAGAGCGAAGAGTGCACACATTTGTTATTTGAACAGATGAATCCTCTTGGTGAATGTTGTCAGGCGGCGTCACTTTATATTATAATATTTATTATATAATATTTAAACTATAAATGCATGTTAATGTCAAACAAGTTGTGAAACGTGTGTAGAAAATAGTTGTTAGCTAGCTAGTTAACGAGTTTGGCTAATTTTAAGCTAGCTAAATTTCTGTGGTTGAATGTATCTCACTACATTTACTCAAGTACTGTAAGCTTTGAAGCATTTTTACTTTGCTTGAGTATTTCTATTTTATGCTAGTTTATATTCTACTTTGTGGATATAAATTAATAATATTAAATCTAAACAAATACAGAACTGTATGTTGTAGTATAAATTACTACAACTCTAATCATACACATGTATACGTATGTGTATGTACAGTACACACACGTTTGTATGTACGTGTATATCTATGTATGTATGTACGTACGTACGTACGTACGTGAATATATATGTACGTACGTGTGTATACATACGTAAGTGTGTATGTACGCGTGTATATTCCCTAGCATAAAAGTAGCATCAGCAGAATTAAACAAAACATTTCCTTTAAATTTAGAGAATTTATTTGCCATTTCTGACAGATTACACAATTCAATATTTCAGTTGATCATGTAAATTATCTTCTTTTTTACAGTAGCAGTGGCATGAAAATAAATATACATAAAAAATACAAAACAAAAAGTTATGCTTCCAAATATGGAAGAAAATGATCTAGAACTGTGTGATGTCTTATTTTTCAATGTTTTTTTTTAATTTTCAGCAGGCTTTTAAAATCCACTCTGTATGCAAACACCTAAAATATGGAGACTCATTGCGGCAAAACAAAGTCATGAACAATCTGTTTGAGTGAAGATACTCGCTTAATAACTTAATGAATATCAGATCATAAATTACAACTAACATGTCTGCTAAGAGATTAAATGATAATTATTTTAAAGATTTTATTGCACATTCCTGAACCATATAATGCAGCAGGCCAGTGGCTTAACACTGACAGTGAAAAACCAGCGCCTGCACCACCTAGTGTTTTTTTTTTTCAAGTTAATGAAGCACGTTTTTTTTTTCCTACAGATTATTTTCTCGATAAGGGACCAAGGTGTTTCGGGAAAAGAGATATGTACATACAGTAAATATGGATCAGGCCGCCTTGGACAGGCACAAGACATTCAGTTCCTCACTACATGATGCATAAATACAAAAAAAAAACAACCCAAATTTGTAATCACAGATTCTATAGTTTGTCTGGAGTGTTTGCCATAAAACAGCAATCACTTGAATTTCAAAGGAGTTTGATATACACTGTAAATGCTATCATTGATGTGGGCCTGTTATTGCTGGTTGAACTCTGTTTCGCACTCTCCTGATCAATAAACAGCAGATATAGATTAACACGGTCACTGAGTATATATATATATATATATATATTTTTTTTTTTTTATGATATAGAACTTTCTAAGAAGTAAAGAGTGAATGTTTTGTCATTTATTAAAACAAGGAAAACCGTTTGTTTTTTTCAATAAAATATATGTACGTTTTTCCTTCTACATAGTACAGTAAAACTTTGATCATCCATTTTTTGAGGACAAACCGGTCCAAAGAGGTGTTTGCGTTAAAGCGTGCCACAGCTAACCGTTTGGTCCGAGTATCACTGAATAGCGCCAAATAGCGACATGCCACTCTCTCTTTGTCCGAATTGGAGATATGCACCGAGGAGCGGAAAGATATGAAGCCGTCTAATCCAAAGTTGCTGATGCTTTTAAGCGGAGCATTTTTCGCTTTTCTTGACCCCTTGTCTCCTCAAGTGCAATTGAGTGTTCACATGGAACACAAACACAAACGGTTTCCTTAACATACGTAGACATGTAATGAAGGCATTAACCTTAACGGCTAGCGCCCTGGTCAAAAGTCCCAACAAGTTGTATTGTGGTTTTTGATGAAGCCGGCTCTTGCCAAACGCAACTCCTGCTACTGCCGCCGCCGCCGCCGCCATCGTCCAAACTGCCTTTCGGAACCTCAGGCACTTCTCTTCATGTCCCCTCATCAGGAGCTGTGAGAGTGATGCTTTATGAACCCAGAGTGCATCCATACTTTGCACACATGCGTTCTAGTTGTGGGTGGTGGAGGCAGAAGAGTAGGTCCGCTGTTGTCGTAACAAAAGAGCCCCCCCCTGCACCCTTTCCATGCACAAAATCTGCCCCCCCCCCCCCCCCCCACCACTGGTATTCATGTCCATTTTGTCAGTTAGATCCTCTTATCAGGCTCTGTAACATCCCCCCGCCCCAAAAAAAAACACAAAGAAAACTTTGCTCCTGTGTGGTCCCTCTGTCAATAAGAAATAAGACTGTCAATCCAACTTGTGTCTGTCTCCTGCGAGTTCCCAGGCAGAGCGGCTGGCGCTCACATAAAGGAGTGGCCCGTTGGGGGGCCATAAGAGAAGCCCGGGAACGCTCCGGCCGCCTCCTTGACGCTGCTGGTCACGGTCAGCGTGTCGTTGCACAGAGAGGAGGAGACGGGCATGTGGGTGAACTCGGGGTCGAAGTGTCGCAGGTCCGTGGGGCCACTCTGAAACCGAGACAGAAGGACACAAATCAAAAATTTACTCCTAGGAAAAATATTACACACTTACGGCGGTTCACTGTCATTGCGTTATGCCATGGAAGCACACTGGTTACAGCGAAACAGTGAGCGGACCGATTGATCGACGGACCAACTCGGCTACAATTTTGACCGTCGGTTATTATTTTTAAGCATAAATGGCTATAATTTACTGTTTTCATCTCTTCAAATGTGCATATTTTCTGTTTTTCTTTGTCTCCTATGAAGATAAACATATTGTTGTTTTGGACTATTGGTGAAGACATCTCTATGGACTCTGGGAAACTGACAGGCATTTGTCATGCTTAGCTGACATTTTATGGACCCAACAATTGAGCGTAATGGAGATAACCTGCAGACGTATGTGATTGCGAATAGAACGTTTTTGTTTTTGGACAGTTGGTTTAACTGACGAGTTGAAGACGTCACATAGGGCTCTGGGAAACTGTTGGCATTTCCCCCTATTCCCTGACATTATGCAGACAAAATGACAAAAAAGGCATCGGTTGCGGCCTTGAGTTTGAACTCACCACAGAGGGGATGAACGGAGGCGTGATCTTCTTGGACATCAGGTCCTCCCAGTTGATCGGCGAGAAGAAGGAATGGTACTTGAGTTCGAGCTGGAGGGGAAACGAAAAATGTCTACATCAGCAGATTGACAAACAAGCATCACAGATCTCTTACGGGTCTCCGTGTGAAGTGATCTTTGGGCTCAGCGGTGCTCACTCACAAAGTCATCCTTCACCCCCAGCCTCTTGGTGCGGTCCTTCTGCAGGAGCCCCTCGAGCAGCTCCCGGCCTGCGTTCGACACGTTGGGCTTGAGCACAGGAGACTTGTGCAGGATGTTGTTGTACATCTCGGCCGTGTTGCGACTGTAGAACGGGGGCTGCAAAGCAGAAGCGGCGACAACAAATTAGGTTTATTCGATGTATGTAAACAAGCCGTGGAGTTGCACTAAGAGGTGTAAAATCACAAATTTCAAGTACAAGTCCGTAGAGCATCTCGTAGAGCACCGATCCCAGACACCACCAGTCCACCGTGCGGTCGTACGCCTGCTTCTGGAGAACCTCAGGGGCCAAGTACTGTGAGGAAAGCAACAAGAAGGTGTCAACCCGCATCTGACAATCATAATTTGTTGGTGGAGTTTTTGCGTTGATTGCAATGATGTATGAAAGTCTAGAGGTTTGTTTAGTACCTCTGGCGTCCCGCAGAAGGTCGACGTTGTACCGTTGTCTGTAAGGCCTTCTTTGCAGAGGCCAAAGTCTGTGAGGACGATGTGTCCCTGTGAGTCTAACAGGATGTTTTCAGGCTTCAGGTCCCTGTTGAGAAGAAGAAAGTTAAAAAGAAAAGTGACTGCAAAATGACTCCTATAAACTTCCTCCTTCAGTCAAGTTCAGCACAGATCTACAAATGCCCACCAGGGGGTGCCGTAGGACCGCTCATTACCTGTACACAATGTGCAGGGAGTGGAGGTAGCCAAGTGCACTTGCAATTTCAGCAGCGTAGAACCTGGCTCTGGGCTCCAGGAAGATCCTCTCCCTCTGGAGGTGGTAGAAGAGCTGGGGGAGAAAAACCGACACGCGTCTGTCAGCATCAACTCGTAAAAATAAACACTCCCATGTTCCGACCTCGCATCTCGGTGTTGTGAGATCTTAACGTACCTCCCCGCCGTTGACGTAGTCGAGTACAAAGTACAGCTTGTCAGTGGTCTGGAAGGAGTAGTGCAGCCCCACCAGGAAGGGATGCTTGATGTTCTTCATCAGCACGCTGCGCTCAGCCATGATATGCTTTTGCTGGAGGGATTACAGAGAAGTTAATACAATGCCGTGTTCACCACAATCACATCCAACATTAGGAAGCAGAAGGAAGGAATATGGATCGGGGTTCAGACATGGCGACGTTTGGAGTTTAACTCGCAGTATGCAACGTGACATAACACATACCTCTTTCTTCTTCATGATCATTTTCTTCTGCAGCACTTTGACGGCGTAATATTGGGTGGATTCCTTGTGCCGAGCCAGCAGAACCTGTTCAGAGCAAACATTTGCGTCGGTGACGGTGTCGCGGCGGTTACAGACGTGAGGAGAAAAGAGAAGTTGGTTTGCACGAGAGGGAAGTTTGTCGGACTCACCTTTCCAAAGCTGCCCTTGCCGATGATTTTCAGGTAGTCAAAATCACAGGGTTTGATCCTGATGAAGAGAGACAAACAGATGATTAGGATTTTTACTCTTTTTTTTTTTTTTATTGACACACGGGGAAGGTGTACATGTTGTACAAAATGTACTCCATTCAAAATGGAGGGATTTTATGTGGCTACTTACTGAGTGTCCTCAGCCAGTGAACCTCGGGAGTTTAGGCACATCTGTAAGATATGAAACAAGGAAACGTATGAGGACGTTGACATATTTTGGAAAGAAAATGAGTCAGTCAGTAAACAGTGTGCTCACCAGACTTTCAGGAAGTTGATCATCGTCGCCCTCCTCGTTTTGATTCTCATCGATCTTCAGGAAGTTGTTAACTTCAACACTGGAAAAACAAACAAACAAACACAGATCTGGTAAAAGATGGATTTTGATATCAGCTGTGGCACTTTTAGAAGACGACCCAGATCCCAGGCTCTAAAGCGGTTTGTGTGACCGAAGAAACGACGCTCCCTGCCTGACGGTCTGAAACATCCAGAGCGGTCAGGTTCAGGACGCAGCCATCGAACATACGATGGCCTAACCCGTCTGGGAAGAAGCTTAAGCCGTTGACCCATGACGAGAGGGGTTTTAGCGGGCTCTGCAGGACTCACCGGTTCCCCCTGCTTAGCATCTGGAAAGGAACAGGGTTTTTCTTTCTTTACACCGGACTCCGAATTGAGGGTCCGGTGCTGTGCGATGGGACGAGCCAGGTATCATGTAACAACAGAATTACCGGTTCATCCCCATCTAGGGGACAAAAGGGATTTGGCCGGAAAGGTGATTATAGGTGCTGCAGAGGTTGTTCGTCATGAAAGGACTATTCCTGCACCTGGCTCCTTGGGCCCAGATTATGCCTTTTCACAGGATGTCCTGCCAAACTCAGGTGGCTGATTGGATTGGCCGGCGCACGCCGACCATGAATGGGCTCACGGTCCAGAAATACATACAGGAGCCAGGCCTGACCCGGAGATCCCCCCTCCTCTCTATAGGCTTATTTAAACACCAGATTTGTCCCAAATTGAACACACTAGATTGTATTATGAGTAGAAAGACTCACTGTTGGCAGATATGTGGGGTAGACACCAGCCTCTGGATGAAGTCATTCAACCCCATTTTTCTCTCCTTGATGAAAGCTGCAAAGAAAGAGAGAGAGAACGGAAATAATAATTAATGTCAGTGTTTGAGCATCGCTGTCATTCACCACACATTGATCCAAATATGTCTCCCGTTAGAGAAGGACGAGTCGGAGCTGTAATCCTCCGTTGTAGGGTACAGACCTCTAATGCTGCGGGCTTATAGGTTATGCAAGCGCTCGGGTCACTCATTCAGACACCAGCAGCGGGGCCAACAAAGCATTTTACATCCCGGATTGTCATTGAGAATGACATCTGTGACTATTTAATGCTGATTTATTATCATTTTATTGTGATATCTTCTCTTTTTTTTTTACAAAATTCTGTAGAAGTAGAACAAAAAACATTTAAACTCCCCCCAGGGCAGCCGCCTTTCTCACTGATCGATACCCGTGATCAAGACCCCGCTGCACTAATGATACATAATCAATGAATAACAGCGATGTGCGCGAGTCGTGATGGTCGTTAGAGTCGCTCACCGGTGAGAACGGTCACAATCCCCCTCATCTTGCAGTAAGTTAGGTCACAGCCAGCTTCAGTCACCTCCATGGTTGCCGATTGACAAAATATCCAATTTAAAAAAAATGAATAAAACCAACGGTAATAGTCCCCGCGCGATCCTTTAACCGTCAGTACCGCGTCACGACCGTTAAAACCAGCGGAGCTCAACCTGCCGCGCGCCGCTCTCAAATGCCGCTGCTGCCCACACTGCGCGAGGCAGCGAGTTTATATATACGGAACACGTGGTACTTTTTTTTTTTTGTTTTGAAAAAGGTGACGCCCCCCCTTCTTTTCCTTCACGTCACCCGCGTTACTAAGGCAACTGGGTGACATCACGGGATTCCGCTGCAGCCATGTTATGCCTGACGAGGAGAGCTCACCGCGGAGGAGGAGGAGGAAGCCTCCTCCACCCCCTCCTCCTCCTCCTCTTCATCATCTTCTCTCAGTGGAAATCACCCTTACAAATTAAATTATTATTAGGGATTAAAGTCAAGTTATGAAGATTGGGAGAGGGGGGGCACCACCTGCAACCCCGCTCTGGTATAACACGTGCAGCGTGTGGAGGCTGCCTGCAGTCCTTTTATTTTGAAAGGGCATGGAGAACATTATGTCACGATCGCTGCATTTAAGCGTTTTGTTCACAACTGCTGCAGTTTCTGACCCCTTTGACTCCACACACATGCTGTGAAATGCCAAAAATAAAAAAAATAAACATTTAAATACATGCAGTTTTCCACAAATCGCCACATGCTCTGTATTCTTAACAATTGGTGCACTTCAGAGGCCGAGGAGGTCAAGGTTGTAAAGGTGACTTGGCACAGCAGCATTATATATATTCTGAGAAATGGCCCATGACATCATGCTGGTCTAAGCCGCGATCTGTCCAGCTGTCCCAGATGTGGTCCACTGAGTCTGTGTTTACATAACGGTGCCATAATGCAGAGAGCTATAGGGCCTGGGGAGGAGAGGGAGCCGCGGAGCAAAGTTTCCAGTGAGCAGGTGACTTTTCAAGGCTTTCTAATTGGGGACTGCTTATCAAACCATTGTTGGACAAGTCACAGAGCTGTTGAGGCTTTTGAATGAGTGTCTGTTTGTGTTTTGTCCACTTTTACTTCACCGCATATCAGAGGGAAATGTTGTTCCTTTTTTTTCTTTTTCTTTTAACCCCACTACAATTATTAACTCCTTTAGTTGCTTTACAGATGAAGAGATTCATGTTTTACGTACAAAATATGTTGCATTGTTATCAGAGCTGAAATTATAAGTTGATTAATGGATTAGATTCAAACTATTTTGACAGTCGGTTGATCATTTAAATCTTTTTACAAGCAAAAATTGAAAAAAAAAAAAAGGCCAAACATTCTCTGTTCCCAGCCTCTCAAAAACCAAGATTTGCTGCTGTAACTGAATTTCTTTGGGGTTTTTGGACTTTTGGTCAAACACAACACACTGCAGATAAATCGCTAATAAAAAGTAAAAAAAGATCTTGAATCGCAGCCCTAATTTTTATGAATGAAACTCTGATTTTACTTAATGATGTCATTTTGCTGATGATACTTTAATACTTTTACATAAGTCATAAATTGAAAGCCGGACTTGTGACTATTCTCACACTGGTGTTGGTTATTTTCGATTATTTTCATGAGCAATTATTCTGCTGAATATCTTTTCAATGAATTGGTTAATCCAATTTGTTTGAAATAATAATAAATAAAATAACAACAATATTTTATGAACAAAAGTTGCGATAATGAATAAATACGAAGCGTTTGGACTTTTCACCACTGTGAAAGAACAAGTGCTTCAGTCCTCAGAGATTCATTCATCTGTCGATGGGAAACTCCTGGGTCTTGTCGCCCCGGCTCGACATGTGACAGTCCTGCATGATTTAGAGGAAGTGAGACATCACAGGACCGGTCGTTCTTGTGTCGGCGAAAGAGGAAGTGCCTTATCTGTGGGCCCTGAGTATCCTGCCCCACTCGGCTTCGGCTCTGTTTCCTCTCAGGAACGCACCAGATCCCCATTGCTTGTCGGTGACACCTCTCACCCGGCTCTGAGTGAGGCCTTCCTCTGAATTATTCAGGCGTGTCGTCGTGTAACATGTCGGAGGACAAAACCCGACTCGGGGAGTTTTCGCCCCGGAACAGCGTCGCGCCACTTCTGTGTTTTTTGATTTGCATCGTTTTCTGTTGTCATGGAACAGAAAGTCAGGTGCTGCCGAGCAAAACGCAGCTGCTTAAGGAGGTATTTCCCCCACCTTTGTTTTCTACACGGTGTCTTTATGAGTGAGAAGTGTCTCACATGCACGTCGGTGTGATTCGCAGTCTTTCCCGGATCATCTGTCCCGTGGTAGTTGAACAACTGAACCGAGCACGCGTCAGATATGGTGTCCCTTTCAGTCTCTCTGTGACCGTCTCTCTCTCTCCGGTGCCAGGTTTTATTTAGCACCTTCACAATCCGGGCCCCCGCTTTCCGTTGCCCCGTCCAGCCGCACGATCGATGCCGAGCAGACGGGCATCACTTCCTGCTCGCCGACGAGCATCTGCCAACAGATCTGGTGAAAGCCTCTCCAAACACTCCGTGGGGTTGCCGTCGGTCACACCTCCCCAGCCTCGGCATGATACCACTTGTGCCACAATGATTATAGGCTCTTTGCATCGACTCATGTCGCAGAGCTAAGCATCAGATTTTCTGAAAAAGAAATACCTGGAGCTCTAACCTGCAATAGGTAATCTTTCTGGCCATGGGGGGCAGCAGAAACACGGTGTGGACACAACATTGACGTATCATTAACATTTCAAAGGAAGCTGGAACGCATTTAGCTTCTGCAACGGTTTACAAAGCTCGATGACTCATCCCGCACTCGGGGGCGTTTACAAGAAGTCATCCAATCACACGAGACTTTGGGCGACTAGCTGGCGACACCGGTCGTGTAAAACCACAGTTCACCATTTGCTGGTCGTCGTAGCTAACGGAGCAATATGGAGAAACGGGAAGGCATGTGCCGTAAGTGATATAAACGGGCAAAAAAGACGCTCTGACCTCCGTTCCACTCTGACTTTAAGTTGACGTGTTTGCGAACCCATGCAGCCGTTAAGGAGCAACATTATCATTCGTCTAGTCGCGTTTCTGCCCAACAGTCTCCCTCTCTTTTTGCTCCGTTTTTGGTCTCTACCACTTTCCTGAGGGAATTATCTGTCTCACTAGTCTGCTAGTCTGTCTGCTCACCAACTGGTCTCTAACTGTGTCTGTCGGCTGTTAAGTGCCGAGCACAGAGTGTAAAGTTTGGTATTTAGAGCTTTGTTTTCCGGAAAACAGCTGCCTGCTGCGGCTGAAAACGACGCCGTCCACTTTGCTGCTGTAATCCTGCAAATTTCCCCGCTGTGGGACTAATAAAGGATTATCTTATCTTATCTATGACAGTTAACCGAGGACTGAGACTCATTATATCGCTCCGTAAAGCCGAGGGGAGTCAACCGATAAATCTCTGGGTTTACAGCTACCTCTTTGACATTGTGTAGCCACTCTAAAGACTCTTACCATCTGGATGAAAACATATTCTATCTGGTGCGTATTAAAAAATGTCAATATCAATATACCGTAACGTATACTGCTGATAATACATTTAGATTTTGGCTCATGTTGTGCAAATCAAGCAAGAAAAGGAGATGCAACATGGGAAAAGTCTTTGTTATTGTGCGCTGGATGGAATATTTTCTCATTCAGATGGTGCAAAAAAGATGGTCTTGATGGATTCTGGAAATACCCTCACAACAGCTGTAAGTGATGTGAAACGATCCTTCTGGGTCTTTTAAAGTATTTATTTGTCCAAAAAAGCGAACGCTTCACTCTGCGACTTGAACGTAGTACACAAGAAGCTGCACTTCTACCTGCCTGAGGCAGCAGAAGGTGGATGGATGAGTCCCAAATGGGCAAAACGGGTCCTCGGCGACCAGCAGCAGGGCCGGCAGGAAAGGCTGTCGGCCAATGAGGACGGAGGTTCTCTAATTACAACATGGGGCTCGTTGACCGGCTCTGAGGGGTGATCACGGCCTTGCGGGCTTCACACGCACACGCACACGCACACGCACCCACAGACAGACAGAGAGAACCGCCAAGAGGCAGACCGGTGGTGGCGGTTCGGTCTCGAGCCCCACCGAGTAGGAGCAAATTTTTTGACTCACGAAATAAGAATTAGGCTTTCGTCTTCGCTTCCTTTCCTGAATTCCCAGGCGGGACATGAGATGTTGTTTTTCTCCATTCTCCACGGGGGATTAAATGGCTGCTCATCAGATAAACAAAACAAAAAAAAGATGGAAGAAATGTTTGCTCTCTGATGTGATGACTCAGACATACACACACACACACACGCACACGCACACACGCACACACACACTCTGCTGCCAAATTATTACAAATGAAGCACTACTTTAATTTGCTGCCAAGCAACTGGGATGATCCTGCCTGTTTGGAACAGCAAAGCCACTATTTATTATATTAATGTGACTGCTATTCCTGCTGTAATTACTACCACGATAGTGAGAAGAGCGTTTGTCCTGATCCAACATCATGTTACTCTACTGCTCTGTGTTGACTCTGTACAGCAGGCTTTTCTGTGCATTACTGAAACAGTTCAGCAAAAAGGACGCAGCTATTTGAAAAAGACAGTGATGCCGTTTTCATCCAGAGCACCAGACCAGTCATTCACTAACTGAATATCATGAATCAGTGGCTGTGACTTCCGTTATTGAATGCAGTTCCTGTTTCTGGCCTACAATGTGATCATATGAACACGACTTGGGGGGGAAAAAACATTTGAGCATTGCCCTCCGTAGCAGCACACAGACTAGCCTAAATAAAGCGAATGCACAAGTTATTCTTTTGATCCAGCACAGACCTCATGAGGTCAGCTACCGCTGCGAGACGTCCATCCGGAAGACATCCGTTGGGAATCGATGGATTGTGGCAGCTGGAAAGCAAACTAACTAATGATGCGTGAAAAATTGATGTAGATGATGACGTTGTTTTTACCAATTTGAACCGGTCGCCGATTTGCGGCCCTGCATGTCTGGAGTCTTGTCAACGACGACTGAAAACAAGATGAAAATGAGCTGCGGTTGTCTCCCTTGGAGTTCATTCGTGGACATTTTCAGATGGATTTTCCAATAGAAGCTCAGCGAGTGGAACAATCACTCAGTCAGGTGCAGGAAAAATGTAAGGGAGAGCTCAGTTTTCATTGATCTGAATTACTTGGTTAGAGTCCGATCCCCTGCAAAGTGATTTAGGTCCATGCCCACTCATGGTGCCCCTTAATCCAAACAGACACCTACTGAGCTTTTCCAGACCACAATGAGTGAAGCAACGTTTACACGCTGGCCTTGTGATGCTCCACAGTGGAAGCCAACTATGTACTTCTGTCCGTGGCCAACACTCTAAAACACATCCAGGTTTGGTTTGGTGACGGCCTGAAAGGAAAGGTGTGACATTTTGGGAAATACGTTTCTGTACAGTAAATCTGAAGCTGCTGCCAGCAGCTGGTTTGTTTAGCTTAGCATACAAAATAACGATTTCTTGTCCGAGCACTGTAACTTCCTGGAGTCTTGTCGTCACAGTGAGGTTACCATGCAACAAGCAGAACAGCTGCAACAAAGGAGATGTAACGTGTTAATTAGTAGGCTTTAAAGGTGCTTTTATTTCATTACCTGTGGACCTTGTTTTTGAGTATTTATGCTAAGCTAACCATCTGCTAACCCTAGCTTCGCGTCTACCAAACAGATGTGAGAGGAGTTTGGATTTTCTCATCTAATTCTCTGCGTGAAACACATTTTCCAAGAGGGTAGAACTATTGCTTTAAGATTTAAGGAGCTTGATCTTTATCCGCGGGACCAAAAAACACACAAAGGTTTTCACTGTTGCTTAACTGCAAATCACCCAATCTTTCAGCCCTCTGTCTAAATGCAGAGGTACGGCAGTAGCTTTTGTCCTCTCAGGTGACAAATGAGATGAGAAGCATGGGTGCTGCGGGGGGAGGAGGGGAAGAGTCTCTGCCGTCGGACATTGCAAAATTAACCGGACAATGCAAGGACAGACCGAGGAGCGCTGGACGATGTCTTTTTTTGGCATGTAGTTGTTTGTGCAGCCAAAAAGCAATCGCAAGCAGTGGCAATGACGTCGAAGCAAGCAGAGGAGCAACGCAGAAAGGAGGAGGAGGGCTGAATAGTTAATAAACAGTCTTAAAGATACAAGAGTCACATGATTGAATAGGCAAAAACAGGAGAACATTTAGAGCTAGACCAGAATGTTAACCCAGAAAAAAAAGAGGAAAAGTTGCACGTCTCATGGTGCATCCTCCTCTGCTGTGTTGCTGAGAGGCTGCACGTTCATCCGCCAGACAGTGAATGAAAGGGAGCGCCTACCTATGAAGGATCTCTTGCCGCTCTTCATGTCCTCCCTAAGTGTTTGACTGTATTTGTGGCCGGGCAGCGAGTCTCTGATGAGCGAACGTCTGTCTGCCGCAGAGCGTCCAGGTGATTGAGTGCATGAGAGAGAGATGTGGTCCTCCTGTAAATACGCCTCCCTCTCCCCTCCCTCTCCCTCTGCCTCTCCGTCGTCTTCTTTTTTTCTTTTTTTCTTCTTTCTCAAAACGTCTCTCTTCTGCAGCTCTGGTCGGAAAAGTCTTCTGATTCACAGGCAAATAAGTTTCCCCGCTGCACGTCCCTCTGCTGTGTCTTTTCCTCTTATCGCCCTGCCTGCGCTGCGACCAAATAGCTGAAACCAAAGATCTGTGACGCACCTGCTTTTCCTCCTCAATACGCCCCCCCCCTCCCTCCCCCCCACCCCACTCTCATTGGTTCTTTTATCTACCTAGAGAGCCTCGAACAAAACAAAAAGCCGGTGTCTGGTTACGGGGAGCGTGGGATTCCCGCCGGAGGGGGAACCAGTCTCCATGACACGGGAACCACCTGAGGAATACGAGTGAGCAGACAGTGAGGTGTTTTTTAAAATCCGCTTCCTAATTGGTCACCGCTGCACAAATGATGCGATTGCTGCTCATCAGCCTCCTCCAACCTCCTTCACCTTTACTGTGCCTGAGGAGTTTAGGAGGGGGGCACGCTTAGTCCCACTCACTGGCGGCCCTGATATTGCTTTGATAGCTGTCCGCCTCGGGGCTCGAAGGCCATCACACACAACGAGTGCTGCGTGACGAAGAGCGAGGTCTGTGAGGGGTTGACACTCGATGAGTCGTGGCCGTATGTCACACAGAGAGGTGCGGCGTTGAGTCACGATTCTGCTTTGGGAGCTGGTGAAGTGGACTGCAACCATACTGCGTTTAATTTCACCTGGATGATGGCTTGTGATACATCTATGACTTACGCTCGGTACTGGAAAAGAAGCCCAGCCTCAGTGTTGCTGAATCAACGCTGAAAGACGCAACAAAACACAGCACTTTTCAAACTAATTGGTAATTGCTGCATCACCGGTGCGTTGTATCTTTCGGTGTTATTTGGTCTACTACAACAAAAAGGCAACGAAATGTTGAGCAAATACTGTGTTAAAGCACAGACCCTGTACGAGAAGTGGACGTAGTCGACGCTACGTGTCGCATTGGTTTGTGGACTGCAGGACTGTTTTGAAGCCTCGCGTTCAGCAGTTTGGATCGTCGCCATCTTGGTTTTTGTCAGTCGCCGGCTTGGTTTGTTACAACCGGAAGTGACAGGGGGTGGAGCTTAGTACAACTGAACACCGAATAAGACATTTTTAGGCACCCAAAAAGGTCACAATTGACAATAAAACACACAGTGAAAGGGTTAAAGTCGTAGGACGAAAACACGGACAACTCCCAGACCGCCTAGCACTGGTTAGCACTGGTTAGCACTGGTTCAGCAGCTCTCTGTTTTAGTTCTGGATGTACCTCGAGACTTGCAGACCCGCAGCAGCGCTCGCGTACGGGTGAGAAATCAAAGGGGAAGTCTTTTTAAGCTGTAACCCTCCAGAACAGCTTCAGTCCTCAGCGGGCACCGATCAGCCGGAATCTTCTGACCGGACTCTGATATAAAGTTCACACAGCTGCGCTGCTGATGTAAAGTTTCCCTACATCGCATATTTCTGATATTCTACAGCAACGCTCGTTTTGTCTTTGTTTATAACTCCCATCTCCACAGCAACCACAAGCTGCTCCCACATTATTTAAATAAGAAAAACCACAAAGAGGTCAAAGAGATTTTACAAATGTGCTAATGAACTGTACAGCAGGACTGGGCGTCCTCTTTAAAAGCTTCCACTGACTCATCTTATATCTGCAGCCCTGTGTTGAAATGAAGCAGCTCCGCCAACAAACATATTTTTTCAGCCTGCTCATCACCTTGAACAACACCGCACGACACAGTTCACAAGCAAAGTGAAAATAAATACAGATTGGTATCGTGTAACTTGAGAAAAGACCGCAGGGATGGTTTTCTTTTTTAGATAGGAATACAGCGTGTCATGATGAGGCCGAAGCACGGGAATACAATGTGACACCACTTTGACTGGACAGATTTGCATGTAATTTAAATGAGGCCGGAGTGCGAGCAGCGAGATGTAAGACGGATATGAGTTGGTGAGAGATGGAGCAACGCAGAAACGGGCCGATCCGATGATTCAGACATGTGCTTGTTAGTCACTGACTAACTTTGGCTTCGTTGTTGAGGAGTTTAGTTGTTTTCCTTTCGGGCACAAACAGTAAAATCCAGTTTCTCTTGTTGTTTTGGACCAGTTAACTGTATCTGTTTAATGTGGATGTGAGCCATCGTGATTAATTGGTCAAATGAAAAGTTCGACATTTTGGGAAGTACACTTTTTTCACTTCCTTGCTGTGGGTTAGCGCTTGTAGCTCAGCTTAGCTTAGCATAAAGACTGGAAACGGGGGAGGTGCTAGCCTGGCGCTGTCCAAAGGCCACAAAATTTGCCTACCAGCTCCCAAAATGCTAAACTAAAACTTGAATCAACAAGTCAATCAAATGTTGAAGATTTTATGTTATTTATCATGCCAAAATGACAAACTGGTTACATTTTTTTTTCTTCTTCATATTTAATTATGTATTTTTCATTTTATTTTAGATCAATGTAAACTGAATTAAACAAGCAAGACGCATTCTGAAGACGCTCTTGTGGGCTCTGAAATTGTTTTCATATTATAGTAAAATCAAACCATTGAATAATTTCAACTAAAATGTTTATCAATAACAAAAAACTATTTAACATTAAATTAGAGGGTCAAATAATGGTTTGTTGCAGCTCTCATGTAGAATACAATAACAGTGTGTTATGGAGGGCAAACCCAAATAATAATATACAGAGTGGCTTTGTCTTGTTTTAAATTGGACCTAAGAGTCAGTTTGCCGCCAAAGCCGATCCCGCGTTGTGTTTTCTTAAAACACAGCTCTCCCTCTTAAAGCAGACGGGAGTCTGAAACAGATCGCCACCTGTGCTGCGGAACCCAACCCTGTGGATGTGAAGGACAAATGGCCTGTGAGCGGCGAGGGCGAAGGATTGAGACCACGCCGTCTGTACAGTAGGTCAGTCTGGGAACCTGTTGCTATCTTTAACCCGATTAGCAGCAGGTCGTGTTGGGAGATGTGTGTGTGTGTGTGTGTGTGTGTGTGTGTGTGTGTGTGTGTGTGTGTGTGTGTGTGTGTGTGTGTGTGTGTCTGTGTCTGTGTGTGTGTGTGGGCTCAGCTCTTTTACTGTAAAAGTCAAGGCTGCTGGTTCCCATGAACAATCTACTGGAATACAAGTCTCTCTTGTCTTGTCTCAGTAGAATTTGCCCAATTTCAGGGATGTCAAAGAGACACACCGAGTCTCTGCCTCGAGGGTCACCCACTGGGTGATTTAAAGGGACGCTCTCTAGACGTGGAGGAGCTTATCACCCGCTGCGACGTAAATAGAAACAAGCCGGGCCGCTTTAGTCGTCCTAAGAACCGTGTGATCCTGAATGTGAAACGTTGAGTCACACATGGCGTGGACAGAGAGGTGAACTTCCCTCAAACATCCCAGTATTATGAATAAAGGGAACAGTGGGGCGGGAAATGGGGAACACAATGCTGTTTATGCACCAGAGAGCTTTTAAGTAAAACGGGCCATCCATATATATAGATATATATAGATATCTATATAGATATCTATATCTATATATAGATATAGATATAGATATATAGATAGATATATAGATATCTATATATCAGCTTAGCTAGCTAGTCTTTATGCCAAGCTAAGCTGAGCTAAAAGTCTCCTGGCTTCGGCTTCTTATCTAACGAACAAATATGAGAGATATCTAACTCTCAGCAAGGAAGTGAAATTTTTTTGCCCAAAATGTCATACTTTTTATTCGACCAACTAATCACGGTGGCTCACATCTACATTAAACAGATGCGTTCTCTCGTACCTGTGTACATTTCTCGTGTAGATTTAGCTTCAACCTTAACGATAATGTCCAACTTTAAGTCATACAGTAACATTGCAGTTAACTGGTCCAAAACAACAAGATAAACTGTATTCTACATGAGGCCTGCAACAAACCATTATTTTACCCTCTAATTGAATGTCAAATAGTTTTTTGTTTTTGATAAACGTTTTAGTTGAACTTATTCAATGGTTTGATTTTAACTATAATATGAAAAAAATTTCAGAGCCCACGAGAGCGTCTTCAAAATGCGTCTTGCTTGTTTAATTCAGTTTACATTGATCTAAATAAAATAAAAAAAGTACATAATTAAATATGAAGGAGAAAAAAAAATAGAACATGTGGATGTTTGTCATTTTGTCTTGATAAATAACATAAAATCTTTAATATTTGATTGACTAGTCGATTAAAGTTTTAGTTCAGCATTTTGGGAGCTTGTAGGGAAATTTTGTGGCCTTTGGACAGCGCCAGGCTAGCATCGCCCCCGTTTCCAGTCTTTATGCTAAGCTAAGCTGAGCTAAAAGCGCTAACCCACAGCAAGGAAGTGAAAAAAGTGTACTTCCCAAAATGTCGAACTTTTCATTCGACCAACTAATCACGATGGCTCACATCCACATTAAACAGATACAGTTAACTGGTCCAAAACAACGAAGCCAAAGTTCGTCAGTGACCAACAATCACATGTCTGAATAATCGTATCGGCCCGTTTATATTTATATATTTGAACTACAAACTTTAAACAATGAACAGCAGGTATTTTATTTTGTGGTTCTGTATGCAGGTTTATTTCCCAGCACACGCTTTATGTTTCACTTTACAGCTTTCAACACTGACTCAGCCTCTTGAGAGAAGCTCGCTAAAAGGAGTCGGACAAGAAAAGTGCATTCGCAAATCCCTCTGTCGCTCTCTGTGTCAACCATTTATCTTTAGAGTACAGAGACGTGAGTTTGTCAAAAAAAAAAAAAGAATAATAAGAAGAAGAACACCGCCACTGACCCACTTTGGATGCCACAAAAGGAAGCGACACTCAATGCGCCGAAAGACGAGAGGAAGGGAGCTTCAGGCCGACTGTCCCGCCGCACTGTTTAACTATGTGACGGCTTCATTTCGGTCGGTAATGAGGACACCGCGCTTTGCTTGGATTAAAGCGGGGCATCTGGCCAGTCTACCCCCAAGGACAGAGCAGGATGGAAAATATAATATGTAAAAATAGAGTTCCCTCGTTCCCTCTCACTTGCATGTAATTCTCAGAAGTCCCCTGCTTTTTAAAAAAAAATTATAATTTTTACAGGTCAGAAAAGACAGTAATGACACATTACATCACACTTAAAAGGTCAGATCATAATCTCTCCGCCAGAAACGTCATCTGCCAATTCCTTCATCATTGTGTGTGTGTGTGTGTGTGTGTGTGTGTGTGTGTGTGTGTGTGTGTGTGTGTGTGTGTGTGTGTGTGTGTGTGTGTGTGTGTGTGTGTGTGTGTGTGTGTGAACAGGCTTTTGTAACCCTGCATGCGTGCAGACCAGTGAGCAGGATGAGTTTGAATGTCCATCACACACGCGTTGTGCTAGGAAAGTTACACAACACCTCTCGTGGTCGTATGGACGTGACGCGCTACTGGGGGGGGGGGATTACGGGGGCGAGGTGGGATTCTGGGAGTTTAGGGCAAACTCAGACTAATGTATCTGTTGCGTATACTGCATGTATTTAAGGCTGTTAATCTGTAAATATAGGCTTTTCACAGAATGTTACCTCATTTCCTCTTGTATAGGGGACAGCAGTTGAGCTACGCCCCCCCCCCCCAAGCCCCCCTCCACGTTTGGAAGTGTTGTGAACATCGTGTGGATGGATGAAAGCAGGTTGTGTTATATATGCTAACATTTCATATTTACACAGCTAACAGCCATATTTAGCATTACGAAGACGTTGGTTCCCAGATCGTGTGAGAGGGTGTTGCTGAGACAGAGAAAGGTCCCGAACAAAGTGAATTTTCTCTGGATTCTTCCTTCTGAAAAATGCAATTTTAGTGTCAGAATGTTCGTAAGATGTGTGGCCTGTGAAAAAATGGGTCCAATATTTACTTTGGTGACTATGGAGCGAAAGAATCGGTCATAATCTGTGTTCACGTTCACTTCTCCAATTGGTGTTAGTAGACTCGGGACCTGCTGCTAGCCTCCTAAAGGAGCGTGTTCTCTTTAATGGTAGCACGGCCACCTTTAGCCAATCAGCACACAACACAAAGTGCAGCTTTGTTTTGTAGCTGTTTGGTCGTAAACCGAAGCATCGGACAACTTTTTGTCCTGATGATGGTGCTAGATGAAAAGTCCGAGTGTTATTCAACGTTATTACAAGTCCTCCCCCGTCAACATGAGCGGATGGATCGGCGAGATGTTTTAGACGGGACCAAAGTGGTGGACTGACAGACCGCTAGCGTGGCTAACAATTTAATACAAAGGTGATTAATCTGTGTCTCCCTGACATTGAAAACACATTACAGTAGAATAATTGTAGAATAAACATAATATTTGACTTGCTTTATGTTAGTAGTAATCATAGTCGGCCATTACAGGGGAGCAGAAATGTACAAATATACCTTTTTTAAAAGCCTCTGTTATTGTTTTAAAAAAATGAATTCTTAATTTAAAGATAATTCTGTGAAACAACATATTTATTAATCTAAACATCACTTCAAGGCGATTGGCTCAGTAACGTCTTGAAAATGTTTCGCCACTCATCCAACAGGCTTCATTAGTTGAGTGAGCTCAGAGCTTTGTTTCTACTAATAATAGTGATTTAACATTCTGTTTTTGAATACAGTAGTTCCAGATTAACAAGGCTGAATCTAATGATTATTTTCATTACCGATCAAGTAATTATTTTCTCGATTATTCGTCCGTCTATCAAAATCAGAAAATAGTGAGAAATGTCTTAGGTTTTCCCCAAAAGTCCAAAACCACAAAGTATTCAGTTTACTGTCGTGTGTATGAGACAGAAAAGCTGCAAATCTTCACATTTGAAAAACTGAAAGCAGTGAACGACTGGAATTTGTGCTTCAAAAAAATAGTTGCAGATTGATTTTTTTTTCTGTCAATCATTGCAGCTGTGATCGTTAAAAATATCTATAATGAATCCAGTGAGTACTGCACAGAGGGGGGATCTGTTTTTTTAGACCGCACCTCTTTCATTATTTTGTCATTTTCCCCATTAAGTCTGGGCTGCAGGCGTTCGTGTGTTATACATAACAACTTCATCTTCTTCTTCAGCGTTTTAATTTGATGGATGCGCCGCACACTCCCAGCCAACAGGAAGTAGAAACGCTGCAGCGAATGCTGCCAAGGAGTCGATCTTGGCCCTCCGAGTGTTTATCACAGTTTGAGATGAGTGTTAAACAACGAAGTGCTGCGTCACCGCGCAGGGAGCTTTTAAGCAAGATGTGCAGCCTCATGTCTGCTGGGCATGAGGCGACGTCGTGCAGCTGGACTTCAGAGAGCTGGACTTCAGAGAGCTGGCCTTCAGAGAGCTGGCCTTCAGAGAGCTGGCCGAGAGTTTGGGGGGGGGGGGGCGATTACATCAGCCTGCATCCCAGAGTTTAATATTAATGAGCCCGTCTGCCGTGACCGAGTTAGGGAACGGCTCTGGAGATGAGAAACGGGGAGCAGGTGCAGGCCTGAAGCAGCAAGTGGTGATGACGAATCGCTGCACATTTCCCCGAGAACATGACGGGGAACATTTACATAGTGTGTGTGTGTGTGTGTGTGTGTGTGTGTGTGTGTGACTTCCAATGATAAGGAGCCACAGGAAGGGAAAACATGTGATCCATCCCTGCTTCATTTTCACTTTCACTATTTCCACAGGAAATGTTGGGGAATTCCTTTGAGTTATGTTTCGACAAAATTAGAAATTCAGTGTCCGTATACGGCGGGTTCAAAGCTGTATTTCTTTTTACAGTCAGCAGTGCTTTTCTTTCATTTTGATTAGAGCTGAAACGATTAGTTGATCAACAGAAAGCACTCATCACGCATGCTTGTTCCAGCTTCTCCAATTTGAGTTTTTGCTGCTTTTCTCTGTTTTATATCTGTTGATTGGGATCATTTTTTGTCAAAGGTTTGGCCTCGGGAGAAATTGTGGTGGGCATTTTGCGGTATTTTCTGACATTTTATAGACAAAATTATTAATTGATTCAATGGGGAAATACTTACTTATTAATCAATAATTAAAAAAAATATCACACACATACACACCAAAGCAACCATGTACACATTTAGCATAAATGAAATAGGATAAAATTGGAAAAGTTATGACCAAAATATCTGATCAAAGAATCTATGCTTACAAAAGCACTCAATGCTAATTTCTGAAAGTAAGACAGACATATTTCAGTACTCAAAAAGTCTTACAGTGTGATACCCAACTGAAGCTCCATCTCACAATTATTTTGCATTAATTGATTGATTTGGTCACTAAAATGAAGCCAGACAAAAATGTTGCCATTGTACGTTTCTGCAAACAACGGATACATTGAATGTCGATGTTTTTGCACTCGGTCAGAGCAACACACGCGTTTTCTTTGCAGTTCAGCCTCTTTGTATTTTTTCATTTGAAGGATTTTTAGACGCCTGAAGAAGTAAAAGCATCTGGTATTTCACAAGAAATGCAAAAATGAGAGAAATATTTTCATTTCTTCCTTAAACCTTTAATCATCAAATGGCGCCTCTAATTTATCCCCGTTTGGGAACCCACAACAAAAATCACTATCACAGTTCACACACATTTTTATGAAACTTTTCTTTTAAAATGACCATCGAGGCCAAAAAGAGGCCTTACTGGCTCATCTGAACTATTTTTTTCTTTTCTTTTTAAAGCAACATTCTCAAACAAAAGATGTAAATTCAGCAGTTGATCAGCAAAAGAAAAACCTGCGATTACGCTGCACATGGATCATAGAGTAATGGCTTAAAGTTGTCTAACGAGAGTAGCGACTGAATGAATGAAGGAAGTAGCTCGTCGTGACTGCAGTTGTTCTCGCTCATTGTTTGGTCGGGAGCCATTCAGCGCTGACGTCATCACAAATACAGAAGCAAAGAAAGCACAGTTCAAACAAATGCCGGACCAATTGAAAAATTATCTTTAATGTAGAATATATCCAAATAAATGATCGATTTGTGAATCAGTCCACCAATTAAGCCTATGAACTCAAAATTCCATCTTTTCAAGTTCATCAGACTGTCAAAAATAAAATAGAGGTGCTGTAATCTAATCGGCTACTGGCTGTAGCCCCACGTTTAGCGAATCGATCTCTTTGCCCTAAACTCTCGGCAAGAAAGCGAATGAAGATTTACCAAAATGCTAGAATATTCCTTTCAGCTTTAGCTCAACTAAATAGATCATTTCTGCCCTCTGAGGAGCTCTATGTTTGTACAATAATATATGACTAAACCATCTCTGTGCTCTGATGAAAAGCAGTCCAACCTGCATGAACTAATCAAAGATTTGAGAGTACTTGACATTTTAAAAAGGCTTACATAAACAAGTGCATAATTTGCTTTTGAAAGGACACTCAAGAGCAGCAACAATGGGCTTATGAATTAGTCACCTCACTCATGTTTTTCCTAAGTGCATGGTGGAGAAGTGGAGCCGGTGTCTTTTTAGTCAAAGACGTGAATGAATATGTGGAGCCACAAACCGGTTATGAGACCGCTCAAAAGCACTGTATAACTGAATGCATTAATAAGTAATACTGTAAGTTAACTGATAGTAAAACGGAATACAAAACTTTGTTTCAAGCGAAACACTGGTGCAATTTGTCAGATCTGACCAGAATTTTAGTTTAAATAGAGGTTTGATTGTATAAAAGTCTATGAGAAAATGACTCTACTTCTCTCTTGATTTATTCCCTCAGTAAACATTGTAAACATGAGTTTATGGTGTCAATCTCTAGTTTCATGTCTTCTTCAATACAGCATGACGTTCATTTAGTAAATGATGCTCCATTTAGAGTCAAACAGACCATAAAACAGGGGATGCTTTAGGGCGGGGCTAGCTTGTGATTGACAGGTCGCTACCACAGCGTTGTCTGGGAGTTGTCCGTGTGTTCTTCTTTGAACTTTAACCCTTTGTGTTTTCTTCATGAAAGTAAAATTGTAACATTTTGGTCTTAAAAATATCTTATTCAGCATTCGCTTGTACTTAGCTCCACCCTCTTTTGTCCCTTCTGGTTGCAACAAACCAAGATGGCAACGACCAAAACGCCAAACTCAAGGCTTCAAAACGTTGACTAACAAGACTGACAAGACTAAACCGTAGATGGAGCCAGAAAAAAACGAGTAGCCCCCATGATGTCAAAACCGCAATTATCCGTATACTGTGTTACATACTGCTGCTTAAACGCTTGTAATAGCATCATGTAATCAATAAGTCTCGGGCGACTGTGTGTGTGTAAATAAAAGCTGACAGTGTGACAACAACCCCCTCCGATAAACCTGCTAAAGCACTCCTTCATTATCCACGAGGGGAAAACTGCTCAGCGGCCCGGATCTGACACCGACCCGGATCAATGACCTAAACACAAACTGTCTCCTGAGCGCACATGAGGCCACACGGCTCGTCTCATGTGGCGCTACAAGAGGGAGCGTGTGCAGTCACATTACTGACCCACAGTTGGCGATGACGGAGGAGGTGCACATTCTCGCCGCAGAATGGGCCTCTTGTTTGCCAACGTCATGTAAATCCCATGATGGGATTCAAGTCCTCCTGGGGGAAGTCATCCTGGACGCGTCATGAAAAACATTGTTTTAATGTTACAGCCGGAAGGGGCAAATAAACTTTTCAGGAAATATTCAGGGAGCCTCCATTGCTTTTCAGGGAAATGAGGTTGGAGTCTGTGACGTAAGCGTCTGCAGTCGCGCGCTGTACTATCAACAGCCGAAACCAGGTAAACCAGCCGCGGTATGCAAAAGGGCCACGGGGACAAACGGAGCGTGACTCACTCTGGATTATCACTGACATGCTTCATTTGAATTTATGAAAAAAAACTCCAGTGTGGTCTCGTTCAGGCTTCGGCCGAACAGGAAAGGCTGCGTTGGTCTCGACCTACTTTACATTTCGGTCTCGTACGCGTTCAATTGAGCGGCTGCGTCCGTCCACCTGACAGATGCTGTTTGTCTCAGACTCTCGACTTGGACTTTATTGTCCCCGAAGGGAAAACCAAGAAAATACAGAAACTGGAGCACAAGAAACATAAATCATAATAAAATATACAAAACACATAGGTGCAATACAAATATAGAAAACTTTAACAGAAGTTCACAGAAGAAAATTTGCATGAAGGTGAGAAAATGATCAAAGTAATGACTCATTTGCATAATGGTTGGCTTTGTTTAAATGGCAAAATGCCAATCTTTTGAAGGCCATGAATCGTATACAACACTTATAAATGAGTCTGACTGACACAAATGCTACTGTTTCCATAAGTAGAAGTCAAAGTTTCAGGCTTTCGGATTCAGCTTTTTACTTTAATTATGGATTATAATTATATAATTATTATATATTATTATAATGAATTTAGTGATGGATGTTCAAAATGCATTGAAGTCCATGGATAACATTTTGAATACATAAAATATGAACATTGTTTAACATTGAACAATAAAACAAAACCAGGAGGGATAATCCATTGTATGCCGCAGTTGTCAGACAAAAATGAGACTCTGATTCATTGTGCGTTTGGGGATTTGAACCAAAAGGTGCCATACAGTATTCGGTTAGTGACTTGTGCTTTTTTCCTCCACCAGTGTACTTGCTGTTTTGTGCGCAGGCAGGTGGTTGGAGCTCTTTGTTGTGCTTAGTCGTCTCGTATTTCTTTGAAAACCTGAATATCAAAGTCCTGACGGGCCGACCTGTTTTGTTGCTAACAAAGGCCGTCTGATCAGCATCCAACCCGTTATGACCCGCCAGAGGTTTTAGATCCTTTTACACAATGTATTCACGTCACATTGTGTAGCTCCAGTGTTTTACTTAACTTAAACTGACATTCAGCGAGCAGGTATGTTAACCGAACGGAACAAAGACGCTTTGTGGGGAAATGAGGACAGACCTGGGGTCAGAACCTACAGGATCTGCTGGAGGCCCAGGCCGTGTTGCTAGGCCTGCTGGAGGGAAGGGACGCACGGGAAAACCAGAACCAGGACTGCAGGTAGCAGACGGCCAGACGGCCAGACGGCCAGACGCCTGCTGCAGTAACATGAGAGCTTTTCTAAAGGGACACTTTCGTCCACAGGCACCGCCAGAATCATCACAAAATGAAAGTTCCCCGTAGTAACTTTAAGTAAACGTACCAATGACGTTGCATTTGGATTGAAAACGCATTTGCACTTCAATGGGGTCACAACGCGTCTCTGACCGCCTCACAGTGCCGCCTACATGTGTTTCGGGTGCATTTACACCTGTACTTTCATGTGGATCGCAATCCAATCATCCAAATCACATCTGAAACGTGACCCCAACTGCTTCAGACGGGTCGCAAGCCAAAGGGGCTACTACCACTGGTGAGATCTTTAACAACGTGATGTGTTTTATAAACTTATGTTTTTGTCTGAAAGCTTGATATGAAAAGTGACTAACTGCCAAATACATTTCCAAAAGGGCAATATCTCCTTATGAAACACAGAAGTATAAAGTACCATTAAATGGATTTATACCAGCTGTGGCTGGTACGTAACCCATAGATATGTAGACTAGAGATTAATAATGCGTCTGTCCCAAACACAGCCGTGGAGGAGGAAAGTAGGAAGGTCACTGTTTTAAAGTTCATCGGTCCGTCATGAGCTGGAAAATCTACATTAGCACTATTTCCTTTCTCCGACACCCTTTGAGTTATGTTCCCTGTTCTCACATTAATAAATAACGTCAGTTTAGTTTGATGACTGCTGCACATTCCGCTCTGCGTTTATGATTAACTCTGCCGATTGGAGTCGGAAACCAGAATCCGCCGTCTCAGTGGAAGAGATGCTGCTGCTGCTGAGCTCAGGAAAGTTTCAGCGACAGTCACGGGGGAGCTTACATAACCCGGAGAAACTGTTTGCTTCAAGAACTTTATATACGTGCAAAGAAAACTAAAATCTGGATTTCTTTTCTATTTCTATTTTATTCATGTGTAAATGCTACACAGCATCGGCTTGTTGTGAAAAAAGGAGATTTGACTCATTGAATTTTGGTGACTCTAAAATAAAGGAACAATAATCACTCTTACGGGGGGGCATTTCCAACAATCCAACTAGGAAACAACAACAAAGTACTTTAAATGTGAGTAGTTGTATGACCTAACAGAGTGATGATGCAGTTCAATAATCACGACCCATTAATCCGGATTTAGTTTGAGTCTCCTGATTACTTTTTGTTCTTTAATTTCCCCCCTCTGTCTTCTGTTTAAGTCACTCTTCATCTGCCACAGACGTCACTCGGCTTGATTGCCAGTGTTTCTCTTACATAAAGCACAAGGCCAGCAGCAGCAGCAGAAAGCTGCCTCGTGGAAGACCAAAGCTCTTTATCTTCTTTCGGTTGAGTTGATGCATGGCTGCCGTCGGTTGGCCCGAGGCTGCGACGGCTTTCACTTCTGCATGACCTCCGGTGTTTTCTTTACATCTCTGTGTCCTTTCATTCCTCCCTGAGTGCCGCGCACACAGAGGAAGGATGGTGACGCCCCGCTCAGACGATGGGGTTGCATAAGAAGCCAGTGTTTTTATTTCTTTATTTCTTATCTTCTGTGAACTAAACTCCGCCGGTCTGTAACTGGGTTAACGCTGCTGCAGCCGGACTGGACAGAGCCATGCAGCGGGGTGAGATCTGATCTCAGAGCAGCAAGTTGTCTCCGACAGCTTTGACCTGACATTAAAGATGCCACTTTTAGAGTATTAAAACAGAGTAGGCGATTCATCAATTAACGGCCATCGACTTTGATAAATAATCGTTAACATTCCTTTAGAGAACTTTTTCATTTTCCAATTCCAGCTTTGGATTTGTTTTATATTTTAATTGAATATCTTTGGGTTACATTGGTCAGTTTTTCACTGTTTTTCTTGTGTTTTACAGAAAAATTAATTGACAACAAAAAAGAAAAGTTGGCAGATAAGTCAATAATTTAATAATAATAATTTAAGTTGGGTTCAGCCCGAAACAGTTTGAGTATTTGTCTTAAAGTACTTTATTTTATGGTATTATTTTTTCATCCTAAAGTGCACCGTGCAGCTAATAATTAGAAAGCGCTCGTGGTGCTCATGGAGGTCTGAGTGCCGCTCTAATTGGACGTTAGCTCAAAGCGCTGGTGTGGGCTGATGCACATATTGTCAGCATGTAATTGGCCCACAATGAGGCTGGAAACTGTGGGTTTCTTTCTCTGTGTGATATGAAGGTCAGTCAGAAAATAGAGCCATAAAGAGAAACAAAACGGCAGCGTCGGCGTACAGAGAATAAACCGAGTGATCTGTATTTGGCATCTTCTTTAAAGTGTGATACGGTTATGGTTACGGTCTTAAATACTGTGATATTTTTTTTCCCGCTATAAAATCCAGGCCTCGGTCCTAATCCCACAGGGAGTCTTCTAATGGAGGATTTTAACAGCAGATTACAGCCTAAGACTCTATGCTACATGATGCTGGATTTTGATTTATTTCATTTTTCTGTACTCATGTTTTCTTTTTTTTCTTCTTTTTTTTTTTTTTTTTACAGACGTCATGAAACACCAGATGGAAAACAGAAATAATAAAACAGAATACCAAAGCCGACAAGGTCGGGGACAGCTGATGTATCTCTGAGACTTCACCTCATGCAGGTAGCAAAGATTAAAATTATATATACGCTGATTTAAAACGCACACTTCACAAATAGTCTGAGAAAGTCACGATGTCATTATGTTATTTAGATTGTGTAATCCTGGCTCATATCCTAAATTGTGCAAGTTTTATCCTTTAATTCAATAATTGATGTCTTGCAATTCTGTATTCATTCAAGAGATGTTATAATGATGTTATTTTACAGGTTTTATCCGTCGTATCACTTTAACTGTTCTTAGTGGGTTTCTACTGGAGTATGCATGATCTTAAACGTGTATTTTGTTTTATGAATAATTGTGCTGCCAGGTCTGTCTGGAGATGGTTGACCTTTCGACTTGTAAGTATTTTGATGTGGTAACCTTTCACGACTTTGTGTGTGCGAGTATGAATCGCAGCTTTTGCGGTTCGCTATGAAAACCAATCTCCGGTCAGACGGAGTCCTGCGCCGAGTTTATTCTGCACCCAAAATGCATCAACGATGCAAACGAGTCCCACTCTGGTAGGAGGTGTCGGCGGCGCCCGTCAGCCCCGGTCTGTCTGAGCTGTGAGTCACTTCCTCCGGACAGCTGACGGAGGAGAGCTTAACACTTCCAAATATTCCCTGACGGTGATGCACCAAGACAGATGTGACCGGTGAGGCCCAGTTTCAGAAGGCTTTCAGTGACGACCCCGATTCAGCTATGAAGTGAAGGATAAACTTGCCCAAAATCACTTTATTCAGCTTTTGAACCCATCATAAAACGCTGACACTAATACAAAGCATGTTAAGGTTCAGATTTATAGTTTTTTGAAGGCTATACAAAACTTCCCTCAAACCTGAGAGCTGTGTTCAGAGTCCCGGGTCTTCTAAGAGATAGAGGTGAAACCATAAATCGTTACCCTGCTCTCTATTATACATATTTCTCTTTCCAGATATGCCTCATAGATCCGTTTGATTATGAATTGGAATGATACGTGAAGGGTCAGGTCAGGTGACGAGGTTCAGTGTCTTCGAGCTGAAGACCAAACCGTGAGCCAGGCGTTGGATTGCTGATGAAATGACGAGACCTGTAATCTGCTTTTTCACCCCAATACGAATACTAGGTTTTACGATGTTTGGTAGGAAGGTTTGTTGCGACGCAGAGGCATTAAGATACAGCGTGACGTAACCTTCAGGAAACCATCGCCTTGGTGTCAGCAGTCTGAAAACCTCCTTTTAGAAGCAGTTCTTTTAGTAAGCAGTGCGATCAGTACGCAAACTGAATACGGTTGTTTTTTGAGTGTGCACCCTTCTCCCACAATGCAATGCACAATGGAAATGGGGGAGCTACACACAGCTCACATGTGGGTGATGAGCTCCAAAGAAATCTTTCAAAAACAAAACAACGTATGATGCAATGTTTTTTTATGGTACCTCACGAAATGTCATTTTGTTATCACCAAGTACTTCCTGTAAGAATAAATAGAATATTTTGTTTTGTTTACTTACTAAGTGCTCAAACAGTATGACGATTAGTTTGTTGTTGTTCAGCTCATGACTCAGATTGTTCAGTGACATAGAGTTGAAACTTAAAATTCTTCAGTCAAGAACAAGAGTGACATGCCATAAAATGCTTCCTCAGAGAGCAGCGGGTCCGTTCTGCAGGAGGACGATGCAGAGAGACGCAAAGAAGACTTTAACCACGGCGGCTGTTTGTGTTTGTGTCTGTGTCATGGGGGGAGGGGGGGCGGGGGGGTGGGGGGGGGGGGGCAGACAGGGCAGGTGTGAAAGAACTCCTCCAGTCGGGGAGGGCTTTCGTCTGATGCAGGATTAAGAAGCCGTGAAGTGTTATGGAAGAGGGTGCATCATCCTAAGGCCGCTACAGCGATGCCATTCTGTGTCACAGATCCAATGTCACGTCCCCGTTACACAACCGAGCCCCGTCCCGCTCCTGAGAGCCGGGCTCGGCCTGAGCTGGATATCTGAAGCCACACTGAGCAAAAGAAGGAAGATCAGTGCTGGAGGAAGTACTCCGATCTTTCAGTAAAAGTAGTAATAAGTATTAGGGTCAACATATAGAATAGAATACAACTTAATTAAAGTATCAATTATGTGGAAGGGCCTATTTCAGAAAAATATGTTTTATTGGATTATAATTGCTGCATTACAAGTGAATATCACTTTAATGTTGCAGCTGGTGAAGGTGGAGCTCATTCGTGGACAAGTTTTTATCTTAATCTATAACAATACATCATTATGTATTTGTTGGTTATACTTTGTATTATTAATTACAATCGACAAAGTAACCAAAGTTATCAACTAAACGTAGTAGACTAAAAAGTACAATATTTGCCCCTGAAATGTAGTGGGGGGAAAATGAGGATACTAAAGGAAAGTACAAGTACCTCATAGTTGTACTTAAGTAAATGTACTGAGATACTTATCTTTCTCTTATCTTGAGAAACATATCTGCTTAATACGCGACCTATTCTCAAGAGGAATGAAGCCAGATTAAAGAATCTCGTTTGGACGATCCGCTGTGGAGATTTAAGATGGTATTTTATTTTATTATTCATGGCGATTGTGTAATCTTGTCCCATATCCCAAAACAGCACACGTTTAATATATTTATACGCCGCGCTCCTCTCTCGTCTCTGCCGTTCGGGGCCCAGCCGAGGGCCACTTTGACACACTCCAGACGCAGAGACTCGGAGATCCCACGTGGTGCAGGACGACTTGATCGAATCTTCTTTGGCCAATTTGGGTTTAATTTGTCCAAAGTGAACGCTGCAGAGAGCATCTCTCTCTCTCTCTCGCTCTCTCTCTCTCTCTCTCTTTCTCTCTCTCTCTCTCTCTCTCTCTCTCTCTCTCTCTCGCTCTCTCTCTCTCTCTCTCTCTCTCTCTCTCTCTCTCTCTCTCTCTCTCTCTCTCTCTCTTTCTCTCTCTCTCTCTCTCCCCCTCCCCTCCTTCCCACCTCTCAGCTCTGCTGCTCATGTTCCCTGTTATGTAACCGTCCCAGCTGAGTAATTGAATCATCCGTGTACTGAACGACGTCGCCGGCCAAAAAGCTCCGACATGAATTCCAGTGTTAAATGCCTACTAAGTGTCGTAACCACTGTCACTTATTGACGTACTACTAATTACTCTGTGTTTGGGGCTTGAACAAACGGTACCCCCCCGCCCCCAACACACACACACACACACACAGAGAGACATAATTAGTTTACAATATGTGGTGAATAGCTTCCAGTGAGTGGTGGACATTCCCCTACAAGGTCACAGTAAAAAGGTGAATTGAAAGACTGGCAGCTCAGTGTGATTGGTTTAAAGCCCGAGAGCGTTTTTTAAATGGAGCCAATAAGGAGGATGCGGTCTCTCTCCCGGTTGCTACTGGAGATGATGGTTTCAAGAAACTCAATCTGTCATAAATCAGTTTTACTAACCTGCAAGTTGGCACACAATTTTTCACTTGAGATTGATGAGACTGAATTTTCTTCCATAAGATGTTATGGGGCCACAAAAGCGTATTTCATCATACTCTTCAATCATACTCCGATGTTACGGTTGCCATTTTCGTTTTTCCCCAATCTCACTCACTTGTCACCCCCGGCTCCCTTACAGTCTCGTACCGTGTCTAACTTTAGTGGATCATAACATATCGGGTATGGAATTCATCTGCAGACACAGACATCCATAAAAAAGTCCACACTTTTTCATGGATGTTTTTTCAGTTTTTGAGCCACGACAAAATGTTGCCCACAACAGACAAGGTGAGACTTGTTTTTAGCCCAGCTGATTGTCAGAAATCCCTTTTGCTACTGAAACGGATAGCCGGGAGTCAATCACGGTATAAAACAGTCAATTCAATTTTCAAAAGTTGTGAATAGCCTTAACCACGCGAGGTCATTGAGCACACATGCATAAATGAGCACACTAAAATATTAGGTTGATGGGTCCAGAAGTATGTGAGATTAGCTATGGACTTTGGCAGATTTTTGTTTGACTTTATAAAAAAGATTAAAGATTAAAAAAAAAAGAGATATTTTTGCTGTGAACAAAACGTGCCGGTGCTTCTCGTACATCAAACATCGAAAGGCTCGAGGTAGAATATTGAAAATAGTTGTGGTTTATTATGTTTGTGAAGCGGTTCTAGCCACCATAAACAGCCCACCGAGGCCTGAAATACGGAGGTTTCCTGTGGATCGTTTGGAGATTCACTTACTGGGTCAAGGATGAAGGGGAATTTGTGTGAAGACAAGAGGTCGGCGAGGTTAATCACAGCGCCGTCACGCAAACAGCATTACGCAACTGCTTCAGGTGTTTCTCCATTTTTTTGTTGTTAAAGATTCACAAAGGGCACTGGGTCGTAGGAGCCTGCAGGAAAGGAGAACTGTGGGAAAGTTTAAAGGCGTCTCGTTATTGATCACTCAGACACCTTACATCCCGACAAATGTTCTCAAATCTCTCCTCCTTCTTTCTCCTCAGAGGAATGCCCTTGTTTATATGCCGAGAATGGGCTTCTGCAACTCCTCCTGCTTTCCCCAAAGCCCAGGGATTCCTCACATAAGACAGTTCGCTATTCTTCCGAACAATGCCAAGTTTGTCCGTGCGTCCTCGGGGCCCCACGCCGTTCCTTCAGCCACCGAGGGAGACATTCTTTCCACTCCGTGGCTTCCCCGGAGAGAGCGGCTTTCCACTCGTCTGGTTTTATACACACAGGTGGAAGTGGGTCACCGCAGTGCGTGTGACGGCGTTTTTATTATAGAGAAAACAGCACTGCATCTGGGGATGTTGGGGATGGGGATGTTCGTCCGACTGCAGCAAGTCAAACTGAGTGCATTTATTTGGGCCAAGATGGTGCTCTCATTCAGCTTGTGTGCATCTTATTCGTGTCCCTGCCTCCCGGTTCTGACATCAATGCATAGTTTTGCATAAACGGAGACAACGCTGCCGTCAAGGAGTTCCCAAAGCAAAGTTTTTCATTTCTCTTTGACGTCAGAACATTGGATGCCAATACCGCGCTTGGATCAACCCAACCCGTGCTTAATTTAAACCGTGCATTCCTCCTCCCTCTCATTTACAGTGATCGCGGCCTGTCAATGCCTTTTTAAAAGTAGCACCGTGTCATCGTTTGGACGCAGGAGGCTACAACAGAGTCGGTCGTCACGCCTCGCCCAGCTGGTTTTGGTGCTGCGGTGCAGAACAAAGGGAAAGCACGTGGGAGAAAACAGTGAGCATGTTGTCTCTGCACGGATTCTTAATAACTTATTACAGGCTGTTTAAGTCGGGCCTTAATATGCTCCGACAATCTGAGTTCATCTGCAGGCCTGACCTGAGCTGAACTGAATGGAGCCGCGGTAATCTTTCTCCTGCTGGAACTCAGCTCCTGTACGGACAGAGACCACAGTGGTAATATCGAATGTCGTGTTTGTAGACACGTGAGTCAGAGTGTTTGTACACAAGCAGGAGTTTTATTTTTGTGGAATCAGACCTTGTGATTATGGCCTGCATTTTGTGCTTGATCCAAATTCCCAACCTAAGTATGTACCCATCCATCCATCCACATGTCTGTCCGTCTGTCTATATTTTAATTTACCAACAATGCAAACTAAACATTTCCCACTGCTGCCGCTTCACAATAAAAGCATGAAAAGCAACTGAGGAAACACGGGGAGGCTTTTATTGTGAAGCGGTCACGGGCCGTGCTCCTGGCAGTGATTGCTCATTAAAAATGCTTCTACGAATGAAGTCGGCAGCCTTTTCATCGTTTTGTTTTGACATCACATCTAAAACTACCCGTGCCGTGTGCAGCATGAAGTCACATCGGTGCACTTATTAACGACTTTAAAACTTCTCTTTATTAAAACAACGAGTTTGTTTGGCTGCGCTGTAAACACACAATCAAGTTGCTCTTGTTGTATTCCTGACTAAGTAGCCGCTCAATCTTATTGGTTTATAACTTTTGAGCAGACAGCTAGTTTTTCTTTATTGTTTTTAGTCGTCAAAAAATAGAAGTATATAAAGAGCAAATGTCTCATTAAAATAACACATGCGCGATGACAAAAACGTCCAAACTAAATAATCTCAGCTGATTATCGCACTCTTTCCTTTTTTCCGTGACTCTTTCGTACTTTTCAACGCGATCGATCCTGCCTCTGTGATGACGGCAGCTTTTCTCCTTCAACCTGGGAAGGAAATGTAAATGCCGGTGGCTTCTCCTTTGTTGCTCGGTAGAAAGCAGCTGGTTGATTTAACCAGAGCAGAGATCAGAAGGTCCCGTGCCTTCACCGCCGCCTCCTGCTCGCGGCCTTTGAAGTTTTCTGCGCGCAGCCTCGGTTCGGGATAAAAGAGCATCCTGCATCCTTCACAAGTACTTCCATAATCACTACTGCATCGCTGCTGCACGTCGCGCTGTCGGCCCGATGCAACAGAATGGGAGTCTGTTTATGCAAACGAGGAAGATGCCAGGCTCACGTAACTGTCCTATATCCAAGGAGACTCCAAACACTGCTCGGCTTCTACAGGCTGCACATCCCCCAGCGGCGGGAACAGCGTGGAACACCAGAGGCTGCAGGCACCTGTGCCACACGCCGAACTTCAAAGTGTGAACATCATTGCCGAGTCTCTGAGTGCCTGGGAAGTGTTTACTGGGACACTGTAATAGCTGGAAAAATTGGAGCAGATTCATGTCTGCTGTGAATCATGCAGCCATGAATATTTAAATGGGAGGCAGAGCTTCTATTTCCAGACGAGCTTAACAAATACATTTTATAGGTGCTTTGCGAGATTGGGATCATTTATATAAAGTGGGGCAGGATTGGCATGTTTTTGTGGGCCAACCCTGGAAGTTAGCATCGCAATGGTTCCCTGAGCAAAAAGCCAATGGGATTTGTCCATTGGATTTTTGGATTATTGCAGAAAATAAGCTCTGTTGCAAACAAAAGTTAAGGATATGCATGTTTTGATAATCTTCACAAATAAACACCACTATTTATGCTTTTTGAAGGAATTGGCAGAAGTAAAAAAGTAAAAAAAAACTACGGCCGCACGAACGCCAGTTTAGGTTCCGGTGTGATGATGTTTTGTAGTCTCATTTAGCCTTTTGTTAGCGTACGCTTTTTTAAAACACTTAAAAGCTTCAAAATTCACGAGCGGTAGTTACGGGTGTATTTTATTGTAGAACAAAACGTTAAATTCTCTTAAGCGCGTGTTAACCACAGAACCTATTTCAGGCATCTTACCAAAACGACGAGGGAGCCGAACGTTCAAAATGCTGACTCATTTCTGAGTTTTAGGACTCGTTCCTGCAGCACTCGATTGCCTCCACACAGCTCTCAACATGGCCACGGTTGATCCGGCTCATAGCTAACAGCGCTAATTAGCTGAAACAAATGTATGATAGTACATTTTTTATTTTATTTTGATGTAAACAGCAGCAATGGTTTGTTTTGAGTCGTAATTGTTCCAGTTTGTAGTTTTTATTCCCAATATTGTAGCGATTGGAAATCTCCCATAACTCTCCAACAATTTAAACTAGGAGGGTGACGTGAGTTCTTTTTTTTACCACTTGGCTGCTTGTGTTTACGTTCCTTATGGTGTGAACATGAATGCAACATCCCACCAGTCTTTCCTGTGGGCAAACCGGGGTGTATCTGTCAGCTCTCGCTGAGTGATTCGCTTTGGTGAGACGGGTGAATACTTGGGTCAACATCAAAAGCTGCAACGTCTAAAGAACTATTTTTTTCCTTAAATCTTTAGTGTAAAACAGGAGGGAACGATCCCGGAGGCCCACGTGCCTTTTAAGCGGGCCGGTCAGCGGTCCGATCATGAGAGCGGAGGGTCGTTGATCTGAATCATGGGAACCAGAAGGCTGATCTCGTGAACCGCCTCGGCTCTTTATCTCACTAAATCATATGACAGAAGCAGAGACTCGAGAGGTTTACACTTTTACAGCATTCCTGACCTAGTTTATATACACGCACACACACAAACACACGCACACACACGCACACACACGCGCACACGCACACACACGCCCACACACACACACATTTTCTACTAGTGTTTCTGATCATGAGAACCGTTAGGTGCATTCCTGCTCAGAGCCACATGAGTGGAATTAGGGTAATATCCGATGAGAGACTTATATAATGATATTCTACAGTCGCCCGGCCTGTAACCTTTCTTTGCTTTATTTACTCTCATGCAGACACATGAGACCACGAAGAGGACGGAAATGAACGCCGTCTGTTTGCTTTAGATTATTGTGGGATAAGACAAAAGTTAATCTTCTTATGTTTATAAATGTCAACGTGTGTTGTTTTCACATAGTTTCACAGACATAAACAAAAAACATATCATGACGTTATTCAAAGCTCTGGTTGTTGACCTTTGGACACCAGAGGTAGCACGTTGGAGTACTTGAGGCTTTTATGTAACAATTTCAAAATGCCAATTCCTGGGTAAATGAGTGAAAACAAACTGTATGTTGTTGGTTTAATTCAGAGATGATGTGACATTTACAGAAAGGGCCCTGATGCTGGCATCAAAAGTACAGGTCTGATGATGGCAATACCAGTCGGTCTACCAGTTTGCTTCAGACTGAAATCGCTCTACCGCTTCTGGATCAATTGCCATTTGTTACTGATATTCATGGTCCTCAGAGTACATCAATAATGTCCTTGTACCAGTGAAAAAGCCTTTGTAACAAAATTTAGATGATCACTGGACACTAAAACTGAAAAAAATACGTTTCACTGCACATTATGTAGCCAGGGAGGAAAATTCAACATGACAGCAACTGCTTCTCTCTCAACAGCCGGGAGTGGGTGTTAGTTGGATTTTGACATCCTCTGTGTGCGTAATTGGGATTAGCCGAAACTCTGCATAATTCTGCATGATAATCCCGAAAAAAAAGCAAAAAAAACGTAATTCAGAAAGAAAAAGAATGCTGCAACTCGCTCAAACTACAAGGATTAGATAACAAATGTGGAGTGTGGATGGGAAGGAGACTGGTGAGAAAAGTGCACGGAGGGATTTCACTTAAATCTGACTTCATGAATGGATAAGCGGATGAATGGATGAAGAAGGGTATAATAACGTTCCTGACAGGAAAATGGTTTATTAGGTGAGCACACTTGAATGATGGACACCATTATTCAGTAAACTAAGGGGCATCAGTGACATACATACAAATACAACTACCCTTAATTATTCTCTCTTTCAGCAGATAATGACAAAGGGCACTTCAGAGGTCTGGACATAATGTGGAAAAAACACAGAATTAGATATTTGGAATGCAAAGTAAAAAGAGAAATGATTAAATAGATGGAAATGGAGAAATGAAGGAGAGAGTTGAGGATGTAAAGCGCTAGGTGGATGGTCATGGTGTTGAAACGAGTACAATATCGTCAAATATGTGCCCAATGCATAGAGTGTAGAGACCAGTTTGGTACACGGCTCTACAGTAAAGAGCAGTCTCCCAACACAATCTAGGTTCGAGTCTCAGTTGCAAGTTCTGTTCTATGGCAAAAAGTATGTTTACAGCCTGCTCTCTCCCCGGCGAAGTAGTCTCACATCGGCGAGGAGTGAGGCAGAGGAACTGTTCGACCCAGTGTCACCCCTGGCTACCAGCCTCGTGTTGGGCTCATTTTGTGTAACCAGTGTAGCTAACTAGCCAGCCGTTAAATTAGTCAAATTGAACAACTTAATGCTACATCCACACACTGTTGTCACAGTGTAGGAAAGCACATTGCTATCGCCGGATAAATAACAACTTTATTCGGACCATTTCCTGTAAAACCAGTATTCCATGAAAGCATGGCGAAATAAGCAAGCTAGCTAAGAAGCCAGCCCTCTGCTAGTTAGCGTGCTAATTTCACCATGCTTTCATGCCACACGTGGTTCCAGAAAATGAGCTCATCAGCGGGCAATCGCTTCATCTCTCTAATAGTTTAGCCTACCTAGCCTATGCTGCGTGTGGTGCAGCAGCTGTGACAGCCGAGGAGGATAGCAGAAGGCTAAGCTAAACTATTAGCGACATTTTACATCCATCTCTGACAACGCTTTGCCGATATTGTAGCTCGCTAGAGCCCCGAATAACAGTTTATCATCTCAAATGTATGTGATATTGATTCTGGCACCCAACAACACGGCAATATGACATTTTACTCTTTCTCTTTTGTCTCCAGTCTGTCCTTTGTTTGGCCTCTAGCTAACACCGTGATGTAATCCTGATATTATCCTGCTGTAAAAGGGTCTATATATTTGTCAAACCTTTGTTGGAGAGCAGACTGTACAGAGCTCACAGGAAATGAGAAAGGCATATTTGGACATTTGGTGTCTGGGTTTCTGTATTGTATTTAGCTATACATACCACTCTGTTGACCAAGAAATTGCCCGTCAAAAAACGCTATGTGACGTTTTTACAGCAATTTTTGTACGGATTAAACATCACAGATTAAGCTAACTTTGTTGCCTTTGAACAGAGCCACGTGCTAAACTAAGCTACGCTAAGTTAACTGGCTGCTGCCTGTAGCCTCGTCTTTATCATACAAGCATGAGTGACATCGATCTTCTCATACTGGAAATTAATAAAAACTTTTTAAGATGTTGTTTTTTACTAAACACAGCATCGGGAGCTTGACTTTCGTCTACTTTTATCTCACTAATGACCTCAGCCACTAATAATATAAAGGACTTTTGCGTCACCTTCTCTAAACAGACAACACAGACACACTCACTCCCACACATTCACACCAGCTGTCTTCATATACAACCGAGTGAACTCTACACCATCACCAGATCTCAATAACAGCTGGAGGTGCGGGTACACAAACAAGCTGAAATCAGGGAAAATAAAACCCAGAGATATAAAACTTAAAGCGATTAAAGTGCTGATTTGTACCGACTGTACAGAGAGAAACGAACACAGTCTGTACTGGTAGTGCAGAATTTAAGCTCTTCGCAGCACATAAAGGCTTAATGCAGAAAAAAAGAGCCACAATGGAGGTTGTCTTTTAAGAAATGTGGCGGTCTTAGGGAGAGACTTCAGGGCCTGGGTGTGTTCTTTAACAGTGGGTGACGGCCCCTCGGGGCCCAGCGAGTGCTTTTTTTGTCACAAGTGTTTCCGACATAAACATCAAAAGTGAGCTGAGCGCTTCCCAGCAGCACCGTGGAGGATTCCTGCAGATACGCTCTTTCCCCGACTCTGCCTCAAGTGTGTCTGGCTAATTATAGCAGCTCGCCGTCCAGGATGGCTTCATACATCTGGAGTTGTGTGCTTTGGTCACTTCTCTGTTTCTGACGGGATCCCGCTGAACAAAGTTCACTAAGAGACAACACCTTGTTTTTTGTTATTTAATCTGGGCTCTCCGCTGTTTTTGCAGTGGAATGTGGCAGAAGGTCACGCAGCTTACTCTCAATTTATTGCTGCGTAATGAAAATCACATCTCATCTCTAAGCTGTCGACGTTGTTTGCGTGTTTTAGTGCACAAACAGCCTTTCGTTTTTTTGGGGGGATGATTGATCCAAGTTCAAAGGACCATTCCACTGATTTTACGGATGAAGCTCAGCTATTGAGCTGCATGATGGGAGATCCAGTGTTTTGGAGTTTAAAAGTCATAAAAGTTTGGAAAGAAGGTGAGCGTTTGGTCAGAGCCCACTGGGTAAAGACTAAATAAAATTAGTAAAATGTGCATAAACAGAAGCCCCAAGCCAAAATGTGAAAAAAAAAAAAAACTGTGCACATGAAGCTCGTAGCAGAGCATCTGGGTGGTGTCGGGAGACGAAGGGGGCAGCAGTTCAGCTCGGACCAGCAGATGGATGCTGTTGGATTCGAGCAATAGATAATAGACTTAAGGACAGATCCCTGCAGCCTTGCCCCTCTTTTCTCAATGAGAGCTGTAATCACCGAGCCCGCTGACGTGGAAACCTGCCAGGAGATCAGAGTTTGTGAGCCTGACTGTGACGGCCTCATTGATCCGCTGCTGTCAGCTGACTAGTCTGTGGTGGAAAATTTCCACCCGGCGTTTTCCACACAGCAGTTTGAAATACAGCCTGTACAATCAGCGGCATGGGGTCCAACGCGCAGCATCAAATGAAACACTTCATGTAATGTAATAGTTCATTTGATTTCCCTCACGATGACCGATGACGAGGGGCCCACAAAATGACACGTTACCGTGGTTACGAGCTGTTCACCTGGCCTTGGTCTCACACTGCTGTTGCTCTTTTGGTTGAAAGTCAAGAATAACAGGATCGACTCAGGGAAGAAAACGGAGAGATGGAGGCGAGTCAGTTGGAGGCATTTTTTTTTTCATGATCAATTACAACACTTCTCAGGATGTAGTGAAATTAAAGTTAAAATGTGGGCAAACTACATTTCAGCCCTCCAACCATGGAGAAAATGATCAAGTAGAATATCTAAAAAAAAATTGTGGCAGATTTCATCAGATATTGTTTGTTGGAAGGAAATTAAAGTTTCTAAGTCTCAAGTCAGAGTGATGGTAGTTTAGCTACTACTACTTTTTTTCTGGCTGACGGAGCAAGGCACAGCAGGCCTGAGGTCAGATCTTGTATTTATAGACATTTGGAAAATATCAAGGTAACTATCGTATTCGCTTTTTTCACAACATCCATTCTTTTGTACTTCTGCTCCGCTGAATGAAACCAGCCACAATCACCAGAAGCCATGTGAAACCCACAAGTAGTCCCTGTCTTTCCGGCCTGTTTCCTAATGACATGCGAATGAGTCGGCAGTATCTTCAGCAGCTCATTTACAGTAAGAAGTACTCCGTCAGGACCTTAACCGAGGTAAGATAATCTGATAAAGCCACTGATGCATCCAGTCATGTGGAGAGCTGCTGAGAACATCCCTCCTCCCTCTCAACTCTCCCTAAAACGTGTAAAAGGATTAAATCTCTGTTGCCATTAGCCGTTAATTGATTTTCCCCCGAGTGGGGCCCTGGTGTAGATCAGACAAATGTCCCTGCACGGCCGCCATTAGCAGCTGGACTCCTGGCGTCGGTTTGAGCGACACCACCCACAGGTAGGCCGGGAAACAAACAGGCAATTATGAGCGGCAGATCAGCATGTTCTGTCCCCGGACCTCCTCCCTCTAACCTGGCCTGCTGTCAAGCTGCTCGTGCTCAGCACCCGCCCCCCCCCCCCCCCCCCCCCCCCCCGCCTCCGTCTGCCTCCTCGCATCTACTTCACAATTACTGGCTGTCTGGTGGAGCGATAATCACTGCAGCAATCAAATCAGGCTCCAGATCCGCTCCAGTGTTCCTGCTCCAGTGTTCCTGCTCCAGTGTTCCTGTGTTCCTGCTCCAGTGTTCCTGCTCCAGTGTTCCTGTGTTCCTGCTCCAGTGTTCCTGCTCCAGTGTTCCTGCTCCAGTGTTCCTGTGTTCCTGCTCCAGTGTTCCTGCTCCAGTGTTCCTGTGTTCCTGCTCCAGTGTTCCTGCTCCAGTGTTCCTGCTCCAGTGTTCCTGTGTTCCTGCTCCAGTGTTCCTGTAGTGTTCCTGCTCCAGTGTTCCTGTGTTCCTGCTCCAGTGTTCCTGCTCCGTGTTCCTGTGTTCCTGCTCCAGTGTTCCTGTGTTCCTGCTCCAGTGTTCTGCTCTGTCTGCTCTTTCTGATGTGGGGCACAAGATCAGAACAGGACGTCAAAGTGTGTTTCAAGGGCCTCGTCTGTCTCCTCCTCCCTCCGCTGCTCCGTCACCCAGGATACAGCCGATAAACACCACTGGGAAAGGTTGACCTGTCCACACTGCCGCGCAACGCTGCAGGAGTATTCAAATCCACAGTACAGAAATACTCAAGTACGTGTAAAAGTCCTGCAAGTATTATCAGCGTCGTCTCACTACATCACCATTATTATTGATGCACTAACATGTACGCAGTACTTTTAATGCCACCGCTGTTTGAGGCGGAGCTCATCCCAAATGCTTTATCAATGCAGCATCGTGTTAAATGCTGTAAATGCATGTAAATTGATCACATGTTTTCCTTGTAAAATCCTGAAAAGTATTAAAACAATAGTTGTCATATAAATGTAGTACAGAGACCAATATTTGCATCTGAAGTGTAGCGGAGTAGAACTAAAAGTAGTAGCATCAAATGAAAATACCACGGAGCAGCTGTGGCCAATAAAGAGTTGGGTTTGATGGAGCCTTCTGTTAACGAGGGGCCATCTTGTGATGAGATCACACCCAGCCGCGACGTAGCATCCCACCTCCATCCACCATCTAATATTCATTACAATAGGAAAGTAAGTGTAGCTTCATGTAAAATAGATCCAGTGCGAGGCGAGGAAAGGAAAGGCTCTTTGTCCAGCGTGTATCTGAGTAATTTTCCAACAGCTGAGATGCAATCTTATTAATTTATTATTATTACTGTGACGTAACAAAAATCCCTTTTAAATCTTATTTGTCTTGCATGATAAACAATTTGGCCCTCAAAGTGGAAAAAAACCAAGGTGATAACTAACACTCATCATAAACTCTTGGTGTGTCCCTGGTATTTTTATGAGTTTGTACTTCACGGGGCAAACCGGAGAGACGCAATAAAAATGTGACCTTAAAGCAATCAACGCCTCCCGCGTCGGGGGAAGGAGCCTGTTGCCAAACATGTGTGAGTAGGCCACAATACAACTCCTGTTGCCGATCATAAAAATGCTCTTATCGCTAATGCTGTGGCTGAAATACCCGTTTCTTGCTTCGTTAGAGCGAGAACAAAACACTCTGATCCACCTGAGCAGAGAAAACACTCGTGAGCAAAATATCCTGCTCGGAACACCGAGACTCTGAGATAAGAGTTGATTTATCTCAACTCCCTCAAAAAGAAAACAGAACACCGGTTGCGTGCGGATCTCCCCGGGGGCGAACGCGGAGATGTGAGAGACTGTTTGTAGAGTCATGAAGCCGGGACACTGCGTCATGTGATCAGGCTATTAGAGAGGGATCTGGCCTCCTTAAATAATGTGGACGTAATCCCCGGTGCCATTGAGTGTGAAAGACGCATGCGAGGCCTGTGAGGGTGAGAGGGAGGGGGAAGAGAGGGCATGAGGGCATGAGGTGATTATGGTGGCACACGAGGCCCCCCCTCAGTGGGGGGCAGTGACAAAGAAAGCCGAGAGGCTGAGTCACGGGGAAGAACAGCCTGCGTGCGACGAGCGCAGTGAGGCATTAAGAGGCTGACTCAGGTCGCGCGGTGGGAAGATCGTGCACTGGAAAACTGGAAAAGTATGATGCATCCGCTGGAGTACGACTACACACACACACACACACACACACACACACACACACACAAGGTCGCTCAGTGTCCGTTGTCATTCCAGGTTGTTGTTTCCAGCGGTGTGAGGAAGTACTCAGATATACTCTTACTGAAGTAAAAGTTGCAAAACCGCGCTGAAAATACTGTGGTATTTTAAATAAAATTATTAAAAAATTATTTGCATTTATATTAGCCTCCTAAACTCTAGCTGCGTTCCAAATCACATACTTTTTCTTTTCACTTTTAGTACATACTGCAGCTGCCCTTATGTATGTACTGTTACATGCGGTAAGCATTCAAATGGGACGTAGGATTTCCTTGAACTTTGACCCTCATGCTCATATATCTGCTGCGCTAAAGGATTGTGGGTCAGAATAGTCAGAAAAGCGTGCTGGTGAATGCAAAACGCTACCGGGTGCCGTCGGACATTGTGCTGTTTTTGGCGTACTGCATTTGACATACTATATATTGAGACGTACTAAATATGCTAGTATGAGAGTATTGGAACACATCTGTCACACGTCTGTCAGAAGCTCTGCTGGTGGATCCATGTTCACAAACCAATGATCTGCAGCCAAGAAATGTTCAGAAGCTCTTCATCTCCGTGGGTAGCGGAGACCCCAAAGCTCGAGGGAGGTGTCGGCACACATTTACACATCCAGCTGTTCCAGAGGAGCAGTGTCATTGTTCCTGGTCTTCACCTTCCCTTCAGCAAAAACTGCTGAATCCTTGTTCCACGTCTTGTTTTCCCAGAAACCTCTGCCAGCCTATACGAAGACATTTAAAGGTGACATTTAAAGTGGCGAGCTTTTTATTAATGCATTAAAAAGGTAAAGATGTAACTAAAACTCTGACTGATATTGCATTTACTGCAGGGCTGGAAGACGTACAAATATTCTCTAAAAAGTAGCAATACGCAGTACATTGTAGAAATAGAATATCTTACTTCAAAGAATCAGCATCAAAATACTCTGAAAGTACAAGTACTTCTTCTGCAGAATCCAAATAATTACTCATAATCAATATAATTGTATTTCATATTACTGGATTATAATGAGTGACGCATTCATACACAACACTCTAGCCGGTTGAGTCTGAGGTCCTTTTGGTTCATGACCTTCATGACTCTCTGCGATCAGGGATCAGGTGAAAGGGATTACGGGGCTCATTAAAACCCCCGGAGTCCAAATCAAACCCTCAGTTATCCTCAAACCGCACAAAGCCTCTCGGCCCGCCGCCTGCTTTAGTAAGAGAGGCCGCCAGCTCCCGAAGCAGCTGCGACCTCGCCGTCCGACAAGGGGCATCGGGATCGGGCTGAACTGAAGGGGTCCTCAGCAGACCGCCCCGGCACACGGACTCAAACAGAAGGGGTCCCGCCAGATGACATTAAGGTCCCAGCAGCCTGCGCAGGGTTACATCAGTAGACGTGGCATCAATGTGTTTGTTTTAAGAGTTCAACTTTTCTTACCAGGTTCTGAAACAAATCTGCCTCCTGAATGGATCACAACACAGACAAATACATATCGTAATCAAATATAAACACATTGTTTGCATGTTTGATGATTGCTTAGTAGTTTGAGTCATCTATCAAGCAGAAATATCAAACAGTTCCAGCTTCTCAAATATGAGGATTTCTTGCTTTTGTCTGTTCCTAGTCTTCATTGTAAATTCAATAGTGTGTTTTTGCATTGTAAAAAAGAAATGAATTGAAGACTTCCTCTTGGGGTCTGGGAACTTGTGATTTGCATTTTTCTCTATTTTCTGATGTTTTCTACACTAAATGGTGAATCGTTAATGAGAAAAAAATATTGTATCGATTATTTTATTATATTAACTACAGCATCTCTCGAACGAGGTGGAATCTTCTGGAGCGTGGCGATGTCGGTCAGCTGATACAACACACACACACACACACACACACACACACACACACACACACTCACATACACAAAGGCATTATTCACATGCCGACTCAGTTGGATCTAATGCCGCTTACATAACTCTTGCTTAAGTCTTTAAGTGTTGAACCAAACTTCTCTCTCTCTCTCTCTCTCTCTCTCTCTCTCTCTCTTTCTCTCTCTCTCTCTCTCTCTCTCTCTCGGCTGGTGAGGATCACCTTGATGCAGATCAGGGAGCAGTAACGTCACCACAGTGACACCAAACGCCTCTTTAAGGTGGATCACAGATCTGGTCCGGCGGTGTGGGCAGCTGCCTGCGATCGGGCCGATCCAGTCTGATTTACCCCTCAGCAAGGCCTCTATAGTTGTTACTACTCTTTTATTCCAGATCGGACACACACTTTCACGTTATGTAGCTATTTGATAGATTGATAGGTGCAGCTTTAACCTCGTTGGCCTCGAGATTCAGAGTGAATTCAAATACTGAATTAGATCAGGGTTTCCCCCCCATGTTGGCGATGGCCCGACCTGCTGCTGCAGCCCGGCCGTGTTATGACACAACGACTCATATGAAAGTAATCTCATTTTTGGAGAAGCTCTTTGATCATCGAGCTATTTTAAGAATCTGCCCAGAGGCCGAGATGTGCGGTTGATCTCATTGTTCATGCTTGTTTTGATTTGTAGGCCGCTGCTCCTACTGTTGTTGGTATTGGACATGTTGACATGTTGGATGAACCCAGGGACAGGGTGCAAACAGAGTTATGGAAGAGAGATTGGATCTGCACGGCACAGCGCTTTGGCGGAGACGGCGCGCAAAGAAGATAACCCGGCCTTTTCTTATTTACAGCTGCAACAGAGCCGAGATCTGCGATGGCGCCGGATTTGTTTTTAATAAGACACACAGACTTTGCTGTAAACGTCTCCCGGGTCACGCCAAAAAAAACCCCAACAACCAGAGAGGAGCAGCTGAAACGGCTCGTGTTTGGGTCCAAACACAGATTCAGATTGTGCGTTTTCTTCATCAGCATGCGACACACGTTGTCAGCTGGGCACCACTGAGGCCAAACAAAGCCGAAATTCATCGCAGACGTCTGCCGATGGTGCGGGCCACGACGGGGGGCCCGGGCAGGAGCCGGCTCCTCTATGGCTTGTATTGTTGTTCGCAGTCTGAGTCATCCACCACGAGCGCCCTCCTCGTGGACGCTCCCGACTCCCACCAGCATCGGCTGTCCACTGGCTAACAGCAGCCTCCTACACGCAGCAGAGGCGGTCTGCGTGGCTTCAAACCACTTACACACCGTGTGGATGGATTCATTCGGAAATCCTGGACAACCAATTTGGGGAAATGTTGCTCAATTAAACTTGTCAACAATATTTGAGAAACACAAGAACTTTGCCCCATCCCCCAAAAAATACATTTATATATTTGGTAAGAAAATGTCCTATAAATGAGCTATAGTGTGCCAAACTTTCCACGTGGGAAAATGGGAAGTCATTTTTCAACCATGTGATCATAATTTATGAAAATTCCATTCCGTCCTTTGTTTTGTACTTTGTCTTAAAGGTGAAGATTTTTTTTTCCATTTGTTCTCATTGTGAAATGTCCAGTATGAGGAAGTGAGTTAGACTGTTTTGGAATTATTTAGTAGACGTGGCATCCATTATTTTTTTTTTTTTTTTTTTTTACTTTTCAACAAAACAGACAAATATTATGTATAGTCAAAGCTCAGTTCATAGACGGATCTTCACCTCAACACCGAAGACGTAAAATTCAGATTCAAACACCCTACCGCCATTTTTTTGTGATTTATTGCCCCCTGCTGGGAGACCCCGTGAACTGCCGTGAAACCATCAGAGAACACCGCATAGGCTGTATATGAAGGAGGAAATGAGGAAGGAAACCTCGTGAAACGTTTTAAATGTGATGACATGCTTGGTGGGATGTGTGTGTATGTATATATATGTGTATGTATGTATATATATATATATATATATATGTGTATGTGTGTGTATATAAGATCAGTTGTACATTATGGCTGTGAGGCATATGGGTCGGCGTCTAGAACCTTGTTGAGAAAACTGGATTACATTAATATATGTAGTGGGGCTTTGAAGACAAACATCTGTGCCCGCATTGCAGATAGACATGGGGGTAATGCCGTTGAGAAGACTGCAGGTCATGCATGACGTATTGGGTCAATTTGCAAGGACATAACGACCATCTGACAATAAATGCTATTGAGCCAAGCTGGGAACGTGCTAAAAAAAAAAAAGGCCAACTAAGCGCTTTGGTTGGGTTGTTAAGCAGAAGACTAGTGAATTGGGTACAGTGCATCGGAGTTATTCTGCCAGCTCTTCCTCCTGGGTTATGGCCACAGCCAGAAATTGGCCGTGGTCTCCTTGAACTGATAAGAGATGGGGTCATACATCAGAAGGAATTACTACGTTTATTTACAGATGTACTCAACAGCAGCCGCAGCGGTAACCCTTGAATTCATTGTTGAGTGTGGGAAGAGACTTGGTGAGGATGTATCCATGTTTGCGTGCGAGGCGATGGCCATCGTTACTGCCTTACTACGGGTAGAGGATGACGGGCCAGAGAGAGCGGGAATTGCATCAGACTAACGTGCCGCGTTCATGAGTTTGAAATGTTGCCACTCCAGAGGATTTATTGTATGAAATACTACGATCAAATATTCAGAATTCATCAAATGCGTCTGTGTGTTCATTTTGTGTGGGTCTCTGCCCATGTTGGAGTTGGTGGGAATGAGAAGGCGGATAAAACAGCAAAAAGGGCTTTAAAGAGCACCAGAAATAACATTAATGTCAATATGAGTAAGTCAGAAGCTAAAGTGGTGATTGAGGGACAAATCAAAAAGCTGTGGCAGAAGGACTGGGACGAAAGGGAGTAAAGGAAGATGTATTTTTTAAAAATAAACCCTTGGTTGGGAAGGCAGGGTCAAGTGGACGAGATAGAAAAATAAACTGTTTTATTGTTCTGTCAGAGGCACGAATCAGCGAGAGCTCGGAGAGGAAAACATCCGCAATGTACTAAAGAAACGTTCCAGCAACTTCTGTTATTATTTCGGGTCAACAAGACTTATGAATAGACTTGGTTTCCTTTCGTTTGGTTCATTACTTTAGGGGAGGCCCTGAGGCCACACTCCAGAGCAGTGGGTGGCGGTAGTGCACCCGAAAGCTGCTGTGCCAGCCACCATTAAAGCAAAAGAAGAAGAAAAAGAGGAAACCCTCGTACACAGCCCTTATATACGTCACATCCGGGCAGTTAGTACGCTTTGAGCAGACGGTGGACGAATCGAGAGGTAATGTACGTGATGATTATCCGTCTCCATCCGACCCACATTTAGAAATGTATGAAGTTTGTGACCTCTTGACACGTTATCTGAAGCGTGGAGTCGAGATGAAATGGCGACATTGTCGATTAAATGGTGTTTTTAACCGTCTAAAGTCCGGAGGGGAAACACGGGCGGTGCACTTCTGCGAGCTGAACCACAAACGTGTTTTAACAGCCGTCTTTTGTTTTCTGTTCTTAACAGACTGAAGACGATCGTGTGACGTCCAACATCAAGATGTCGAGGTAAGAAAAAATATATATATTAAAACTGTAGATGTGCGTTAGACCAGTTAGACGGTAGTAATGCTCTGCGTGTCTGCGCACGCACGCAGGACACGACATGCAAATACTAAGGTCTAAACTTTACAGAGGTTTTTATTTTCCGTATAAAGTAAACTGTGCAGACCTTATCCAGCGAGGCCCAGCCTGCAGTGGTTATGTCCTTTCCTTTAGTGTCTGCTAGAGAGACGTGAGGCTGTTTGAGGCCCTGCTGTGGCTCCTCACAGCAGGGTTATAGGTATGCCTCAGACAACGTGTTCACACGAGGCATCAGTACTGTGTAAAGTGAACATCACACTTTGAGCCTAAATTAATTCAGTTTACTGTTTTTTCCTAGTTATGAACGCATTGATGGGGGGAGAGGATTCCACCAACCAGCGTCGGGACCACGTGCCACCAAGGGAGGAGTCTGCAGGTATGTTTGCTAAAGATTGTACTTTATGGGTTTAGTTGGGGCAGGAATGCATCACTCAATATTTAGAAGGCCTATTGACATTTGCAACCATCTGTTTAAGTGTGGAAGTCAATCTCTGATTAAGAAGTCCCACTAAAGCTTTTTGAATGTACTACTTTGACATGATTATATTCTTTAACGTGTGACGTACACAATACATAACTTTAACGGCAAGACATTACAAATGTTGTTTTCCTACAGTTTAACACGACTGTCAGCAACATAGATTTCTTTATACAGTCAAGACAAACTACAAATGTGTATCACTTTCTGCTCATAATTACCTTTTTTATGTAGGCTGTTAAAGTATCATCACTTATTGGCACATTATAGTCGTGACCTTTTTATTGTGCAACAATGCCCAGTACTTTGAGTAAGATATTGTATTTTTATTTTAACAGGACTGCAGAGATGACGCCCTGCCCAGCGCCGACCCCCTGACTTGACATCTGCTGCTCAAGCATGACTTTGAGCTGAAACGGTAAGTTTAGTGTTTCCTAATGTAAAGTCCACACGTGGCCTGAAATAAGCAGTTTGTCGTGTTACATATTTGCGTTACCGCTACGTTGCCGTGGGCGCGTGCAGACCTTATCCAGCGAGGCCCAGCCTGCCGTGGCTCCGTCCTTTCCTTTAGTGTCTGCTAGAGAGACGTGAGGTTGTTTGAGGCCCGGCCGTGACTCTTTACGGCGGGGTTATAGGTAAACCTCCAACATTTGTTGTCCTGGATTTGTAGCTGGACGACATGCTGCTCCAGTGACGTCTACTGACTCGACTTGTATCCCTTTCTTTGCTTTTACAGGAGCGGAAGATTCAGCGCGACTCTCTGAGGCGGTTGACTGTTGATGAGTGCAAAACCTATTCAAGTGGTATGTTAACCTAAACTTTCAGGGTTTTTTTTCCTACGAGTAAATGTGAAAGTTGGTCGTGTGGGTTTACAGTTGTGATTTCGTTGGGGCAGAAATGCATGACTCAATATTTAGAAGGCCTATTGACATTTGCAACCATCTGTTTAAGTGTGGAAGTCAATCTCTGATTAAGAAGTCCCACTAAAGCTGTTTGAATGTACTACTTTGACATGATTATATTCTTTAACGTGTAAAGTACATAATTTTAACAGCAAGACATTACAAATGTTGTTTTCCTACAGTTTAACACGACTGTCAGCAACATAGATTTCTTTTATTCAGTCAAGACAAACTACAAATATGTATCACTTTCTGCTCATAATTGCCTTTTTATGTAGGCTGTTAGTCTCATCACTTATTGGCACATTATAGTTGTGACCATGCCCAGTACTTTGAGTAAGATATTGTATTTTTATTTTAACAGGACTGCAGAGATAACGCCCTGCCTGGCTCCGACCCCCTGACTTGACATCTGGTGCTCAAGCATGACTTTGAGCTGAAACGGTAAGTTTAGTGTTTCCTAATGTAAAGTCCACACGTGGCCTGAAATAAGCAGTTTGTCGTGTTACATATTTGCGTTACCGCTGCGTTGTCGTGGGCGCGTGCAGACCTTATCCAGCGAGGCCCAGCCTGCCGTGGCTCCGTCCTTTCCTTTAGTGTCTGCTAGAGAGACGTGAGGTTGTTTGAGGCCCGGCCGTGACTCTTTACGGCGGGGTTATAGGTAAACCTCCAACATTTGTTGTCCTGGGAGCCAGGCGACGTGCTGCTCCAGTGACGTCTACTGACTCGACTTGTACCCATTTCTTTGCTTTTACAGGAGCGGAAGATTCAGCGCGACTCTGGGAGGCGTTTGGCTCATCTACTGAAGGAAAACAAAGATCACATTTGTACGTTTGCAGTAAAGTTAATTTCTGTTGTCCCCCAAAAAATAATAAAGTTACATATTCTCAGAATGGCTCACCTGGTCTTCCATAAAAGTTAGTTTTCGTGCACTGTTTGTGTAATGAGGGGATTAGTGTGTTGCCTCAGTGTTATGGGTCAAATTGTTGAAGTTTCAATATTTCTTGCTTACTGTCTCAAATTGAACATTGCATTGTTATTTTGGCCATAGAATTTTTAGTAATAAAATATTGGATTTATATCTGTTACTTTTTAATCAAATGAGATCAAAGTAAAACTCAAACTAGGAAACGGTTTGTAAATGAAAACCTAATACATATTACGTCTTGTTCCGATTAGCATGCAAATGCCGCTTGTTATTATTGGTAACTGGTCTTGCGGCTGACTTGTCACAAGACTGTTTTCAACAGACCGGTCTACGAGCCAAACATCAAGGGAAGAGATGTTGGACGGGAAACTTGCTTTCATGTTTTTAATTTGCGGAAATACAAATGTAATGCCGTCAAATCTGGTAATGCAACGAGCCTTGTAGATATCCTGTAAATTCATCGTTTGAGGACAATAACAAATAATTTAGATTATTCTGAAGCCCAAATTGCAATTCAGTTAAAGATCCACGAGAGGGAGACTTTGCACCACGTGTGCACTGTAGATGAGGACCGCTTCAGGTAAACTGAGGAGAAACATTCTTGGTATTTTTGACTTGGTTTGTTTTCATTCTTTAAGCTTATTGGTAGTTACTCGTATGGATGAATTTATAGGAGATTTCTACAGGTATCCTGAATAAAAGGTGTTTGTGTCCACCCCATTGACATAAATGAGAGGGAAAAATATAAAGAAACGCAACCTCAGTAATAAAGATCAATGAATGGCTCTGTCAACTTTTTTGTAAAGGTAGCAATGACTGAGCTGCTGTTGGACCCATCAGGTGTTAGAGGTGTACACTGTGTAGGTTAATAGTGGCCTTCATGCATGGTTTGCAAGCAGGCAGGTTGAAAATACATTAAATTAGTTGATGCAGCCTCTGTAATTGTATTTAACTTTATTAAATCTTAACTTGTACACAATTTTATGTACCTACATATTTCGATGGCATGTCGAAGGGGTTTCTATGAATCTGATCAGAGGTTGCTTTCCCCGGTTATTAGTCCCCACGGAAGGAATGTAGATTTATTTCCCTTTCTTAAAAAAAAAAGTTGTCATGGCTTATCTTTTATTTTATTGTGAAATGCATGAACCGCAAACATGGAGCGGAAATGACGTCACTTTCGGTTTCGTCCGCAACGACACATGTAGTGAAAGTCATGGAAGTGAACGGCAATGAAATGTAAAGTAAGTTATGAATGTAATTTAGACCTCCGGCCTGTCGGGTCACGTCGCATGTATTAGAGTACTAGTATGTACTAGTATGTACTGGAAATACTCGCTAGTGAAGTCCACGCAGTAAGATAGTACTTTAGCTTTGCAAAGAGTAACTTCTCATTTATTTTCTAACGTTACTTTTATCCGCCAATTCACCGTTTTTACAGGCAATGGACCTTTTTTCTTTTTCTTTTTTTTTAAACGTACGGAAGTTTAATGAGAAGCTGAGAAAGCTGCTAAATCACTTTCGAGGAAACGGCCCAACATCAGAGCTTCATGTCGCCGTGAAACGTGATCCTGCGACCTTTAACCTCTACCGAGCTTGAACACACCGGACAACACGAAGCAGAAAAAGTGTTTCCCCCGTGTTTGCTCACGGGCAAAACACGGAGGAGGAAGAGGAAGAGAGGTGCCGCGTGACATGCGAGTAGCGCAAGAGTGACGTCACAGTGAGGAACAAGAGTCTTTAAAAATGCACCAAACAGACATTTAGAAACCAAATTTATCCTTTCCTCAAATGGTTACTAATGAGGCAATTCTGTGGTCTTTCACGCATTGCAAATAATGTCAACAGTGGTACTGTAGACTGTATGTATATATATATGTATATATACATATATATATATATATATGTATATATACATATATATATATATGGTCTAGGTTGTTTCCTGTAGCTCATGTCAGCAGTAGTGCAGTTTCACCACACCGAGCTATTATACAACGTCTCCGCTGTAGAGACGAGAACGGTCTTCTTCTTGTTCATGTCTCTCTTGTGACTTTCAACGTTATTCTTCTTCATGGTAAAACCTTTTCAAATCAATTGCAGTATGAAACACGGTTACCTATATAGAATACATAGTGAATAGAATACAAAACAGGAAAAATTCAGGCTAATATTTGGTTATACAGGACAAATGTAGCACTAATATAGCTCCGGCACTCCGAAAACAAAATGCGAGGAGAAAAGGAAACACAAAGGCATCATCCCAAGTTCTAAAAGGGAGGACAGAAAATGAGTCCCTTTTATGAGAAACTAAGTCCAAATCATGTTTCCACTTCCACAGCTGCGACGAGAGTCTCGCCAAAGAGCGTCCCCGTGCGTTGGAGGTGAATCGTCGACCACAGCATTGAACGTTGAAAGCACCCGAGTGTGTTGAGGTACCTGAGCTCACGCATCATTGGTCACAGCTGTTTGTCTGCGTGACTCTTCTTCATGTTGCCACGTTCTCGTTCTCAGATGGATTTCCCAGTGGAGGCAACGGTGCGCTTGGACGTTTTCCCCAACCCGGCTAAGGTGCGGGGCATCCTCCGGTCGCATGGCTTCGCGTTGACGGATCTGAGCGGCGATCGTGTGCGCGTGAAGGGGTCCTTCTGGGAACTGAAGGCCGCGAGGGCCTCTCTGGAGCCGTTCGTCAGCTCACCAACCGCCTCGGCGGTCCCGAAGGCCTCCGGAGCCGTTTCCAAACGGCCCGCCGGCAGCGGCACAGTGTCTTGGCCTCCGCGGGCTTCCCCGTCCTCGCCCAGCGCCTCCCCCCCGCCTTGGGCGCCTTCGCCCAACAGACATCCGTCCTCTCCGGAGCACAGAGCCACGTTTTCTCCACCGCCAGGCCAGCGCGGCTCCTTCGGGCCTCGAAGGGAGTCCTTTGTCGTTGACGCGGATGTGTGGAGGTACGCAGAGCGGCTCCGGAAAAAGGACATTGACGGCATCCTTCTCGGCCATGATGTGGAAATGGAGGCGCGGGAAGTCGGCGAAAGCTACGACATGGCTTTACTCGGGAAGAGCGCGAGAGTGGCTGCCGGTAAACTCCAAAGCCTCATGGGTGATCTCAGCAAGTCGCTGCGCACACAGGAGGTTCCTCTGAAGGACATGGACCGGGAAGGCCAGGCTCTCTGGAAGAGGATTCGTAACAACAGAAACATTCACCAGTCAGTGGTTGTGTGGCCGATGAACGACAAGCTTCACCTGATAGGACCGTCCGCGGCGAGCTACGAGCTGAAGCAGAGGCTGCTGGGCGGGCCGGTCGGACGCACGGGGAGGACGTCGGAGAAAAACTCCAAGAGGAGGAGCAGCTCTCTGCCGCCGGTCAGTCGCAAGGGCGCCGAGAGAGATGGCGGCGCCGAGAGAGATGGCGGCGCCGAGAGAGATGGCGGCGCCATTGCTGAGCCGTCTCCTGGCGGCGCTGCGGGCTACTCTCCGCCGAAGCGGGAGGTTGCTGCTGGTTTTGGTCAAGGCGGGGCTTCGAGGGGAAGAAGCCAGTCCCAGTCCCGGGAAAAAACCCGGACAGAAAGCGTCAAGGTGCAGGAGACGGAAGACAAACGTCCGTCTCCCAAATCGCCCAAGAAGTACCTCATGCAGATCGTGAATTTGAAAAAAAACGATATAAAGAAAAAGTTTAGCTCTTTAAAAAAGAAAAAATGAGCAGCGAAGTTCTGTTCTTGAAGGTAGAGACAGCACTGAACATTGTTTTGGTCTTAGTTTACATTTTTAGTCCTATATGGTTACAGATCTGAGTATGCAGTCACATGGTGTTGGACAGCAGAGCCCGGTTGACACTGGACCCTTGAGGACAATAGCAATTACTGATATCTGAGCATTGAAGGGAAAGTTTGACTTTTTAGGAGCAATTGCAGTTTGTTACTTTCTTGCCAAAGAGGTAGAAGAGAGAAAATGGACACCACTCATACGTTTGTACAGTAAGCTACCGTCTGCAGCTGGTTAGCTTAGCTTAGCACAAAGACTGGATCAGGGGGCGTAGGAGGTAGGGGGGGGTAACAGCTGGTCTGGCGCAGTCCAAACTCCACCCACTAGCACCATCTAAAGCTTCAACATCTTGTATCTTGAGAGCAAGGTTAGCAGTTTCCAGTGGTGGCCCACTGTATCTGTATATATTGGTACACAGTCACAGAATCAATATGCTGTATCTGTAATACACCAAATTAAGCAAATTACTGTATGTTGTTTAGGGTTGACCCCTCTTAATCAGCTCTCAAATGATTATTGTTGAAGTGTAAAATGTAAAATGTTCAGTCAGATTGATGTTGTTGTTATGCGGTGTAATATACTAATATAGACTCTGACACGTATTCTTCTGATGTCAAACTTTTTATTCTAATCAAGCGATAATAACCCGTGCACAACTTTATACTACTTATTTTGTTCTGATAACAGTCGGTTATTTTAAGCCTTTAACTGACATCTCTCGCACATTTGTATTGTTGTGTTGTGTTATTGCCAGTTGCTTGGACTGTAAACGTTGGTGATAAACTGAATGGCTAAATGTAAATTGGAAAAGCTGAAGGGTAAATATGGCAATGAATTAAACAAATGGGCATTGAAAGAATCACTAACGTTAACAATGAAGTAGCGTGGATGATTTGAAGGACCTTTGGGTGTTAGTTACATGTGATAATGAGATGCATGTGTTGCGGCTCCACCATGGCTTCATTTGTTATCTGGGGATAACGGTTTGAGGTGTGTTTGGCTAACGGTACACACACTGTGCTGAGTACCTCACCGCCGCTGCTCTGCGGCTCACTTTAATTGTTGTGCGGCGTGCGTTTGGCTAACGGCTACCCGTGCACACACTGCTGACTCAGCGGGTCGTTGCAGACACAGCTGGCAGAGAACTGCACTCTACTGAGTTTGTCACTGTAACACCTGAACGCATCATCATCCAGTTGGAAACAGAAACAGACCTGAGGGGGAAGCGTGACCAGGAAGTGAAACCCCCCCCCCCCCGACAGTCGACTGAACTCATGCAGAGAGAGGAAGTGCTGACGGCAGAGGATGATCCAACACACAAGTGTACTTACAGGAAGAGTAGCTGCATGTTGGACTGGATACTGCTGCCTGAACTGAAACCCTTAGATTAAACGTCAGAATACCAACAACAGACTGTAAAAACACAGATGCTCCACTGTAGGTTGGTGTTATGTATTTCTGACAAACCTAAATGTTTCAGCTTGGTGGTAAAGTCCCATTACGTATGAGTTTCCATCCAATGCTTGTATCCAGTATGCATCAAAGACACCATTCCACCAGGGCTGCACTGGTGACTAACTGTGACTCAGACGCCTTTTCTTTTAACCGTAATAACTAAAACACAAAGTCTGATCTGAATTCCCCCCAGCCCCCTCATGGAGCTCTGCACTGTGGATTTCCCCTGTTAGTGTTTGTCTGTTTGCCATGGCATCTCAAAAGCGTAACCTGTCCAACAATAAATTATTTGGATCTGAGATTTTCGTCTTTGCAACGTTATCCTTTAGCCAAAAGCAGGAAACATAAAAATAACAGTTTATTTGGAGGATTTTACCGATCAATTAAAGGTTTGTTCACACAAATTACAAAAAGCCTTACGCATCAAAGCTCAATCTTGACTGGAAATTGTGGACTTATAAAACGATCCCAACTCAAGTTCCAATTACCAGCTTTTCCTGGAGCCTTTACCCCCATCACATGGTCTTCATCACTGGACTGACTTTGCTCAGTTGTCACGGAGATGGATCACACGCAAGCTCAGAATGTACTTCTCCTTTTTTTCTATGTAGTCCACAAGAGTAAAAGTAAGAAGATAAAAACCCATAACGCAACACAATTAACCGTCTCTGTTCTGGCTTGGTTACCAGGTAACAAATCAACAATCACAAAACGCTTTTGATAAAAGGGATAAAGAGGAACAATGGCATTTGGGGAGAAGAAGAAAGATGATTGTCAATATTGACAAAATGTTGGGTGCAACGATGTCGGTTCTACTGCTGACTGCTGGTTCCCCAAACTCAATGGGTTTCTGTTTCAATGGCTGAAATAAGGTTTATGAGATTTTAACCTTTTGTTCTGCGGTTTAAAATCTGAATTTGAACTTGAGACGACTGATCCCCATCGCGCCAAACAGTAGTCCGCCTGTGCTCATTGGTGGTGAGGTGAAGTCATGTGACCGGGTTGTAGTTCGCTAATATAATGTTACCGTTTTACTTCTAAAGATTGCATTCACTCAAAAATCACAAAAGTGGTGTTCATCTGTGAAAAGTATCATAAATGTTTGTTCGCCAATGGAATAATCCCATCGGCTTTTTGTCGAGAGACTTTCAGGTTGGCCTACAAAAGATAGGTCATCCCTGCAGCTCTCACTCTATAGCAACAGAATCTTCGATGTTCAAACCACTGCTGATGGCAGAATACAACTTCTACACTACTATTTTGAAACCTGTGACCCCTTAATGTGAAGTGATGTCTACCTACAACCCTCAATCACAGGATAGCATAATTTAGCCTCGTCTTATTTCCTACCCCGGTAATGGTCTCGTGACTCAGGTACGTGTCAGGAATGTGAACAGTGTTCCTCGGGGGGTTTGGGGCGGGGGGGGGGGGGAGATTCTTGAAAAGTTCAAGAAAAGGGTCAAGCGTTAGTCATGATTCCCGTACACTCTTTGAACGTAATCACACCCACCTACACACTTACATTCGTCTTACATGACAGACAATACAGCTCAACCATTTGGCTCCAGCATCCAAAAAAAAAAAAAGAAAGAAAAGGTTTCTCACGCTGCAGCTCGACTGTGGGAGTCGGGAACCCTAAGGGACATGTTGTACTGCCAATGCCAAGTCAAGAAAGGAAATGCCACGATCCCTCCCAGGAGATAAAGGCCATTTTCTACCCCCAAATTTTGCAAGGTTAACCACTTCTCAGCTGGCAGTAAGCCTGTTTCAGATCCGGGTTGCTGTTTCATCACAAAAGGCAAGCGAGGAACAGCCTGACAGTGAGAAACTCTTTTTAGAGATGTAAAATGCCCTGCAGCAGGAAGAGAGGAGGATGCAGAAGTGGTGTGAGCTCTTAAAGATAGCCTCCTGCTATTTATGTAGGTCTGCATGAGGGCACGGGCTGACTGACAGGGTGACGTGCTGTAGCTTGTAGACCACAGCTCTCGAGCACACCCTCAAATCCACCAGAGAGATCGCCACGCCCACGGTACAAACACTCACACACACACACACACTGTCTACACTACCGGGCCCCAGAAGTACACCATACTTCTCCTTCTTCCTCCTGTAGCGGCTTTCCGTTCCTCTACGTCTTGTCCGGCTTCTATTTTCTTTTTTGTTTTTGTTGTCGTTGTGTGTGTGTTTGGTGAAGACAGACAGGGATGGCGGAGCTGGAGGGCCTGGAGTTTGGGAAGTCAGACTTTGTGCTGCTGGATGAGGTGACGATGGAGCAGTTCATGGACAATCTGAAGCTGAGGTAAGAAGCCTGAGATACTGAGGGGAGGAAGGGAAGGGAAGCAGCTGGGTGTCAGAGGGTAACACGTCATGCATATCTCGTATATGAAGGAATAACGGTCTTTAACAGACATGTTAAAGTCTGATTAAAGTACCATAAATGCGTACATTCTTACACTTTACGGTGTCACTAACTAACTGCCAGGTTGACATTATCTTAGCGACTTGACTCAAGTAAGAGAGGACGTAAAGATGAGACACGATGGGAAGAAGAGACGAGCAAGAGTCACTTCTAGCTTTCCCGCTCATACACCCTTTGGGGAGATCGGATAATAAGCTTGTGGTGATGTGATCATCAGCACACTACACACACGTGAAGCCAGTGGAGCACATGGACAAACCCCCGGTTCAGTGAATCTGTATATGTCACTTTTCTTTTGTCTTGTTTTGTGACTTTTCCTCTCGCTCTCTCTCTCTCTCTCTCTCTCTCTCTGTGTAATGCTTTGGGGACTTTACACTTGTCCGTCTCAGAGTCCAGACAGTGTCCAGTCTCACTTCCTGTGTGTCTTTCGCGGGGGCTTCATGTCCTCAGTTCAGGTCAGGAATCACGCAGTCATCAGAGGACGAACACCAACATGTCAAACAATATCAAATACGCTCTAGATTTTGAGAAAGCAGTTGTCCTGGCTGTCTGTCTTCCAGTGTTGGTTGGCCAATAATGTATGCTTAGTTTCATCACGCAGCTTGATCAGACTTGTCAGCCGGCACTCAAGTTCGTGCTGATGTGCGTCGACTTTAATGATTTGCTCTGCGTTTCCCTTTTCTACCTGCAAGTTCAGGTTCCTATTTTTATTTTAGTGCTGGTTTCCTTTACTTGTTAGTAGTAGGCTGGTAATCACCACTGATACTTTCGTCCCATTTTGGGGATCTCTGTCAGCAGGACATCTCCAACACGTGAAGCTTGGTAGAAAGAGAAGCCCACGTTGGTGATTTGTTGCCATAACTACCAGAGATAAATGTTTTCATTAACACGACATAAGTGGTAGAACTGATACCTTCAATGTAAAACGGACAACAGAGGATTTGTGCTCTTTCATTTCACTCTAGCTCATATCAAATGTAGTCTCACATCGATTCAGCCACCTCTTACTTGATTGGTCAATAGATTACCAGGAAGAAGACTGGAGGGACTTCTCTATATTTGTTTGGCACCAAACCCAACTGTTACTAAGAAGAAAACAATATTTGCTGTGCCAGTGCTCGAGCAATTTCTGCTCATCAGGGGTGATTTTAACTATTTGTAAGAAAAATATATATAAAAATATGAACAACCTTCTCTGTGACTCAGGTGCAGCTATAATCATCTATTGCTGTGTCTCAGGCAGTGAACCTGAAGTCTAGACTGAAGCAGCTTTTGCTTTCCTAATGACAAAGTCTAGCTTACCACAGACCAAAACTAACGGTGCCTGTTTTTTGTCCTGTTTTGTTTCAAACTGCGACTGTATTCCTCCCTGGATTACAACTGTGGTCGCATGATATTTCCAGACTCTGCTGGCAAACAAGAACCACATAAATGGTCCAGTAAACAGTTGACCAGTATACTATACTGGTTGTGACCTCTGAAGTTGTCTGCCTTGTTCAGGCCTGTTATGATGAATTTGGTCTTTAAATGTAAACCCTTCAGAGTATATGTTCCTGAACTGGGACAGAGCTCACATGTCCAGTCCCGGATCCCAATAACGCAAAAGTAAAACACTATTTCATTTTGCTTCACTAACCCTCTTGACACGTCAATTTTACCTCTACCAGCTCAGCAGACCCACATGAGGCTGTGACGCCCTTTGAACCGCAAGATTCATTTCCTGCGCTTGGTGTACACATACTCGTGTCACTTCCTGTCAGGAAGTTACGTGTTATATAAAGGTGCATGGTCTTTTATGGACCTTTTCCGTAGCTCGAGGTTTTGTTTCATGGGTGGTGTGAAAATATCATGAGGCTTATACGCCTCATTTCCCACTTCAATTAAAGATTGAATAAATGAAATTGTTAAATACATACTACATATATAGAGATGTAGTATGTATACATAGAATCTTTATTGTTTATGCATCCAGTATATCTATATGATACCTGTACATGTATGTGAAGCATGCCATCAGTGTGTATTTTCTTTTGTTTGGACAGGTTTGAGAAGGGCCGTATCTACACCTACATTGGAGAAGTAGTCGTCTCCGTTAACCCGTACAGACAGATGGACATTTACGGCAAAGACACCATTGATGCGTACCGGGGCCGGGAGCTGTATGAAAACCCTCCTCACCTGTACGCAGTGTCTGATGCTGCCTACAAGGCCATGAAGAGACGGGCCAAAGATACCTGCATCGTCATATCAGGTCTGTCTGTTTCACACTCCTATGCTTCCACCTCATGAGCCACAGGCCCAGCGGGGACTCTCTGCTGGACAGCTTTCAATACAGGACCTCCCACACTTTCAACTCAAACATGATTGCATTTTTTTATGCATTCATCCTGTGAAACTGATGCTGATAACACATGTGAAAACAAAAACTTCTAGATGGATAAAAGAGTGACAACTTTGCTATTCTTTTACCTTTTCCTCTGTTGATCATCAGTTTTGGCCAGTGTGTGGCGCCAGATGAAAAGCTATGTCGTTACCTACAGACTTGGCTCAGCAACCATCTGTCTAGGGCTGCATTTAAAGTTTATTTTTTATTGTCATTTTCTTGATTAGTCGATAAATCGTTTGTTCTGATACCTTGAGCCCAAGGTGACATTTTTAAATGTCTTGTTATGTCTGTCTCAAAACTCAAAAGATATTTAGCGTACCTTTATAGAAGACAAAAAAATCACTAGCAAAATCAGTGACATCTTTTAAATCACATCTCAAAACCTTTATAGAAAATATTTTTTTAAAAGTCCAAAAACCTTTTTTTAAATTATTATTAGCAAAGATTTTTATTTTTCTAACATGTTATCATTGGTTATTCTATTCCATTTTATTTTTATAAAAAAAAATGATTTGCCTCATTGCGGCCCTGAAATTTGTTAATACTGATTATTCTATGTAAAGCACTTAGTAACTTTGCTCTGAAAAGTCAAGTATAAAGTTTATTTATTTATTTTTTATTCAATCAATCAATGGTTTCATCTCTTGCCAGGCCTACATCAGTTTTAACTTTCCCTTTTTTGGGACCTGTAAAATTAGTTGGTCTCCTCGCAACAGTTCTTAACCGCTAACAGTGCTAACCACAGACTATGGTGCTAACGTTTAGTAACATTCAGAATGTTATGTTAGCATTGGGCTAATCTCCTACTGTACATCCTATCGTTGTGGAGCTGAACGTTATCACAGTAGAAGTAATCTTCTGGGAAGCACCAAACAAGCTAGCCAAGCTTGTAGTCAACATGTTTTACTCTTGACCGAACAACGGCGCTGTACGTAGACAGATAAAACATTTTTATGTCCACAGTAGCCATTTAAATTTATTGATGCTAATTTGTGATGGAGATTTTAGCATAATACCTCTTAAATACTGTTCAGGTAATGTTAGCATTATCTGTCTGAAGGCTTAGGTTGCTCTCTGAATGTTTAACGTTAGCCGTTTTGAGCATTTGTTGTACATGTTGTGCCATTTTTGATACTCTACTGCGGTTAGCAGTTATAACTTATCATTATTGGGTTTTTATTAATTAACCTAGCAGGTTAAGCTAAACCTTAACCTGTCAGTCACAAACAAACGTTACTGCTAACGTATGGAAAATGTGTTTCCTTTGCATATTTTGTATATTCACTTTAGCTAAATCCTCCTAATCAATAATTGGTGTGGCTCACTCACAATAAAACAACTGCTAACCCTAAAATATATTTTTAGTTTGGGTTTTTGGTTCCCATGATAGTACAAATACTATTTCACCCTGCCAGAAATATAATGTAGGGGCAAATACAAAATATGTTTTACATTAAAATCATCAATTATATACAATATATACAGTTACTTATATACAAATCCTTATGTACATAAGCAGTATACCCAGAGAGACTTTGGTCTAGTGTAATGAGGGTTGTTTAAGAGGTAGTGGTATATGGTAATGTGCAAAAGCAGCACAACAGAAAGTTCCATGTCCTTTATTTATGGTGGCGTGTGGAGGATTGAAGCTGTTCTGTAGTCTGGTGGTACAACAGCAGATACTTCTGTGTGTCCTGCCAGGCAGCAGCAGGGTGAACAGGCCGTGGCTGAGGTGAGCTTTAATATGCGTTGAGCTTTTCCCAGGCACCTCTTGTCACCAATATCGCTGGCGCTCGATAGATGGGTACCAATGATGTTCAGGGCGGTTTTACTCACCCGCTGTAGAGCCCTCCTGTCCTGGGTCTGTGCACATCCCATGGCAGTTTGTAATGTTTCCAGTCAGGATTCTTTTCATTGCTCCTCTGCAAAAGTTAACAAGAACTTGGCAGGGGAGGTTTGCTTTCTTAAGAAATTCAGCCATTTCTGAGTAAGAAGACATTGTGCAAAGCATTAATACATTTTGCAGCAATACTGATCTGTGTATCGTTGTTGTGAAACCTGTGTGTGTTTTTGTCTTTCAGGTGAAAGTGGGGCAGGAAAAACAGAAGCTAGCAAATACATCATGCAGTACATTGCAGCCATCACAAACCCGAGCCAGAGGGCGGAGGTCGAGAGGTGAGTGTTGCTTTCAGGTTAACAGAACTATTAACTCATTAAGTCAGTGCTGTAATCTGAAAGGTAGATCCAGAAGGGTTTTTATCCTTAAATCAAACTCAAATAAATAATTGGATCATGAGAATGTGATGTCACCATTATTCGTCTCCCTCTTTTCTTTCCCTCCGACTCCATTTTCCCCTCCCTGATGGCTGTTTCTCACACGTTCCCCATCAATGGTTACCACGATACTCCAAATCAGTGTGAAGAACGTGCTGCTCAAATCCAACTGTGTGCTGGAGGCCTTCGGGAACGCCAAGACGAATCGCAACGACAATTCAAGCCGCTTCGGCAAGTACATGGACATCAACTTCAACTTCAACGGGGAACCCACCGGAGGACACATCAACAACTACCTGCTGGAGAAGGTGGGCGGCAGGATGATGGAGGGGCTTTGACCCTTTTGACAGGGGGCCCTTCACGGGGGCCGAGAAACACAAAAACAAACTTAGTTATATGCCATTGGGGACTTAATGATCCCACCTCTGAAGGAAAGTACAGGAAAGTTCTGCTCATTTAGTTTCTAAATTACACCTTCTCTCCCAAACATGAATGTTTCATGAGGTGATGACAAAGAGGTGAGAGGGAACATCCACGAATAGATGTATCTGTGAAGCCAATGTGCTGCTGCTGTTGCGTGTTAATAAACGGCTCGCCTGGGGGTACGTGATGATGCTGTATTTATCCACTCTGTTGAAGAGCCGTCTGGCACTCAGAGATGGTGTGAATGATGGTGTGAATGGTGGTGCCATGCTTCACTTTCAGAGGGCAGGAATAGCCGCACTGTTTTTTACTCTCTGTCTCTCTGCAATAGGGAGACAAAGTGGTGGTCACACAGCTGGTTATCAGTTTGGTTTTGAGTGTTTGTCTCAAAACAAAACTAACTTTTGACATTTGGCCACATGACATGTTTGCCTTTGAGTTCAGAGTGTTACTTTTTCTTTTTCGTTTGGACTAGAAAACTTGCTTTGACCCCTTTAAGAGCTCTCGTTATTTGTCGAATTTTTTTTACCTCGGAAACTCACACATCTGATTGCTGACCTCTGCTGCTAACTGATATTATTTAGCTTAATATAAATTCAATTTTAGTTGTAACCTGGAGATTTAGGGAAAAACTAAATTAAGAACAGCCGATGCAGGACTTAGTCCAACAAACAACACTCACGACGGTGTAAGAGTGTGTTAGGAGGATGGATGTTGGTTTTATTGCAATAATCTGTTCTCCTGTTTAAGTCCAGGGTGGTCCAGCAGCACGACGGGGAGAGGAACTTCCACTCGTTCTACCAGGTAAACTCTAATCTGTGCTGCAAAACATACACTGAGCTATAAAAAAAAAAAATCTAATCAAAGATACTGTGGATTGCCGCTCCAGCAGTTCCTGCACGATGAACTCTAATGAATTTTTCTTAAATTGGATCTGAACTTGCATGTTTGGTGGGCATTCATCACAGTTACTGCGTGGAGGCTCAGATGAGATACTGGAGTCGTTGCATCTACGGAAAGATCCCGCTGCTTATATTTATACCAAAGAGGGAGCTGCAACTGCCGTGAGTTTGTCACCTTCACACTTTCAGCGGCAGGCAAAATGAGCTATTTGAGAAACGTCTGTTCGTATGAAATAAAGCCATCTTCTCAATACACACATTTGAAATGAGTCATTGGCAAAAATGGCAAAAATCCATCCAGATTGCCCCTTTCTGAACTGCAGCTCATATTATTTTGACTGATGATGATAATCCCAAATCCCCTTTTCCTTCTGAAGACCTCCAACAATGATCGCTCAAGCCACAAAGCGGTGATGAGTGCCCTGGAAGTGATTGGCTTCTCAGCAGAGGAGATTAACTCAATTTATCAGATCCTGGCCTCCATTCTTCTCTTGGTAAGTTAAAGCATGGATTGCTCAAAATAGGAACAGTCAATGCGTATAATCTAGGATTAAAATGATATGAAAATATGTGTATATTTTAGATTTTGCACCCCTGGTTCTTGAGATCACCTCAGGTCACGGCTCCGTTGGTTTGTTTCTCAGGGCGACGTGCGGTTCGAGAGCGACGGCGACACCGTCCAGATCCTGGGACTCGAGGCCGTCGGCCACGTCGCCGAGCTGATGGCCACGGAGGTGGACAGCGTCTCCAAGAGCCTGCTGTTCCGCACGGTGGCCACCGGGGGCGGCGAGGTCATCGAGAAGGGGCACACGGAGCAGGACGCCTACTTTGGACGGGACGCTTTCGTCAAGGTGCCGCAATACAAATCACACGGCTCAATTTCCTTTGACAAAGCGGCTCATTCAGGATGAGAGCGTCACAGTGAGGATGTTGACGTCGTCAGTGTGACACCACTAATTTTCACAGTTGTCACATTATTTCTAACTCTGTCAAACACACTCTCTCACTTCCCCCTATAGGCTCTGTACGAGAGGCTTTTCGGCTGGATTGTCAGCCGCATCAACAGCGTCATTGAGGTCAAAGACTACAACCCCGCGCTTCATGGGAAGAACACCGTCATTGGCGTGCTGGATATCTACGGCTTTGAGATCTTTGACAACAACAGGTTTGTGCCCGCCACGCCGTGAAATCCGCCGTGTGTCTTTTCGTCACTAAATGCAAAGAAGCCGCTGAGGGCCGTTGCTCAGGTGTTTGTTCCTCTGCTGTCGGCCAGCTTTGAACAGTTCTGCATCAACTACTGCAACGAGAAGCTGCAGCAGCTCTTCATCGAGCTGATCCTCAGGCAGGAGCAAGGAGAATACCAGAGAGAGGGCATCACCTGGCAACACGTGAGAAGCACACACACACACACACACACACACACACACACACACACACACGTTATTCAAGTGTTTTTAGTACCCACAAAAAAACAACAAGAAAATTGCCAGGAATAAAATGATGTATGTTCCTGACTTAAATTCTTTTCTATGTTCGTATTTGTGGTATTTTTCTTCCTGGACCCTATTGTCTCACGCGTTTGTGTCTTAAGTGACTAATGGGGACAGCTATTTTTTAAACTGGTCCAGTATGGAAGTAGAACGGCCACGCAGACGGCCACGGCGTTCAAAACAGTCTGATAAGTATTCACGAATAAGTGTCAAGTTACGTCACTCGTAGAACTCATGCAGAGGGATTTGTACCTTTCAATCTGTAGCCTCATATTTTTACTTAAACGTCTGCATTTGCATGACTTAATAACATTCACAATCCTTATATCTGTTTGCGAATCATCAAGTTAACATTTTAAAATGGAAATGTGTTGCACACGAATCTTGGCTGATTCCAGTGGCTCCTTTTGAGGCCGTTCACCGCGCTGCTGTGTCTCACAGACCATTCACAAGTAAAAGGGAAGACCCACCGCTCTCCACTAGGTGGCGCTAATGCAGCGTTTATGGATGCAAACCACTGTTTAGCTAAACAGAGGGAGAAAAGAGGCCTTCGCCACATAAACATTAGTCGAAAGGTACCACTCTCATCCATGCATACTTCGTGGCCCTATTAGGCCTACGGGGTACTTCCCCGTCTTCCAGCAAAAAGTCACATGACACAGTAACGAACAGAGCGGACCAAGCGCTGTTTCTCTGTATGGCTCTTTCCATAATAGTTGTCAGACACTTACAACAACAATCTGAGCCTGTCAGCGGCAAAACAAGCACTTTAAGTGGAGGTACTATGGCGGTGAGGTGTTGCCCCAAAGGCGATTACATTACAGCCCGTTTAGCAGCTGCTGTCTGCAGCGTTCTCCCTCAATACCGAACCGACTTCATATCCACCAGTCACATAGACACACAAACATGGGACTATGGGGTCCAGGTTGAAAAATACCAGTTACCCTTCATTTTTCTGGTATTGTGTACATTTCCTTTTAGCACTCTATATATTTGCACACTTGTCCCACTTTGTACTACAACTGCTGTGTAACACATTTCCCTAGGGATAAATACTTTTAACTTACCTTAAAATTTGTTTTCTAATGTGAAAAAGTTGCCTGTGAAACGTTAATATACGGAGATACATTTGGCGCAGATGTGTTGTGCAAAAGCAACTTTGTAAGTGGAGAAGTGTACACTAGAACAAATAACCCCCCACACGCACTTCCCTCTCACTTAACAACCGTACCGTTTACGTGCAGATCGATTACTTCAACAACCAGATCATCGTGGACCTGGTGGAGCAGCCCCACAAGGGCATCATCTCCATTCTGGACGAAGCTTGCCTGTCTGTTGGCAAAGTCACCGACACGGTCTGCCTGGAGAGCATGGACACCAAACTGGCCCAGCACCCCCACTACACCTCCCGCAAGGTGAGAAGCATGGACATTCATGAACCTGCCGACCCACACAGTTAGGCTTCCGCTCAACATGGAACTGAAACGGTGTTTGAAAAGGGATCTCCGAAAAGCGTGGTTGCAACTCCACTTAGTTAGCAGGAAGTGGGCGACGTGTTGTTGACATGTTCTCCCCAGACTTCACTCTGAAAAATAAAAAAACGAGGAGGTCTTAATTTTTCCGGCTAAGTTGCGAGATAGAAATGGAGTATTTTAGTATTTCTTGTGTGTTTTGTTTCAAGTTTCGACTTGAAATTGACAAGTAAGAAAAAAAAGGGAGTCCATACTGTGGCTTCAAAATGGACCATAACGCAGGTGCGGTTCCGCCTTGCATTCAGTCGGGAGTTTAGCCTGGAGAGACGTCACGAGATGCTTTTTCAAACAGCCGGGCCTCTAACATGCAGCCGTCGTTCATCTGTACACAGCGAACGTTTATAATATGTTGTATGTAATATTTGTAATATATGTTGTATGTAATATCTCACAGCGTCTCCTCTTCATCTCCAGCTCATCCCCACCGACAAAACCATGGACTTTCAGAAACACTTCCGTATCCGCCACTACGCTGGAGACGTCACGTGAGTCGCTCGCACGTTTACGCGCTTTGGTAACGTGTTAAATAAATAATAAACAAGTGGCTGTGCAGAGTTCAGAAGTATAAGGCACAGCATCCTATGAAGAGAGGTCAGTTGATGACATCGGCAGCAGTGGGTGAATTCATGGAGGCATTCCAGTCAGTTGTGTCGCTTTAGTGGGGAGAAGTTATTGTAAATTCTCATATTATCAATTATTGAAAACCAATTCATTTGTATCTGGACTTATAACCAGAACTATGATCCTTCTGATTAAGGCTGCACCATTTAAAAAAAACAATATCCAATTGCGATTATTTTTTAACTATTGCGATGTGATTTGCGATATTAGAGGGAATAATCATTGTTCTCATTTCAACTGATAAACATAAATATGATTAGTGTGTGACTTTTGCAGGTATCTGTACCAAACAAAGACGTTTGTACATTTAAGTCTGTAGAATATGATGTGTAGTCCAGGATATCTTTGCAGCACGACAATATTCAATTTATAATTGTATTTTGACACAAAATGATTCACAATTTGAATATTGCAGTCGGCATTATTGCCATTTCTACAAAATGTAGGTTTATTTATGCAGCTCCACTCCTGATCTCCCTTCTCAAAATGTATCCGGAGAGGTTGCAAGTATACACGACTAACGATCCACATGGACCTTACACTAAATTTAAACTGCAATATTGACCGAGCGTGTTCACATTTTTTTTTACAAGCATACAAACGGGAAATGTAGTCACCAAATGTTGGCCACCTATTCCCATAAGTGTCGGATGTCATCCACATGCGTGCATTTGAGTTGTGAGCTACTGTACAAGTCTGTTCATGTGAAAACACATGAGGAACACACACACACACACACACACACACACACACACACACACACACACACACACACACACACACACACACACACACACACACACACACACACACACAAAGTAAAGGGCATTCACTAACCTGCACATTCAGGCATACAGACAACACCACCATAGGCACGTGGTCCTGGAGAAACAGGAACCGTTATCTGCACACAATCAGGAGTCGCAAATCAAAATGTGCAGCTCTGATTTGTCGGCTGGTGACACCTTGAAGGGTATCGAAAATATGAATACGCGTTGCACATGCACGTTTTGACCACATTGAATATAATTAGAATCAGTTGCTGTTACAGGAACGATCGGACCTGGGACGCAAGTGAAAGATATGTTTTCTGATGTTCTCAACAAGAGCAGGAACATGTGTTTTGGCCACTTGTTCGGGCTTTAGATTGGTATATTAAACCATCCCTCCCCTTTTAGTCTTAATTTATTATGATCCTTTTGGTAAAGATTTTATAGGATCAATCTCACATGTAACCGAATACTAGTATAACCCTCAGCACGGAAACAGAAATATACAGTGTGTTTATATATATATATATATATAATGCATATTAAGGCTTTTTAGCATTCATCTTATTCCGAAAGTACAATCATTTTAGATTAAGTTCGTGGTCTTTTGGTTCATCATTCACAGACTTAGAGGGGATTGTTGGGTTTTCCTTCTCCGTCACTGCTCCACTTCTTTGATTTGCCCACCGGATTTAAACGTCACAGTAGTCAAGACGTGGCTTTGGTTTCAGAAAGATCCCCGCTGCTCACGTGTACTGCCCTCAATCTAGAGAGGGGAAGGACATTAATATGTCAAGGGAGCACGGAAGGAGGAGGAGGAGGAGGGCGGGGATGGAGGGAGGGATGGAGCAAGCCGATGAGACAATTTGGCTCTGTGAGATGTAGCAGCAGCAGCAGCAATCACGGAGACGTGGAGAAGGGTTTTATTGAGGGTCCTTGACACGGGGAAATCCGGGCTAACACGATGTCGAACACACACCGAAACACAGAGCAATTTCATCCATCTCTGGAGCTCAAGACAGCTCTCACAGACAATTACCCCCCGAACGCCCTCTTGTCAGCGTTCAGCAGGACTCAGATCCTTCACTTCAGTAGAAGTCCTCAGTGTGGAAGAATGACCGGCGTGAGGGTTATACTAGTATACGGTATGTCACAACATTATTACTGCTGATGCATTCATGCACAAGCAGCATTTAACTGCTGTAGTTAGTTTGAGGTGGAGTTAATTATTTCCGCCGTGAGATCATAATAATTATAATCTTATTTATATAGCACTTTTTAAGTTCAAGCACAAAGTGCTTTCCAGATTAAAAGATTTACAAAATGAAATGGAAAGGACCCCTCTCCCTCCCGCCCCCATCAAGCAGCATTGAGCTCAAACATAACCAGATGGAGGTGCAAAATGAAAAGACACTAGTTCATGCGAGTAAGATGTGGACAATGTGGGGGAAAAAACCTCAGATAAAACAGGTGAAGATTAAGAAAGAGAAATAACCACACATATAAACAAATAAGATGCAAAAATCTGAGCAAATAAGATTAGTAAAACAAGCACAATTTAAATATGTAATGACAATAAACAAATTAAAATAAAACACCATAAAATAGTGCTATAAAGAGCGACTATGAAGTGATGCGATAATGGAATACAGGTGTCGGCCACCTTGGCAGAGATCTGCACGTTTCTGCACATTGTTTAGTTAGAAGTCTAAAATTAGTGAGAAATGCCCTTCACAATTACCCAAACCCCAGGCGACCCAGATTACTGTAATTCAAGAGAGAGACAATCAGCAAATCGCAGCATTTGAAACCATGAACTGTATTTTCTTTTTTTAAATAAATGAAAGGATTAATCAGTTATGAGTCAAGTTAAAGCTACTAGAAGGAGCTTTCATTTTGGCAGTCCCTGTGGACAAAAGCGGTAGTGTTTCCGAGCACCAGAGTCCCTTTGGAAAACCTCTCATATGACTGCATCAGGGTCTGACAGTCGACCCGGTTCTGGTTCTCCCTTGCCTCCCTTCCCTCCCGCGGGCCCCGCAGTACGGCCTTTGCTCCCAGAGTAGCAGCGACGTCGAAGGCGGCAGCAAAGCCGGGTCTGGGTCTGTCCGCCATGGGCTGGTCGCTGCTGGAGGCCCCGCTGAACCTCCAGACTTCAGGTCGAAGCGAGTCTGGGTCTGCCCCCCCGTGGGCTGGTCGCTGCTGGAGGCCCCACTGAACCTCCAGACTTCAGGTCGAAGCCGAGTCTGGGTCTGCCCCCCCGTGGGCTGGTCGCTGCCGGAACACCGAATGACACCGATGACAAGCATTAAGGATAACTCTAATATAGAAATGGCCAATCTTCTCTCTGATGGACTCGTTTACTGATGGAGGTCATACAGAGGCTTCAGCATTAAACAGAGACTGTTTCACAGGGACTTTAAAGTTGCTGATTCATTCTCCGTGTGTAGACACACTTTAACCGTGACTTAATGATGGACATCGAATGTTATACAAAATACATATATTTAAGTACAGTGCTGGAGTAAGTGCACTTTCCTACTGGCGTTTACAAGGCGGGCGGGATAAAGAGCGTGCGTGACCGACCTGCAGCGGTGATGACAGATGGCTGTCCCTGTCACTGCGTGTCCCCGTCACCCCGCCTCCTGTCGGGGGTCGCTCTCTGTGAGCTGTCACCCTTGGTATATTGCTCCTTGGTGGCACTGGCTCCCCCCCCATCGTCATCCCCTGTCCCACACCGCCACATCTGAGTCTCCACTGGCTAAATATACCCTCATCCTTGCCACCCTCTGCCCCCCCACCCCCACCCGCCACCACCACTCTCAACGCACCACCACTATCCCAAGCTTTGACCTACTTCGCTCCCTCCTCCTCCTCCTACTCTTTCCTGTTTCCTCTCTTCTTCATCTCCTCCTGCCTCTGTACTGCAACACTCACCTGACTCTCTTTGCCATCCACATTTCTAATTCCCTGCAGTATTTCCCGCCTGCACATGCAGCACTTTGAGTAGCCGCGAGATATATCATATTCCCCCCACCGCACAACTTTACAGTGCAAGAAGTCCCACATCTTTGTCGCCGTGGCGCTCTCGGCTCAGCTCCCTTTAAACCTTCTGCAACGCGGCCCTCTCCTTGCACCAGCCCTGACCTTCATACTTTGATATACTTCCCTCTAAATCATCCTCACGTCTCTGGGGGGGATCGCTGCCTTTTCCTCTCTGCACGTCCTCTCCTGTCTGCCCTCTCCCAGCACTGTCCTGTCCTGTCCTTGTAAATGAGTGTCGTGGCCTGTGATCTTGTTGTGCTGACTGCTCTTTTCACTCCCTCCCCTCCCTCTCTGCACTCTGTCTCTCTCTCTCTCTCTCTCTCTCTCTCTCTCTCTCTCTCCGGTGAGCTTTCCCGGGATTGGGTCAGGTGGTTTTCGGCGCACCGTGAGCCATGGGGACACATCTGTCATAGCCAGCCTCCGCTTCTTTGCCTCCAGATGTGACATTCTAGGGCACAGTCGCAGACAGGGCCACGCAGGCGACATGTGACACGCTGTGTGGGTCCGTGGTTTTGTTTGTGTGTGTGTGTGTGTGTGTGTGTGTGTGTGTGTGTGTGTGTGCGTGTGTGTTTGTTAGAGATGGAGGGATGCAGAGAGAATGTGTAGAAGAAATGTGTGTGTGGAAGAGAAGGTGAGCTATTGCAGTGATGTAAGTACTTTTACTCAAGAGCTGTACTTTAGTCCAGTGTTGAGGTACTTGGACTTTACTCAAGTATTTCCATTTTATGTATACTTTATACATTTACCTGACAGCTGTAGTCACTTTGCAGTTTACAGATTGATTCTACATAAAAACATATGCTAATATATGAAACGCATTGCATTATAAGCCATTTTCACTCTAAACTTCTCACATGATCTTATTTCAATAACCAATGCCTAAAGAGGTACAATTGTTATTTCCCAAAAACAAAGCACAAAATCCGTCCAAAAATGACATTGGCTTAGCAAACTTTGATTTTTCATCTTTCTTCTCCCAAATAATAATATTATTGACCCTTTATATTATATTGTATATAAAAAAGGTAAAACTAGCCTCACCTTGATCAGCTACAACAGTAACTACAGGACATACTACACGTTCTTTTACTGTAATACTTGAAGTACATTTTGCTGCTATACATCTGTACGTTTCCCAAAGTAGAATTTGTCATGCAGGACTTTTACATGTGATGGGAGTATTTTTACTTTTACTAAAGTGAAGGATCTGATTACTACATCCACCACTGATGTATTGTGAGCCAGTGTCTTCCAAGCTTTTTGGCTTGTGATCTGATTTCATTTAAATAACGGTTGGATCTCTCTAAAAATGTAAAAGATTTGAGAAGAGTATACAAAATAGTTTTTTCTTCTTTCCTCTCCCATTCATCACCTCAGCAGTCCCAGATCTATCGTCACCCTGGTTTGGGCTCGATCCCATGTTTTGGAACCACGGGATTCGACTACCTAACTGTACACAGTAGTTCAAAGTAAAAATATAGAATTATACATCACTCACATTGGCTATTTTTCTGTGGAACAAGTACTTTTTTTCAGTACATTTAGCTGATAATACTTCTGTACAAAGTAGGATTTTAAATGCAGGCTGCATTTTTTTTAGGAAATCATCCACGCTGTAATTTATTGTTACATTGTGAACAAGAAAGGAGAGGGAGGGGTTTATTTGAGGCAACGCTTACACTACTCTCTTCCCCCCGGGCTGGACGGCTTATGTAACTGTACGATCGTGACCTCCTGCTGATGCCTCACCAAAACCAACTGAGCAGTTTAAAAAAAAAGAAAAGACAGACAGATTAGTTTGTAGACAGTTTTTTTTCTTCTCCTCCAAAACGTGAGCCGCAGGGGGAATCTGAGCACGTTCCTAATTTGTAAATTGTGTAATCCCCCAGCCTGAGGACTGTGAATCATTTGAAGTAGAGTCCATTGCTATAGTGAGAGTGACCCTTTTAGTGACAGACGCCTGCTGTTTAAACTGTGACTACCTTGTGATTCTAACCTCTTTTTTTTGACACACCACTTCACTCCAAGTGCTCTTAATAAGTGGGACATCCCTCCTTCTTTGGAGCTACTTCAATTACTCTCCCTCTCTCCCTCTACATCCATCACAGATATTCCGTCGAGGGCTTTTTGGACAAAAACAAGGACCTGCTTTTCCAAGATTTCAAGCGTCTCATGTACAACAGGTGCCAAATATCATGATGCTCTTGACAGTTCAGAAACTGGGTTAAGTGTATAAAGAGTTCTTTGCACATCACTCCTCTGCTGACCCAGTTAATGATGCCCTTTATTGCCCCCCCCCTTGCACCTCTCTCTCTCGTAGTGCCAACCAAGTTCTGAAGGAGATGTGGCCAGATGGTCAGCTGAGCATCACGGAAGTCACCAAGCGACCTCTGACCGCGGCCACCCTCTTCAAGAACTCCATTGTGGCCTTGGTGGATAAACTGGGCTGCAAGGTCAGTGGTTTCATCTTCAGACTGACTTTCTGTTCCCTTTAGCCCTGTGGGAAAGCTATGGTTCTCTGGTCAGAAAACTAACTTTTCAGGCTGATTATTTTACCTCCAAAACTCACTGCCATAGAACGCACATAATAGATATATAATCTACTAACAAATTGTGTTCTTTCTGCTTTTGTGTCCATTTAAACTATATACTTTATTTAAGAAAATATTTAGGCAATGTAGTTCAGAGGAATTCATTGTATCTGTTTTGATAGGTGATTGTCTTTCTGCCTATTATTAAATATTAAAATCAATATAATAAATTAGTTTAAAATTTAATACATTTAAATATGTGAGCTAGCTGAGATGGCAATGCTCCTTAGACTTCTGCTAAGCTAGCTAGCTTGGCAGGAGTTTTGTTTCTTCATCTCATGCCTCATTTAGTTTTGTGGAATAACTACTGTAAATTAATTGCCAAAATGTTATTTCATCAAAATGCTTATTCTCAAATGACAAAATCTGGTTTTAGTTTTTTCTAAAGCTAAATGTTTGTCTCACCAGCTAGCAAACATCTGATACGTCTATTACTTTAGCGGTCTCGTTAGCTACACAGCTAGTGAGTTCTGCTAAGCTAGCTAACTTTAGCATGAGTTTAGCTTGTTTTGTCTCCGTCATTAATGGATTTGCCTTATTTAGTTATGTGACATAAGAAAGTGAAGATTCCTCAAAATAGATATTTTTTGAATTAGAGAAAAAGCAATAAGAAAATGTTGTTTAGCTTTAGGCTATCTGCGGCTAAAGCTACAGCTACAGCTGTCTTGCTTTGAGTTACTGTGGTTTGACTTTATACCTTTCTATGGCGTAGTAATTTTCATATGGTAATACAGATCATATTTTGACCAAATATTTAGTTCTGTGTTTGGGGTTTGAAGGGAAGAATTTGTGTCAAATCAAAGCCATCAGAGGTTTGATTTTGTGATCCCGCTTTCATGTTGGAGTTGGAGTGTTAAGCACAGATGTAGATCTTCTCCCCAGTTTACGTCATCATCAGGAAGATGCACCAGTTTGCCTGTTCTGGTCCCTGTAAAGCCTCAATGAGTCACAGGCTATTCTGAGGCTGCCAGTGTGTCTGTGTGCGACGGCTCGTCACCATGCACGACAAAAATGGGGAACGGGATGCAGCGCGCAGCCGTCCAGCAGGGAAACGCACATACATTGGCAATGTGCAGTTTTTTCGGTGTCAGAGAGTAACAGTATTTTGTAGGTTGATCGTCCTCCTCCCGTCTGGCTGCGTGTGGGGTTGATAGGGGCGGTAAAGGGGGGAGGTGGTGCTGGACCACAAGATGTGCTGCTCACCTCTCCTGGCCTCATCTCGCCGACTGAAGTCTGACATTTCCTGCTGTTATTTTTGGACGGCCTGCTGTCAGGCTGTCGTAGCATCTCGTCTCGGCTTGGCTGAGGTAAAATGAAAGGCAGCTCCCCTGGCAACCATCAGGTCACGTTGAAAGAACGGATGCTTTCTTCTGCTGCCGAACAGGAGCACCTGTGCCCAGTCGGCCCATCTAGTCTGCCCCCAACCTCTCCCCACCTCAAACCCCCCAATTAAATGAACTTGAGTTGAAACTGGGGGCACACAGTGCACATGCGTCATTGAAAGTGTCTTTGTTCCACCATCTTTCACGGACAGAGAGTGAGAGACAGTGAAAACATGTCCGTCTCTGTTCTGCGACAGGACAGCGCGTCCCCTCGGAGATCCCTGTCAAGGTGCAGGCGCCCAGCGCTACTCCACACTGGAGGCTTTTATCGCCTTCGCAGATGTGATCTGCAGTTAAACACGCTGTTAATAAGTAGATGTGTTATGAGGCTCAGCTGCTCACTGTCGCGTCTGTCGAAAGTGTGATTAAGATCAGTGAACTCGGTTTTGCCAGTGTCGCGGCTCGGCTGTCGTAGTTTACAAGTGTGGTTTATTTACACGCACAGTGATGAGCACAGCAGTGATGAAAAACATGCAAAAGAAAATCAAATAAAAAAAATCAAAGACAAGCACAAGTTTGTGCAGGTGATAAAACAAGAGTGTTATGAATCACGCAAACACTGAAAAGTGTTGTAAGTACGTGTACACTGTGTCCTGCCATGGCAGTACTTTTATTATGGTTCATCGCGGCCTTACTTCATACTTCAGTCTTGTAGTATATATTTCTGTAAATTGATACACAAGTTATTTGCAGCGATGTGATGACGTGATACTTCATGGATCCCAGCTGGGAAATAACAACAAAGTAAAAAAAGACGTTTGGTGTCGTCTTATTGAAAGAAAAGGGGACCGCTCCACTCGCTTCCTTAGAGGATTGCCTGCATCTCTTTTGTCTTGTCTTTTAGGAGCCTTACTACGTGCGCTGCATAAAGCCCAACGAGATGAAGTCTTCGGTGCTGTTCGACGACGCTCGCTGCCAGCATCAGGTGGCCTACCTCGGCCTGATGGAGAATGTGATGGTGCGCAGGGCGGGCTTCGCCTACAGGCAGCATTACGCTCGCGTCCTGCAGCGGTGAGAGAACGTGATGCTCGGTGAAGCTAGAGTCCTGCAGCGTCCTCCCATGGTCAACTCTGTCTTTTTGTATTACAGCAGCTCCTTTTACCACCAGGGGTGTAAAACTATGCAGTACTCGTTACTACTATGATACAATTAGAATTAAAACTAATACCATAAGAGTTATTTTACTTAATATGAATGAAGTCTCCAAATTAACAGTGGAGAACTATGATGCACGCAATCTTTTCCATTTTAATCCCACATAAGATCCACTAGAGCCTACACTTCCCAAAATGCAACTTGATAGCTTCTTTCTCCTTTTGTTCATCGCCCACATCTTTAATAATCATCTGATGTCAATTGAATAATTTTCTTAGACCTGACAAATCTCGGAACCCACAGAAGACATTATTCACCAGTATAATAATACAATAATATAATAGTACTTCCCACAACTAGTAAATTTACCTTAACATGTGAAATTGGTGAAGTGGCTTTTAAAATGCAACCACTGACTAAAAACACTTTCCCAGGTGAATTAAAAGAGCACCTGTTTCACTTTTGTAGACATACTGAACAGCCCTCTTTTTGTCCCATGTGAATGTCCGCAGGTATAAAATGACGTGTGAGTACACCTGGCCAAACCACCTGATGGGCTCGGACAGAGCGGCGGTGGAGGCCATCGTCACCCAGCACGGTTTCCAGGACGACGTGGCGTACGGACTCACCAAGCTGTTTGTCCGAACGCCGCGGTCTCTCTTCACCCTGGAGCAGGAGAGAGCTGCCCTCATCCCCATCCTGGTGCTCTTCCTGCAGAAGGTCGGCCATATTAGTATCGGTGTCACCATTTTATATGTCTTCATCGTCACTTTTGATATTCGTACACAGCACGACCGGAAATATGAAATATCAGATCTCCACGGATGTTTTTAAAGGCCGTGCGTGCACTTTGATGAGGATGTATTGATCCGACTGTACGACTAATTGACACAGAGACCTACTTTAATGTCGCGAGCGGCTCCGTTCGTGTGATCTCAGTTAATCCCCCACAACATTATCTTCTCCAGTTCCCAACGCGGGCCTCTGTGTCTCAGAGTGGAGCCTCATGAATACGTGGCTCCTGGTTATGTTTGACTGAAACACCAGATACCATTTAAGAGATCCAGAGCCATAGTTACACACATCCTGACCTACTTTGATGACTCTGCAGAGAAGTCTGGCTCTTTAACTGGAGCACGAGTTCGTCTGCAGCTCAGTGGGACTCTCTCATGGCTCCTCTCTCGCTTTCTGTCTTCAAAACGTTCCCTGTTTTTCCCAAAAGGTGTGGCGTGGGGCTTTGGCTCGTAAGAGGTGCCGGCGAATGAGGGCCATCTACGCCATCATGGGCTGCTATAAGCGCTACAAGGTGAAGGCCCACTTCTGGGAGGTGGAGAGGAGGTTCGCGAATGTGCGAACCATGGCCGACTACGGAAAGAGCGTGGAGTGGCCAACCCCGCCTGTGGCTCTGTCCCAGTTTCACAACAACACGGTCATGCTGCATCGCAGGTCAGATCCCACAGAATGAAACTCGTGCTTCATAAAAAACAACAATGTCAAATATTTCTGTTCAATATTGAGTCTTGAACCATTTTTTACTTGAAACAAACTGTCAGCAAAGTCAGATAAATCCAGGCGACAACCTCCGGTTCTGAAAAGTGAAGCCAATGTGGAAGTGTGTTAAAACTTGTCCATCAGGGGGCGTCTCCTCTGGTTACAAAGAGAAGTCTGATTGTATAGAAGTCTATGTATCAGTCCAAATATGGTCATTTCCATTCAGTGGTTTCAAAAAACCAAGATGGCGACTGCCAAAATGCTCAAGGCTTCAAAACTGTAGTCCACAAACCAATGGGTGACGTCACGACGACTACGTCCACTTCTTAAATACAGTCTATGGATAAATCCACTTTTATCAAAAGTAAGCACTATTGAGTTTTGAATCAGGAAATGAAATAAGAGACTCCAGGCAGTTACTGTGCTCGGCCAGGAAATAGTTCAGCACGTAATGGCCCTCTAAAAGTACAAAGAGCTGTTTTTACCCTTTGGTTTGGTTGAGTAAAGATTAAATAAACAAGATACAACACGTCAATCGGTGAACTTGAGAGGTGTTGATAGGCAGACTTTGTTACATTTTGACAGAGCTACGCTAGTGTAGTTGTTTTTTGGCAAGGTGATAAAACAAGAGTGCTGTGTAAAAATATCGCCTCAATCATACAAACCCTAAATCAGTTGGAAGTACGTTTGCACCGTGTCATGCAATGGCAGTACTTTTACTGTGTTTCATTACGTCCTTATTTTCATTTCCTTCAGTATTGCTGTATATGTTTCACTGTAAAATGGTGCACAAGCCAAACAAACAAAACAAACGGGCCTTTGGTTACCATTCTCCCCATCTCCCCTGGCTGTAGCTTCTTATTGAACACACAGACGTTAAAGTGGCATCGATACTCTCATTTAGCTCTAAAACACTCATTTGCATTGAAAACAAATAATTTTTTCTCCCTGGCAGATTTTTTAATTCATTCTGAGCAGCTGCAGAATAACTTGAAGGATTCTGTGTGTGTGAGAGTTTTGGAACAGCACAGATATATTTTGGCACTGCGGATAGAGTTTATTTTTATCCCCTCACAGACCTAATCTTGAAGCCGTTCCTCCTACTGTATTGTTTTTTTGTTTTGTTGCACCTTTGATGTATTATTCCGCCCACGTGACATGCTGCCTTGTTCCCATCCCTTGTTGTCAGGTGGTGGGCGAGGCAGATCGTGAAGAACATCCCTCCGTCTGACATACTGGAGGTTCGGGCCAAAGTGGCGGCTCTGACTGCTCTGAGCGGAGAGAGGAAGGACTGGGGAGTCAGCAGAGCCTGGGAGAGGGACTACCTCGCCAATGTGAGGCGATTTACATAAAACTAATTCCGGTTAAGCTCGGAGATTCATTCTTGACCTTGGGGAAACATATCTAGCCTTTTTAATGTGCCTATTTATTCTAGGGCAGCAACTATCATTAAGTGCTGACACATCGCCATCTCAACATGAATATGTTTTTTTTTTTGTATTGCAAGACAAAAGACAATACATAAACAGAACAACAGGAGGAGACTTGTCCCTCCTTACTGGAGCAAAACACAAACATAACCTTCAAGGTAGAAGGATTCTAAAAACAATGTATAGAAGTAATCCCTCTCAGTCATCACTTCTGACCCCCAATAGTGTGTGGCGGTGTTTGTATCTGCAGAGCCCCACGTCCTCCACCTGTACTTTCAATAATGTTTTTGCTGTGCCCGGGATGTTTCTGGGCATCAACCTCCACGAAAACCGTGGCAACCAGTTGTCAGGTCGTGAGCACGCATCCAAGAGGAGGCTATAAAAGTAACGAAAAAAACAGCAAGCGAACATAGCTGTGCCCTTTTTATAATGTTTTAAGGTTAATAATGACGAAAAGCAGCTTTTTTTATTATGTTACAGATCCAGTGTTTCATCTGCAGTTGTGAGCGAGGGCGAACACTTTCACTTAGAAGTGTAGTGTTTTCTCCTCATTTTCTCTTCACTCTCTGCTATCGGAAACATTTTACAAGCACTCCTCGCCACAAGAGGACCTTAACAGTTCAGCGTGACACTCTGCACAACAAAATGCTTATTCCCTGTGTAAAAGTAACTGTGAAAATCCATTGGATTTTTTCACTTAAATTCATCACAGCAAACAAGACTTGAATGACCACCAGTGTGCCGGATGACAGAAGTCCTCCGTGGCTGCGAATGTATATGGCGCATGTGACGACGAGCCTCACAGCATGACCAAAGGAGGATGGTGCTTGTGAACACAGCCCTCCTTTAATGAATCCCACAGTCGGCTCATTTAACGGATAATCTGAACCCGCTTGGTGGCCAGAGGCTTGGGAGACGCCTTCAGGGAGCCGAGAGCATGACTGAGTCACTCCCCTCGTTAGTTTGTCAGACGGCCCGTGACTCGCCGCCCTCCTTCGGCGCTCTGGCTCCACGAGCTTGCTGTTAGTTCCACAAAGACCTATAGAGAAGTGTATGTAATGCGGTATGAGGGCAGCCTGAAACGGGACTTGTGTGTGTGCCCGGAGTTGCTTTGGATCAACTTTTCTGAGAACATAAAAAGGGGAAAGTTAGACCAATTAGTTTATGTTGTGTATTCCCAGAAACCTTCAACGAGAGAACACGGTTGGCTTCATTATTTTGAACTCAAGCTTTTCTTATAAATCAAAGTTCGCTCGTCAGGACAAGAGGAAGAGAGAAAAAAAAATCGTATTTCCTGTAGCTATTTACACCCATCTATTATTTTATCCCCTTCACGTGTGCGGGGAGCTAAAAGAGGAAGTCTCAAACGATCATGATCTGAACAAACTCGGCAAGAGAAGGACTCTACTGAGCATGCTCGATGGGTCCAAATAATGCAGAAGCGTGAGGGGAACCAAACCTTTTCGGCGTATTTGCCCAAAGAGCAGGGCCATCTTTGAACGCGGTATACAATTCCTAATAAGAGATAACAAACTGGACACGGCGACGCTCACTCCTCCCCTTTCCAAGAATGCTGTGAAGTGAACCGTGAGTGCGAAACCGTGTTACGGTTGTTGGCCTCGCTCAGAAGCCATCTGTTACATCATAACACCACTTGAGGAGCAACAGAACTCAGACGGTCTCTCACGTGGCAGCAGTTTCGCAATCAGAGAACTACGGTGACCTCGAGGTCACGTAAAAGCACCAAAGGCTCTCGCTCGAGCCAGCGAAAACACAACACAAATTTTACTAATGAAAACTCATAGTTATGAGTATTATATTTCATTTCTGCTAATAGATCCCGAGAAATACTACACACTGGCCCTTAAATACATCCATGATATTGGGTTTAACTGATAAACATCTAGTTCCAAAACCAATACCGTTTGTCTTTAACAACTTCCACTCTCCTCTGAAGACTCCCCACAAGATTTGGGAAACTGTCTGCAGAGATTTGATCCCGTTAAGCCAACAGAGCATTCGTGAGGTCGGCCACTGGTGCTGGGCGATGAGGCCTGGCCTGTTCCAGGTCGTCCCGATGGTGTTGGATGGGGCTCAGCCGCGGGCCAATCGAGTTCTTCCACCTCAAACTGGGAAAAGCATTTCTTCACGGAGCTGGGCTTTTGTTTCCTGAATTTGGAAGCAGACCCAAATATCATCGAGTGCCCTAGCATTTGGATTTCCCCTCACTGGGCACTAAGGAGCACGTCAACACAACAAAGGGATGTTCTCATACATTCGGTCACATGCTTTGGTTTATTCAGTGTGAATACATCTTTAGAAAATATTTCAAGGGAACATTTTCAATGGAACTTTTGCGGGGGGAAAAAAACATTTAGGGACTGCAATATATTAGAAAAGCCGTAAAGTAAAGACATTAACGCGACAGCTCCATTCTATAGGGGGGAGACCGTGACACGGCCTGAGATTAGCGGCCCCCGACTGCATTTCTCATCAGGCAGTTTAGCTCCAGTATCAGCCGCCCCGATCCCCTCCAACGGCACGTCAAACACCGTGTCTGGTAACAGCAGCCCGAGGCTACGAGCTTTGATCTGCTGCTTATGGAATTAAAGTGATAAAAAAAAGAGGCTGAGAGGGTTCGCCCAGAGTTCTACGACTAATGGCGAGATACACTCCCACACTGCCGGTGCTGTAGCTGCCGGCTTCTGTGTAATAACACGGGCTATTTCCTTTCTGCAGGTGAGAGACTGCCCTCAGACCAGCTCCGGCTTCATCCGCGTTTCCAAGGAGCTGAGGAACAAAGACGAGTACAGTCAGGTCCTCTTCTCCGGCTTCTGTAGGAAGGTACAGTACGAGGGGGAAGAAACAACAACAACAACACGCTGACATGAAAATACCTGTTTTGTACCAGGGGTTGCTTTCTTTTGTTGCTTCCTTTTAGCCTCGGGATTTATTTTTCTCTCTCACCTGCTGCGTTCTCCGTTCCACCCCCTCGCAGTCTCTTTTGTGTCGGCTCGCTTTTCAGGATTTCAGAAAGGAACATAAAGAAGTTAGATAAACCATAATCAGAGGATTAATCATGAAAGATTTCCGTAACCTTTCAGATATCCTTTTCATTTTTAAAGTCTGGCTGTTGGAGTCAGCTGAGGCCCTGCCTCTTATTTCACCTTATTATCAAATCTTATCATCTCCCCGTGGAGATAATAATGGCCATGTTTTCCTTATCAAAGATTGCAGCGAGAGGGCTTCCACTAAATTCTGCAGCTTTAGCCAAAGTACATTTGAAGATATGCGAGCTTTGATGAAGTGAAATAATACAACCTCCAACACTGAAACCCACCAGAGCCTTTGTCTTTGTGTCTCTTCCTTCTATCTATCCTTCTGTTTTGTTTTGCTTTGTTTCGTGAGTGTTGCTTGCTTGCAGCTCCACGAGGGAAACTTGTTTTGGAATTGAGAGTAGTGATAACCCAAAAGATCCTAAAAGATAAAATATACAAAATACAAACGTGGAGCTTTATCCTCCTCTCTTTTCCCCTCCTCTGCTCTCTCAGGTGAATAGATTCAACAAAAGCACCGACCGAGGCCTGCTCATCACAGACAAGTGCGTCTACAAATTGGAGCCAAAGAAGCAGTACAAGGTTTTGAAGAGGCTTCCCTTGGATGCTGTAAGTACTCACACAGGAGATACACGCACTCTTTCACACATTGACACACAGATGCGCCACGTTAATCTAAAGCCGAAGCGCTCCCCGGTCGTCCTGGGTAAGGAAGCACAGGCAGTACACAATCAATGCGTTTGAATTAGGGGACATCTTCCTTCAGGCGAGGATCTCGTAGCGCTGCCTCTGTCAAGGTTAAAAGGAGTGATTGAGATCATTAGTTAACACTTTAGTGTACATTTTGAATATTATATTTGAATGTCTGTTCCGCACAACGTGATTGGTTGAAGCTCAGAAAAAGTATAAATAAATAAAAAAAAAATCTTTTAATAGTAAGGTTTGCGTTTTGCGTGAAAGTATATAGGGACGAAAACAACAGTCAGAAAAAACATATTGAGGTGCGAATTCATCGCACGGACAAAAAGGCCCTGGTGTGTAGAGGCCTGATGAATAGACACATCTTTCAAACTCTTATCACTTTCCACCTCATGAACGTTCCCAGGGGACCCAGAACCTTTTGAGGAACTCAGGAACTAAACCTGCGTTTTGATTGGAGGAACCAGGGACAACATTTCCGTCATGCTCTGGGAAACGTTCAGGATCTTTAAGGGCAAAGTTTGCAAGGTTGAAAGTCGCTGTGTGGTCAAATTCTGAAATTTGGCAACAGCAGCTTGTGTACCGCTTCATTCCCAAAACATAGAAAGACTCTTGGACCGATATGAAGACGGTTGTCGTACATTTCTTCATTTCATTTTAAGAAAGTGCTTCTTTGACTCAAATGACCTGTTTTGTCAAGATTGGAAAGAGTGTGTTGGTCGGTCAGTGTGTGTGTCTGTTCGGGGTTGTGTTTGATATGTGAGGCCGTGGTGGTGCTATGACGTATATGCTTGGCTTTAGAGATTCCTCGGGTCTGGGGCGAACCGGGCTCATTTCACCACCCAATCTGAGAAAGTGGATCAGGGATCTCTGAGGGCCGTCAGCTCTAAAAGTGAAGAGAGAGGAGATGACGGCTTTATTTAATCTGATGCTTGGGGTTCCTTGAAATAGTTTTGAGAGCAGGTTTTTTTTCCCCCATGGTTCGATGTATTTCTGAAATAAATGAGATGTTGGGCAGGGACCTTACGGACAGTTGGGATTTGATTTAAGCGTGTAAGATCTGGCCAGAATTTGATTCTAAAACATTAAAAAAATGAACTAACTTCATCAACAGGATGTGACGAGGTTACAGTGTTGACGTCACATATTAAGTTGCAGTGATATCTACTGAAATGAGCACGTTAACCAGCTAGCCTCTGCCCGTCCCCTCTTGTAATACCACTTGTACATTCGAGAGGCGATAGTGAGTCACTGTAGCGTCCAGTCTGTCCTTTAGTCCAACACGAGAGGACAAAGAAGTAGAGCTGCCCCGAGGGCTTGTCCATCACCTTGGAGGTACGGGGCGTGTGTGCGAATGTTCATTGGATTAAATCCAAAGTGGCAGAAACGAGACAAAGACTCGTATCTTGGCTTCGTCCTCGCCACACACCAGTAAGCTCCCACACACTCTGCATGTGTGATGTTTACAGCAACGGTGGCAGATTTCACTGTCGGCTCAAATTACAAGATGTCGGGAACATATTTTCCCAACTACAACTAACTAGTATTATCTAATTACCTGACGCTGGCCCTTGAGTTGGCTGACCTTTGAATATTTCGAGCCATAAACATGTGCAAAAAAATGTAAATGTGATGGCTACATACACAATATCGTGCTAAAAGACTGAGGCGAAACCACATTTTCCAGACAAAAAGTCAGCATCCTTCCCAGCTGACTGGTGTTAGCAAATATGCAATTAGCATTGTTTGCCAGGTAGAGCCGGTTTATTACGATTATTATATTTACTGTCGATAAAAGTGTAATTCAAATGTTATTTCTGAATGTGGGGGTAATGTTTTGGGGATATTTTATGGACTTACTGGTGCTCCATAACTATACATGTGCCACTGTCTATACATGTGCCACTGTCTACGTTTTGACACCTCCATGCCACTGGTTGTCATTTTTGTCACATTTAGAGATCTGTATCATGATACCTTGATATCAAAATCCACCCTTGACTATTCGTCCTCCACTGTATCTAATGTATGTCACTGAAGGTTTGTGTAAAGACCAACAACACCTACTTAGCAGACAGTGAGTCAGCACAGCTGGACGTCCAGAAGTGGTTTGAGAGAGAGAGAGAGAGAGAGAGAGAGAGAGAGAGACAGAGAGAGAGAGAGAGAGAGAGAGAGAGAGAGAGAGAGAGAGAGAGAGAGCGAGCCAGAGGGTTAAAAACCATTATTATGCAGCAGCGGAGCGGCTAAAGATAGCCGATGCCATTAGGCTCTGCTGCTCAGAGTGAAGGATATGAGTCTTAACCAGGTCAGGAACAGAGAATACAGAAGAAGCAGCAATTTGTGTCACCAGACCCTTTGGAACAGATTCCTCGAGTTTGACCTTCAGCGCTGAAAGGCTGAAATGTCACTCAGCTCACGAACTGGTGGAACAAAGTGACAAAGCAATTGGACTCGTCACACACAAAGTCATGCAAAGTGAACTCTGTGACCCGGTCCTTTTTACAGGACGTCTTTGTTAAAAAGCACCAAATACTAGCAACCGCTATTGGGGAAGTATTTAGTTGTTTAATTGATCAATAGAAAATGAATTTAAGTCAATTAGTTTACTAACTCGTCCTCATCCTTCTTTCCTCGTGTCTTTAGTCTCTGTGCTCTCTTCTCCTTGTGCCAGTTCGTTATTGTTCTTCATACCTTGTGTTTTGAGTTCCAGCCTGTTTTTCCTACTAGTTTTATTTTTTCAAGTGTTCAGTGTTCAGGATTCACCTGCTATCTGCCAACTGCTGCTACCTGTCTGCCGTTACCTGCCTTCCCTCGGACTCTCAAGTTGGACGCCATTTTCAACAATAGATCATTGAACTTTTCCTGCTGCCTTCATGGTGGTCCAACTCTGCAATTTCCTGAGACAACACTTAAGATCCTTTACACACCTGACGAATAAACAACATGAAAATGGGAAATACTCGCCTGCCAAAATTATGTCTCTGGCTTTTATTGTGAAAGGCAGGAACAGAAAGAGTGGATCTGGTCTGCGCTGACTTTGTCAAGTAAATAAGTCTGCAGCGTTGGTTTGGACTTTGCAGCCTCCCTGTTGTTGAACACTATCGTGTACATTTTGAATATGTCCGTTGGTCGATGCCTTTGCTCACGCCGCAAAAGCTCAGAAAAATCGCTCTCGTTCTATTCTTTTATTTATTTATTTTTGTTCATCACATGTTTACAATAAATGTCTGAACACTGAAGGGACGGGTTGTACCAGAATCAGGCCTCGACGGTGTCGGGACACACTGTCGTCCCCGCTGGATTAACCTGCGTGTGCTGGGGGCCGTAAGAGGCTTACTCCACTCCGTCTCTAAAATCTGTGACACACCTCACTTTCTCTGTCCCTCTCTGTCTTTATATATCTCATACGTACTGTTATTCTGCTTCTGTTACATTTACTACACTACTGTACTTCGATTCAATTTTGAGGTACTTTACCTGACCACCTCCATTTTGTGCTACATTATATATCTATTCCACAACCAACATTTTGAAGGCAAATATTGTACTTTTTACTCAACTACATTTATTTGACAGCTTCAGTTACTTTGCAGATTCCAAATATTAAAACAAAAATATGAATTAAAGCAATACATTATATGAATATATACATATCTGAATACTTGCGCAGTGAGTCTGTACAATATACCAACCGGGTCACACCTCATGACTTTCCCCTCACTGCACCTCCACCACACGTGCACCGCGGGCAGATTTTCTCTCATCCTACATACTGAGCAGAAATAATCCGCTGGCTTCATTCATGGCGTGATTTTTGATCCTGGATATACTGTGCCGCACTTTATTAAATCTACAGGTACTGTACATTGACGTTATAATCCTGACATTCTCATATAAATGACTTCCCAGTGCGCTAGTGCGTGACATTGACTCACATTGAGGTCACAGTCAGTCACCTCAGCAGAGGTAGAACAAGAATTAAGGTTTCTTACTAAACTTAAATTAGCAATGCAACATTAAACACTGTATTCTTCACTGCATAAGGTTAAAGCATAGATGTAGCATTAGTAGAATGTACTTAACGGATCAAAAGTAAATATATTTGTTATCCATGTTATATTGTTTATTATATTAGAGCGTAATTGTTACTGATGCTCTCATGTGTAAGCAGCATTTTACTTCTGTAGATGAATAAAGGCGGGAGAGATATGAGTGTGATATATAGTTTTACCTGCATGCCGACTGGAGGATGTTACCCGGAGACTCCCTGAGCACATCCTCCGCTGTGGCCCCACACTGAGTGGGGGTCGGTGTCGCGTCGGGAGTCTGACTCTGTGGCGTTTTGTGTCTCTCCACAGTTGACGGGGCTGAGCGTGACCGGCGGGGTCGACCAGATGGTGGCGCTCCACATGTCCTCCCAGGACGACGTCCTGCTGTGTCTGCAGCGCGGGGAGCTGTGCACCAACCAGGACCGCGTGGGCGAGCTGGTGGGCGCCTTGGTGGACCACTTCACACGGTCAGTTCACGAAGCCGGGCCAACCTCGGGCCGACGTCGTCCCCGCGCCATGCTTCTCTGTTCGCACCGCCGGAGTGAGAGACACAATGGATAAAAGGATGCGGATGAAGCATTATTTCTCCGTTGTGTGCGTTCCATGATGTTGTCACACTCTTAATAACAGTCTGAGCCTGTCAGCTGCAAAAACAAGCACGTTAGTGGACGTACATTGACGTTGAGGACTGGTCCCGAATGACTACGTCACGGCCCGGTTAGCGGCGGCCTGCTGCGTTCTCCCTCCATGACCAGTTTCATGTCCCTGTAAGTCACTCAGACACAATCATGGACAAATAGGCTGCAGGTTGAAATATATTGAAGTTACCCTTTAAGGTAGAAAAGTGTGTGTAATAATAGTCCAGTTTTATTCATTCTGTTTCTCACTCAAGCTCAACCACAAACAACAAGTCTTCTAAATCCTCACACATGAGGATGGAAGGAAGGTTTTTTTGGGTGTGACATGAACTGCTGTATGAGCTCTGGGCACACGGTCAGCTTGTTGTTGTTTTTTATGTCATAAAGAACCAAACACATTTATGCACACTGTTGATCACTTGTACTTCCTCGTCAGGTCAAGTTTGACCTGTTTATTAATTGCCACTGAAAAGAAAAGAAAAAACAAATGGCAATTGGCAATTGCTCCCAAAAAAAGAAATCAATGCAACATAACATTAAAATGATACAAAGAGGTTCCCGTTGAAGCTCCATCCCCATGTCAAAAAGTAACAGCGCACAAAACTTCAAGCTGTTTCCACAAAACAACATTTGTCCATTACACATTTTCTAAAACTAACAAAGCGCACCACTCTACAGATTATTTTACGTTAGCCCTGAACTTTGGTTTCTTAAACAAACACATTGCCTTGAAATCAAAATCAACTTTTGCATATCTCCAGGTTGTAGTAGTTTGCGGGTAGTTCATTAAGGCGCATGACACGATCTTTTTATATACGGACAAAGGAAACATCTATTCTTTTGAATTGAATTTGGTTTTAACTTTAATTCATGAATGTATTTGTTTGTGTGTTATGAGATGAGACGGGCTTTCATCAGAAACACACGCCGCAGCGGCGGATTACTCTCATTAGAAAACTTCAAACAGAGAGGAGGAATGAATTAGAGACAACACGCAGCCTTTTTTCGGGTCTCGGCGTCGCATGGATGAACGGCACAGCATCAGACCGACGAGCTGCTGGTCAAAAGACCCCCGGCTGAAACCAAGTCTATTAATGCAGCACAACAATTACGCAAATCCTACTCGTGGCATTTATCACTGTCATAGTTGTCGGTTGTCTGCGCCCCGCTCTGAATGACTGATGCGCAGTGAATCAGTCACGCTGACATTTATCACATTTATCACTCGGCCTCTGATTTGTCATCGCTGTTTATGAACCTGATTCACATCCACCCACATTCATCTCTGCCAGACTTCATTTGAATGGCACAAGTTTTCACACGGAGCAGACTGTTTTGGTTGCACTGTGTGTGTGTGTGTGTGTGTGTGTGTGTGTGTGTGTGTGTGTGTGTGTGTGTTGTTATTAGTACGGCCTGCTGAGACAGCACCCAGTCTGTGGTGATTGGTCTCCCAGAGCATTAATCCTGCCAGGACCCCAGTGAGTGACGTACGTAAACTAACAAACACTCAGCGGAGCTCGTCTGGGGACGGAGTCGGAGCCAAAATCCACCAAAGACTTTGACCTCTTTATAGTTCGGACTGATTATTTTTGAGTTTACCATCTTCAAAAAGTAGCTTGAAGGTTCATCATAGCAAACAGGGGGATTTCTGCTCCCATTACATACAATTATTAGTAGTATTATTAGATAGTCGGGGTCACATGATACATGAACAAATATCATTTCATTTGTTTATTCAGATCTTTTTTAGCTCAAGGCCTGTCTCCCAAGATTCCATATTAAGATCAATAAAGCACGCATACAAATACACACTGACTGCAGTCATACACATCGACTGGGCTGAAGAAGACCATTAGATGTGGCTGTAAGCTCTGGAAACACCAAGTGATTGTGAAGGGAGGATTCTATGGCTAAACTGAATCTCTTAGTGTTCATTTCTAATAACACAACTTTTTTTTTTAATGAAAATTGGATTTTAGAAATACATTTTGCAGAGTAAACATTGTAGTTTGGCTGCAGTTGAGTTACTTTCATCATCGATTGATCTGGGGGTTATTTTCTTGATTTATTGTTTTGTCTATAAAATGCCAGAAAATAGTAGAATCGATTGAGAAAATAATTGTCAGATAATGAAAAAAAAACAAACAGCAGCTCTAGTGGTGGTGACATACACTTAGGTGCCAGTTTATTAGGTACACCTACAGCAGGTAGAATAACTGCAGTCTGACACAACAGTCCTGCAATGAAACCAACCTTTTATCATTGTTGCGATGGTCAGTTTTTGTTGTAACGGTTTTAGAGAGGTGTTGATACAACACGATCAGTTATATAAAACGTCAAATGAGCTGTCAGCTCACTCATCAGAGCTGCGTTACTTTCGTTTTTGCAGCTCAGATGCCGGGCAGATGGCAGACGCACCTGGTGTGTTTACACTTTCACGAGTCTTCCTGTGTGTATGTTCAGCTCGCTGATCCCAGATCCCCAGTGAGGCTTCAGTGGGGTTTACGAGTCTTGGGCGAGGGTTGCGCCAACAAAGATTCTTTGAATTTACGATTAGTTCTAATCAGAGTTCAGCAAAACTCGGTTTGAAATGAGTAAGCCCGGGTTTAAAATGAAGCCGAGCTCTGTTGCACAGTAAGAAATAAATCTCAGTTTAGTAAATCCAAGTTTAAAGCAACAGTAAATGGAGTTGAATCAATATGGAGATGCCTGCTGACCCAAATTCAAATAAATGAGAGGTGTACATTTTCTCTTAACTCTAAACTAGTTTTGAAGTTTGCGACACGATTTAAAGACCATGATTCAATCAGGTTTATGATGAACCCTTGTTGGTGCAGCCTCAGACGTTTGGTCTGGGTTTGATGGGGATGGGGGGGTCGGGGGGGGTTGGGGGTCCTTGCAGCAGCTGGGTGTCTCTGTTCGGGGTGCGGCGGGCGGCGCAGAGGAAAGTCGACCATCGGGATTCGGTTTCAGCTCTCCGCCTGTCATTGTGCCACCATCTGCGGTGAATGGTGGGGGTCGCGACCTCTACTCATGAGACAAAGTCAGGGGTGAGCTGTGTAAGTGTGTGAGCATGTGCGAGGGGGAGGAGAGGAGGAGGACGGAGGAGGAAGGGGATGACAACACACAAACACACTCCTCTTGTGCTTCCTCCTGTCAGGAAATGAGATCCCAGACTTCGGGAGTCACGCGCATGCACGGCATTTCTGTTCTCAGTTTGTGAGGTTTGGAGATCGGTCGGGGGAGGAAACAGTCAATGGAGCGATTGTGTTGTTGTTGTTGTTGTTGTTTTGTTTTTTTGTCTCATCTCTGGAAATCAAACACGAGAGAGAGAGTCTGAGAGTCGGTGAGTGTCTGGTGGCACAGTGAGTTTGTACAAAACTGGGTCAGTGAAGGCAGCGTTAGAGGCACAAGGTAGAAATCAGACTTCAAAGCCTGCGCCGAGATGTCGGCGAGGACGAGGCGAGACAAGCTGTCTGGTTTTCTGTCATGTCACATCCGTCTCTCGCTCCCGCAGCGCTGCTCGTTCCTCCCCCATCGCTCCTCTTTCCTGTACGTATTCCCCCGTCTCTCTCCCGCTTTCCCTTCCTGTCACCTGGGTCTGAGATGTCGGCATGAACTCGACGCGTGTGTCGGTATGTGTCTGTTTACTGTGTGTGTGTGTATGTGTGTGTGTGTGTGTGTGTTTTGGAAGGGGGTTGGACTTGTGGACCATCTGCTGGGACAGCTGGGGGGAGGAGGGGGGAGTATGAGCTAAAGGCAGGATTTAGGGTATGATCCGCCCCGGCCTTAAAAGATTGAGGAGGATTCTTTACTTAAAAGGCAATTTGGGGATTGTATTATCTTTATTGACCACGACCAGAAGCTGTTTTCTGGATGGAGAAGTCTCAGTGTCAGCTGCGATGTGGAACCAAAAACTGCAGCAGTTAGTTTGTGCCACTTCTAAAGACATGAAATGAATAATGCACGCAGAAGTTTATATTAACGATACAAATACATGTCACTACATTCAGTGTTTGGAAAATGTTCAAGTCAGATATATGTAAAAAGAAAGAAAAGACACAATTGAGTATTTCTTTCATCAAATAGTGATTTGATAGTATAGAATAGTGAATGCAGCCCCCCCCCCCCCCCATCCTCATCACAGCAGCCCCGCTGCTCCTAAAACGCTAATGACGGGTGAAACGCAGAGGTCAAGTTTCACCATGTTGTGCTCGGGATAACGTTTTTAAAAGCTTTCTCAGATAGTTTTGTGTCCGCGATATGTTTGTTCGGCACGGCCGCTGCATTTGCTCCGTTTTACATTAGCCGAGACCACAACAACAGCCGAGTTAATAACGAGGCCTACGGGGCAATGCAGTGGGTCAGACGGTGCATTTCAGAATGTTCCCTCCACGTTCGCACAGTAATAGATTAAAAGTGACGCTCCAATTTTGTGTATCAAAACTCCCTCTTTTCTCTCCCTGTGAAAACATGCAAATATTTCTGGTTGAATCATCCGGCCCTCGAGGCTGCGCGCATGAACTCATCCCAACAGATGTGATCCGGGGTGACCGGCTAACACCTCACATTTTATGAAATGACACTTGATTAGCATGTGGGCTAATCATCCCCTCCTCCTCGCCTTTTTGTTCATTTTCTCTCGTCTCGTCCTCTCCCAGCTTCTCCCCCCGTCTCCAGCGTCGCCTTAATCAGCACTTTCCCGTTATGAATATGGAAAGACCTGGGACGCTGTTGCATTAATAGCAATCTTCTGGGTCACCCCCCTCCCTTTTCCCAGGGAAGGAGCGAGAACACAACATGACTTCATTAACCTCAAAGCGTATGCGCGTGGTCTTGTGATGAGGCTTTAATGGCCTGTTACGGATGTCGAAAAGGACTTGTTGACTTTCTCGTTTGACCTCGCTGGACGTCAACAGTTTGTCGGTCAGGGGAAGGCCGTCTCGATTCTAAATTCACTTTTTAGGCCGTGAAAGGCGTCATCCCGAAGCCTGGAATAGGCTCCTCTGTTTCTCTGCCTCCCCTCCTCCTTCCCCTCCCTCAGTGGCTGTCCTCAATGTGCTCGTCTCTCGGCCGGAGCAACAGGAGAGGCAGCTCGTGCTCCCAGCTCTCCTCGGTCAGCTCGTCCTCTCGTCCGCTCACTTCCTGTCCCCTGTTTTGTCTTCTTCTTTTCGGGTTTTTTTTTTCTTCTTTTTTTTTTCTCCCCCCGCCCCCCTCCTCTCCACAGCTTATTATTAGTTCTAGTTTTGCTTTCATACACGGCTCAGATGTTGGTGCTCGCGCAGCGTCGATCGTATGGAGAGTAACAAGCGGTGGAATGTGACATGTTTCACGTACATGAAAATCTACATCTCACGCAAAAACGATTCCATGGTTCCCTCTTCACGTTTGCAGCTTTTGCTTTTGATGATTTGAATAGTTTTGAGGTTTGGTCAAAACTAACATTTTGAAGGTGTCACTTTGGTTTGTAAAGAAATCAGAAAATAGTCACAATTACCCAGAGCCCAAACAATCGATCAGTGAATGGAGAGAATAATCCATTATGAAAATAATCGGTAGTCGTCCTGCACAAAATAGTTCAAAAGGAGCTCCACCTCCACCAACTACAACAGTAAAATCCTGCTTTTGCATGAATGCATGAGTAATAAGAATCTAATCATATAAAGGGACATGCGGTCAGGAGGCATAATATGTATCTACTGATCTGTGCTATAAATGTAATTTCTGTATGATTCCAATCATTTCAAGCATTTTTATAATTAAAATCGCTGAATTTGCGCATGTCCTGTTCCAACAGAGGGGAGGCAGCAACAAGCTGTGCCTCACCTCAGATTGCGCAATCCCCCTCATTGTTTATCACCACTGTAATATTTGTAGACACTTTTTTTAATGTCCTTTCTTTCCATAGAATAGGTAGTGTGTTAGTCTTGCTGATTGACATTAAACCGCAGTGAAAAAGCCCAGAGGGGAGGCAGACAGTACCTCTGCCTCACTGAAGGGGGCGTAAGAGAGCACACGGGTTTACGCTTGTTCTGCCGTTGCGCTTCTTCTACACTTTTAAAACTAAAAGAAGAAAAGGTGGACTTTTACAACAAAGTCACAGATATTTTTGTCCAGAAGGATAGACGAATGGACTTCATTTACAAGTGAAGGTCAGACCATGCACACACTGCAGTAGGCTGTGTAGACTATTTTTATTTGTATTGAATGAGTATGAATTGTGGAATTGTGATGGCAAATGAAAAGCACATGGAGGGTGCAGAGGAAATGCGCTCTTTCTCTAGACAATGGTGGATCAAATATGTACCTTACCTATGTGTGTGTAAAGAATGCTGATATGAAATATCAATGGCCGAAGAGCAAAACCTCCTATCTGAAAAATGCACTTTTTTGAGAATACAAAAAAAAACAACTTGTTGTTTTCTTGCAGAATGTTATATGTTAAGGATACCCAATACATAATACAAAATATAAAAAAAATACAAAAATACAAAAAAAGAAAAATATACAAAGTGCAGATAGGAGGTTTTGCACTTTGGCCATCGATATGAAAAACGTCTAGTCAATGTGCAGGCTGCCAATTGAATGGTGATTTAAGCTATTCTATTGGGTTCATATATTTGTAAATCTGACTCTGAAAAGTCAGTGCCTCACCAGCCACGAACCTCACCGCACGTCACTGATCGTATCATCTAATAGTATAACAGTCACAGGGGACATTTGTCAGCTATGAGTACTTTTACTTCTCAAGTACATGTTCCTGATTATTCTTGCATACTTTTCCTGAAGTAACATTTCAACACAAGCGTGTTTTTACAGTGTGGTATTCGTACTTTTACTCAAGTCAAGGATCTGAATACTTCCTCCACGACTGAGAGTAACTATGGCAACAGCTTTTTAAGCCAGGTGGACGTACGTAAATGGTGTATATTAACGCTGACCCATTTCCTTCTGAGTTCTCATACAGCTGGCAGGTCATGTGGCTCAGTGATTTTAGCCTCACAGTGGAGCCGGAATCGGTTGATTACAGCCGGTCTTTAGCGGGAATGTTCATAACATATAAGCACATTAGAGTTCAGTATCTATAAGCAGAGCTATCACCAAATCTAGTTTCAGTGTTTTAATGTGTGCGTCTTTCATATCGTGACCAAATGCTCTTATTAATACACGATTATTCACAGTTTTCATGTCCGCATGAATAATGTTTCGCTCACATAGTGAGGTCCGACACATCTAAGAAGCTTTTATATATTTTATGAATATTAGTTAAGTGTATATTGTCACATGTCAGATCAACATAATGCCGTGATCATTACTGAAAAACAGATTTTATGAGCCACCGCAGCCCGTTTATGAAGTTTGTCTTCAAACGCAGTAGTTCAAGGGGACACAAAAGACGTTTTATAGTCATATGACCAATATCATTCCTCGTCAAATATGTCCACATCATATTACATACTACTACACACAAAACAAATTATGATTCCTCATGACTCACAAAAGCCTCATTCACACAGCATTAATATTGGAGAGGGAAGGGGGTCGTAAAATAATAAAAGCCGTAACTTTATCCGCCGTGCGGGAAAAACCCTGTGACCGCCATAAAAGTACAATACCGAGCGTTGTATTTAATAATTAGTATTACATTTAGGTAACTTATTTAGCTGTAATTTCATCCTCAACACAATCGGTTAAAAAGGACTCTTTCCGAATGTGGATTAAACCTCCATACGATCAATGAATACTCGCACCGGGTGTACATTCAAACATCGTCCTCATCAGCTCCTAACTATCAGAGAGATGGAGAGAACATGTTGCAGATAGTTTCTAGCATTCTGAACCCCAGCCGTGACCAGGAGGCCGAACTTCTATCAACAGTTTCCCTCCATCTCGGAAACACGTCTTCCCCATTCATGACGCTTTGCGGTGCGGGCGCTTGTCACCACAGCTGGAATGTGACGTTCTGCGGTAGGATAGGTGGCTGTTGAATCCGGACTTCACCGTCTGGAGGGACGTACGCACACATTCACATTCTGTAATGTACACGTACATTTGTCCTGTGATTGGCCAAAGTCGTCTGTCGCGGGCTAGATTTGTAAATCCTGAAAACGGGGCCAATAAGTCAAGTTTTCACTCCGGACACTTGAATTGTAGTTTGCTGAAAAGGTTGTCGTGGAATTTCTGCCCAATGACGCCAACAATAAACTGCCGACAGCGGCTTTCACAAGAGATCTGTCGGGTTGGCAAAATCTTTCTCCTCTTCTTCAGTTGTCACACTCTTTCGCTGAGTTGATGAAACTGAGAAACAGTAAATGCAGCTCTTTGTTTAGTGATGCGATGACGACGCTTTTAAATGCAAAGTGTCTCCGTGGACTGGACTTAAGTTACAGGAGGACAAGAGTCAAGTTCACCTGCTCCCGTGAGGGAGGAATGCTAGGCTGCAATTTGAACTCGTATTTGACCTCACTGTCACCACACTCCCTCGTTTTATACACAAAATGCAACAATCCCAACAGGAAGGATGATGTTAATCCATTAAAAAACATATTAAATGTGCCAGTGAACAGGATTTTCTGTTTAACCGACCCTTTGTAGTTGGGGATGGGTGGTGTGTAGCGCACGGCTACACAGACAGCGAACACTTCACATCCTATTTTCCCGATGAGCTCATTCCCACACGTTTACATCAAAGACACCCTGGCGGAGCAGATTTCACAAAGACGTCCCGACTGGTGCCTCGCTCGTTAAATCTCGGGGACTTTCTTGCTCGAGCGTCTCAAAGCCTCCCGGGCGCACTCACGGAGTCGGCAAACTGACCTCAAAACTGCACCGGCATCAAAAGGCCTCTTTTGTGTTTTCAAAACACACACACACACACACACACATGCTTTTTTTTTTTTTTTTTTTGTTAAATCCACCTCAGGAGCGCAACAAATGGATTCCTCAGCAACATTTCCATTCGTCACAACAGTCCCGCCGTAGTGTCGAGCACTACACTGCAATTTATCGGTGAAAAGGACCGTGTCTCTCATCTTTCCCCAGTTGTCATTCTGCTGATGTTCAGCGCGATGAGTTCAAAAGTCGTCACTAACAAAGTGTCCCATGCTCCCGGTGCACAAACCCCCCCTGATAGCGATCGATCCCCTCTCCCCCCTCCTCATTGATAAACAACTCCCTCTGTGAGCTCCCCTGCGCTGGTAAACGGATTTCGCTGTTATCTCAGAAACGTGTCGGCGGTCCTCAGGATTAATCAGCGCCGAGGGAATGATTGAAGCCAGTGGCATTAAAGTACATCACACTTGATGACACACGTCTATGATTCAAGTCATGTGCGTGCACAGGGCCACGGCGTTGCATCTGAAAGCATATTTGCACCGTTTACAGAAGTCACTCTCCATGCGTTAGCTCTGCTGTTGTTACAGTATGACTCATTTTTTCCCAGAATGCCCCCCTGATGAGACTCAAGTCGCAGGGCGCAGCTGGTTGTGATAGGCGCGCAGTCTCTGATGACGGTGATGGTAATTTTAATGGATGATGAACGATGTGACGCAAAAGCGTTGACCCCGCGATGGTCCGCTCGCCGCCACCTCGAGGCCCGAAAACTCGAGTGGCCTCAGCCCACGTCGGCCCCGCTGCTGGCGCCGGTGCTGCAGATGCTGCCGTTGCCCCCAGAGATGGTTGCAAGGCAGCTAGGGGGAAGTGCTAATTAAGATTGTGAGAGGGGAAATTGCAGGCTTGTGTTGAGGAGTGGGTGTCGAGTCGGGTGGGGTGGAAGAATAGGGGGGCTGTGGGATGGAGGGGAGGGACTCTGTTGGATGGAGACGGCTAAATGTATCCATTTATTTACATTTTAGGAAATATAGTTATTGGATGAGAAGATGGATAGCATTTTCATTTCTGTCTTTCAATATAAAACTGCAGTCAGCAGTGCGATTAGCTTAGCTTAGCATAAAGACTGGAAACGAATAATTAGCTAGCCTGGGTCTGTCTAACTGTAACAAAATCCACCTTTTTAAAGCTCACTAATTAACATGTTCTATCTCTCTGGTACAAAAGCTGAAGTGTAAAACTGACAATACACTGGCACTTGGATTTTGTTTCGGAGTTCGTCTCAGATTTCTTACTTGCTGTCAAGCTACAAACCAGACAGTTTTTCTTTTTTGTGGGGAATCAATACATTTTACGCTGCACTTTCCTGGGTTTGAAATCCTTCCCTGGCTCGTGTTGAGACGACACAAGAGAGTGTGAGTCTTGAATTACATGCTATGTTCCTGGAGGGGAAAAAAAACACTATTTGAAAAGTTTTCAGTTTACACGTCTTGTGACAGCTGAGAATCACTGTTGGGACCAAATGTGTGAATTGAAATAAAATTGGGAACCTTATATTCTAACAATTAGCTTTAAAGCAAAGCAGTCAGTTTGTATAATTCAGATCAAGATTACTTTTGTAGAGAAATACCTGACAATTTAAGTGACAATTTAAAATCTCCAATGGAAATAAAAGAATTGCGCCTCATAATTGTTTGCAGTTCGACCAGAGCAAGTCGCACCGAATCCTAAAAAACGGTGTTAGCAGCTGTGAAGAGAAGACAGCGAGTTAAAGTCCTCATACTTTTGCGCGTGCCGTTCTCATGTGATCCACCTCAAAGGTTGACGCTAGGTTACTGTAGGTTTATGCCACTAAAAGGACTTGGTTTAGGTCGGGGAACGATGGTGGTCATGGTTACATGAAACCATGTCGGTTGGTGGTTGGTGACGGGATGCAAAGCGCCGTGTCTGGTAACATCCACCCCAACCTCCTCCCCGGGAGGTTTGGCAGCGCTTCAACGTCAAACGTCCCCCCTTGTGTCTGAGATGTGCACCGTCAGTGTGTCAGAAAGATTTGGAGGAATGACAGACGTTGTTGTTTTTTTGGGGTGAAAGACGTCTCAGAAAAACTCATCGCAGCCAAAAACCTTTGGTTGCAGCATAAATTATTTTGTTGTAAGGCTGTATTTTAAATCGCAGCCTTGGACGGTCTCAGCCTCCGACAGGCTTCCGCTGCGCGTTGCTGCACCCCCAGGCCTTCACGGCTGATCGGCCACTGTCCTCGGGGCGCAGCCGGAGGCCTTCCTCGACACTCTGCCGGTGTCAGGTTCCTCTTGTGGTGAGATCAGGATCGCACACAAGATCAAAACGCCGCGGAGGTCAGTGGGCTTCTGTGTCGGGGCTTGTACCGGCTGCGGGGGGTTGGGGGGGGGGACAGCTGGTTTAGGGGGTTCAGCGAGGCAGTGCGAGGGGCCAAGTGGGAAAACGGAGCGCGAGGACACACCTGTCGGAGTGACGATGATGAACAGTGACGCAGTGCCGTTCTTTTTGCACCAGGAAGGCAAATAATGTGACATCTTAAAGAGACTGTTTTGTATTTTAAAGCTGAAATGCATCAGCTTCCTAAACACAAACACGAATATTGTCATTAACCCCCAATGATGTTTTATCTCTTAGACCTACTGCATCTTGTTCTGAACTAGCCGGGTCACGGCTAGTTCAATATTTTTTAGGTTCTAGTCCTGTCTCCCTGTTTTCAGAGTTGTGTCCGTCTGATGCTCTCACCTGGTGTAGCTCTCTACTTCATAATCACATTGCCAGCACTATTGCATAACAGCGAAAAACATTGCGTAATCTGGGTAAATGAAGTTCACCTTTCAAAAGCGGGACGTCGTCTGATTTTCAGCCATTGTTTGTTAAAGGGGACCAGTCTGTCTGGGGAGAATAGGACACGAGCAGTCTGAAGCGGTGCACTTGGGCGTTGTTGCCAAAGGGGGGGGGACAGTTGCCAAAGGTGGCCCTGTATGCACGAGCCAGCTCTGCTTATCAGTCACATCATCGACATTCAGAAGCGTCCGCAAATAGCTGCTTGGCAAATACTGCTCTGCGTCTGCTCTTGTAACGCCGCCAGATTGAGTTAAAACGAAGTGCGTCCACGGAGAGACACACGACGAGCTGCATACATCCGCAAGAGATTTGGGAATATCAAACCCTGCACTCGTAGTCTCCTGGGCCTCAGGCCGTGACGTAGGTGGATCCGGTGTAAGGCTCTTTGTATGCACACTGCAGAGGACGAGCCATGTGCCGGGGCCAGCTTCTGTTTGCGGGGTCGCTGAGGCTGAGGCTGCAGGATCCCCGGGGGACGGACGGGGGGTGGGGGGGGGGGGGGGGGGGAGAGAGGATGCAGCGACTTCACAGTGGATCATCTTCAGCTGACTGTGCAGCGACCGGCCTGTCGAGCAAGCAGCGCCACGCTTCCCTGTCCCAACTGTCAGCAGAAGGATTGGGGAGGGGGGAGGGGGGTGACACCTCAAACACCTGCACTCTGGACGTGTCCATAGGTCAGTCGAAATCACCCACAAGTGTGGAGTGATCAATAACGCGTGGAGACGTGGAGACGTTTCAGCGTCAGAGACGGGCTGAGGCATTCCAACACAGAGACGTAGTCTGAACCTGATACTGTGGATGATCGACGCGGCGAACCTCTCAGCTTCTTGTCGTCATATCAGGCAGATGTCGGGGAATTCCTGAAGAAACACAACTGCTCCAGTTTGGCAGTACTTTGGTTCGGTGTTAAGCTTCATTGTAAACAACTACAATAGGGAAATAACACATTATGTTTTATTTTTATTAGACCTACAGATGCTGAGCTGCATTGTTAGGCCCACAGAGAATATGTTGAAATGTTTTTTTGTTATATATCCATATATCCATATCTTCTTTGTGTCGTAGCTTGTCTTCATTTAAAAGTACGAAACAGGGTTTTAACTCTTATTTCTAAGTGGCTGAATTTCCCAAAAACGTTTTCTAAACTTACTTAATTATCTAAAATTGTAACAAAAGTTGAAAGAAGATCACTATTTTCACTCGTCATCCATCAGCGCACTGATCTCATTGACAGACATTAAATATTTTAGACAGAACACAAATTCTCTCGTGAATAGGGCCTTTAGTTGTTGGTTCAGGGATTAGGAAACGAGTTGAGGATTAGGGTCAGAGGAAAGGAAAAGAAAGACATGTAGTTCACAGGCTGTGGGAATAAACCTTTTTTTTTATCAAGTATAGTAATACAAAAATGTGTGTTTTGTCTTTCTCTCTTTCAGAATAAGAAAAGTCCACTTCCCTGTGAAGGTTTGCCGTTCGGCCCTGCAGCTTCACATGCGGGGCAAACCAAAGAGCGTCACCGTAGAAACCAAACCGGGCCAGACCAGCGCAGACTTCAAGAAGAACCGGGACGGTTTCGTCCTGCTCGTCCCCGCTATCTAACAGCTTGACCTCCGGACCTCGACCAGACCGCTGCAGCTCTGCTCTCGTAGACCTCGCCTTGAAAAGCAACTGTTGCCCTGCAAAAATTGTTTCAATATTTTAAATGTCAACCCAGAGAGCAGAGTCTGTTTGCTTAATCCTGAGCTGCAGGAGGACAATGTTCACCGGATGTGAACAGGGAAATCATGTCGCTGTAGAGACTCGGGACGAGGCTTTGCTTTTAATGTTGCATAAGATATTTGAAGGTATTTTTTTTTCAAGACAAGATGGAACAAAAACAGATGTAAATGCACTTTCTGAATGACAAATTGTGCATCACAATGCATAAAAGCAAGCAAGAGAAAACCTTCCAGATATATTTTTGTACATTGAGTTGATTTTTAATGAAATGAGAACAAACTTTTTTTTGCGTGCCTTGTCTCATGCTGTTGCCTGAACAAAAAACAAAATAACTGTGACAATTATTCCTTGTCAGAAGTGATAAAAAGGGAAACGAGAAGAAAAAAAATAAATTATTCAAGATTTACTTAAGCGAGCTCTCCGTGTGTTGATTTCTCCCCAACGCTCTGCCTCACGAAACAGACAAAATGCTGTAGACAAGTCGACATTATACAGTGATTAAAATGCAAATTTCTCCAACGGGCTCTGGGCCTTTGAAGGGCGACTAAAGACACGAAACTAGGGATGGAAGAGGTCAGGAGCCTTGTGCTGCTCTGTGAGCGAGAGGATTTCAAAGTATGGGCTAAAGCTCTCGTGTTCTGTGTGTTACGCTTCTCCAACCTGCGGGAGGTGACGTCCAATCCAAGCCGCCCTCTGAGCATCAGCGGCTGGACTCAGTGACGTAAAAGCTGCTTCCTCTCCTGTCCCTTTGGTGTCCTCTGGATCCGATCAGCTGGGTTGATAAACGCACACACAGACATCATTTTGCAGGATTTACGGGGACTTAAGTCTCTGTGATTAGGACTGGGTGATGCTCAGCGTGGGTTCAGTCGACCAGAATGTCAAAGAAATGTTGGCGTTCACATTCGCTTATTTATTTATTGTGCTGTCTTGTATTCAGATGGATTTGGATTTATTTGTCTTCGTTTTTGAGACGTCCCGTCTGTGAGATTTCAGCCTCGACACAATGCAGGTGGATACAATACTGGTTGTGCTCACAACGTTTGAAAGATCATATTAAGACCTGAGTCACATATCATTTTATATGTGTGAATTTGTTTTGTTAGAAACTGAGCTAGTGTTAGCGAGCATGCTCACTGACTGCTAGCTTAGAGAGCTATTTCAGCTGTGTATGGAGGCTAACGTTAGCAAACTAAAAGGTGAATACTGTTGTATCACGGTTATTTCTCAGTCCCTGACCTAATTGCTTTTTTCCACTCGTTGCTGCTTTTACGGTAGCAAAAATGCTAAACAGCCAAGCAATTGGCACTATCCCATAATTTTCCACAGGATTCGCACAAAGTGCTTGAAAGGGAATAAATAACAAAAAACAAGATGGCAACCCTGGATTTGCGAAAACTTTCCCTTTCTTCAATTTGCGAGACTCGCTGCCCGATGACCTATCGTGACCTTATCCCATTGAGGTCAATCCCTAACCTCAGCCGTATTGCAAAATGTGTTGTGTTATGCTAGTTGCAGCTAACGGAGCCTCGAGCCATTAGCGGGCTACAGAGGTCTGGTAACCTTGATTCTTTCCAACTCCACGACCCCAGATTTTGAATAAAATTTTCAACTTTTATACTTTAATTGACGCTGACTCAAATTACATCACTTGAGGCAATTTATCAAACTTCACACAGCTCCTCCGGACGTCATATGCAGTAGGACTAGTTCTCCCCAACACCTGTAAACACACTTTGAAGTGTACAATCAACGATATCCACTATTATGTATCGATTAAACTTTCAGTATAGTTACTGGACACCAACAACATGTTTTATTTGAAATGCTCGCTATTCCAGTTCGGACTGAAACTCCTCGCATCTTCGACCGTTCAGCCTGAGAGCTTAATTCTGTCGCCCGTTGCCAGTTTCCCTCCCATCTCTCCCCACAGTGACCTGTTAGTGCGACTTAGTGACGGCCGGCCCCCACTGTGACTTGGCTCTCTGACACACTGCGATTCACCAAACCTCTGTGAGCACGCGTGGGCAGATGTGTATATTTATGTTTTGATGTGTGTGACTTATATATAACGGGGAAACAGACCATAATGTTGTTACTGTAACTCTGAGACGCTGTGCTGTGTTTATGCACGGTGCATTCACACCTACGAGTGTCAATTTAACACTTCGGAAAACAGCCCTGCAACTCTTCAATTAACACTCTGCAACTTAAAATAACTGTAACTGCAAAAGAAAAGAAAAAAAGTGCGTCATGTTTTTATGTGTGGCGAATGTGGATCTGTGAAAATGTCGAAATTCGTCTGTATATTTGAGTGCTCTGTCTGCATATATGCAAATATTATGTCTTCGTCATGTGCTTCCTTCCATATGTTAAAATCTAGTTTCGGGACAATGAACACTGGCTTAAGTTGATCTGTTTTAAATCCGTGCTCAATGTAGGAATTTAAAACGTTTGATTTTGCTCCTAATTTATCCGTTGAAGAATACGACATTAAGAACCGTTTGAAACCAGCTAAGAGCATTCATATGCAAATTCAAACACAGCTTCCTCTTTTCTCCTTTGAAGTGGCCGTGGTACTGTCTGAGCACAACGACGCACTCCATTTAGCGCGTGAGCGTCACTGTGATTGGGGCCCCGAGCGAGGCTTGACACCAATTCGCACCTTTTTAATTCCTGTAACTTAGAACGATTCTCACATGGCTGCAGTGTGACCGCGATCGCCAGTAGGTGACATCGACGTGTGAACAACCTGGAGGAAGCTGAGGGGCCTGGTTGTGTGAACAGAGAACAGATCCTGTCTTCTCATCCAGTTTGATGTTGGACGTAGTGCTCGTGGACACTTTGAGGCAGCTGTCCCATTAGGAAGCGAAAGAAAGAAAGAAAAGAAAGTTGAAACCCAACCCCTTAAACCTTGATCGCATTTTGACCAATTATGTAACAATACTGGGGAAACTAAAAAACAAAAGTTCATATAAATAACATAGCAGCGAAGAGGAAGTGCAGGTTTCTGCTGTGAGAAGTGCGCCTGAGAAGCCTTTGAATTCACATGTCCTGGATTGTATGTCGTGTCTCACTGGAACACCGATGCGGCCCCGTGGTGTTGTTGGAGCAGGAGCTGCGCACGTGGCAAAGAATGATCGGAAATCCAACTACAAACAGTGTTTCCATGCCAGAATATCTACTTATGTATCAACGTACTCCAGGTTGCACTGGAGACTTCAAAAACCTGATCATAACCAGTGTGTTTTTTATGTCTATGAAAATATCCACCAATGCCCTTTGCCTTCATGTCCTAGTAACTAGGTGACCCAAGTCAGCAGCTGTGCAGCAACACATTCGCTCTCCAGCACTTTTTTTTTTTTTTCACTTATTCTGAGATATCATTAGTCAAGAGTAAACATCCGGCAGAAATAACCGCCCTCGGCCCTCTTTTGCTCTCGTGCCCCATTTTGACAACAAGACGTGTTTAGCGGCAAAACAAAGTTAATTGCGAATCTGATTTAAAGTCGGGGGTAGGGGGGGTGTGGCATCGTTTTGTGGCCCGATCGAGTCAGAAGTCTTGAGCGCTCGCCACGGAACTCGTGCCCAAGCAAATGACCGGGATTTGTTTATTTAAATGGCCTCTCCTCTGTCCTCAGTGGAGGCGCTGCAGAGACCTTCAGATGCTCCAGGATAAACTGGACGCCACAGCTCTTCTCCCACTTACAGCTCCACCGATGGGGCGTGTTGGGCCCCACGTACAGTACCAGGCAAAAGTTTGGACACACCTTCTCATTCAATGTGAATGAGAAGGTATGTCCGAACTTTTGACTGGTACTGTATATCAATCAGAAATGGAGACTTTGTCTGTAATCCTTTCATCAGTGATGTACAAGGTATAATTCGTAAATTAAGTGCGGAATAGATGCAAATTCAAGCATATCCTCACCACCACTGATCATTTGATCCAGACACACACACACACGCACACACGCACGCACACACGCACACGCTAATCATCGGATCAAACGAGGACATATGGATTCGCCGAAGCTGGATCTTTTTTCAAAGGCACTTTCATCATTCTGTTTTTTTTTTTTTTTTTGTCATTCTTTCATAGGTTTAGTCTGATGGCAGCTTGTACAACAATTATTCCCCCAATTGTTTCCTCGTCACATCCACAGCCGTTTTCCCCGCTGCCGGGCTTTTTTCTCTCCGAACATAATGTTTCCCAATAATTTTCTTCTCTGACAGCTCCGATCACATCCCCCTCCTCGCTGCGAGAGGCCTGCGAATGAAAAAGCCCGACTGACTTGCAGACGTAAATATTGCAATCAGTCGAGTAGTCACAATGTAGACGCACGTGCGTGAGTCAATTCTTCTCATCCGACGTCTGTTTCGGATTGCGATGCCGTGTTCTCGGTTCCTTCTCGCAGCGCTGTACAAGCAGGGTTCTTCTGCTTCTAATCTAATCCGTCAGGGCCGGCAATTGTTGATGCAATCACTTAAAGCGGCGTGCAATTCCATTACAAAAAAGACTGGCACCTGGTCGGCCTCTCTTTAGAGATTAGCAGCCCTGCAGCGAGGATTTGGTAATGAGTTGGAGAGGATTTACCAGTGGGAATATAATATGTGTCCCAGAGCTGCTGTGTTGTTTTTCCCCTCTAAATCCTCTCAGGGGCAGACCGGCCACTGGTTTGGTGAGCGCCGCAGGTTTTCCCAGCATCCCTCCGTCATCAGGCCGTGGGGAGGTCACATGCTGGAGATTACAGTAACATGAGGGGGGAGATTGGTTTTTACTTTGGCTTGCTCTGAATCAACATGCCATCAGCCCTGAATGCTTACTAATCAGGAAATATCTGAGAATCCAGAGCGCTCACACTTGAATTCTTTCTTCACGTGTAAAAGCACTTTCAAGCGTTTAAAAGCACTTTCAAGCATTTAAAATGATGTGTTGTTGGGCTGGCAGTGGTGGAAAAGGTATTCAGACCTTGAGTAAAAGTAGCAATACCACACTCTAAAACTACTCTATTACAAGTAAAAGTCCTGCAATCAAAATGTAACTTAACATAAAAAATGTGGGAAGTACATTTCTTCTCTTTCTTGCTGAGAGTTAAATGAGAAGATTGATACCACTCGCATGTCTGTATGCTACATAGGAAGCCACATCTAGAAGCTGGTTAGCTTAGCTTAGCATACAAATTGGAAACAGCTAGCCAGGCCATGTCCAAAGCTAAATAAATTAGCGCCTCTAAAGCTCACTGATTAACACATATTATTTTTTAATTTGTGTTTAAAAAGGACGTGTTGTGGTTTTATGGCTAGAGGTTACTGTTTCCAGTGTTTATGCTAAGCTAACGTCTCCTGGCTGTAGCTTCATTTTCAGCATGCAGACATTAGACAGGTGTCGAACTTCTTATCTAACTCTGTGCAAGAAAGAAATGAAACATAACCCAAAATGTAGAACTATTCCTTTAAGTTCACTGACATTACTACTGTTTAATGTGTATTTGCTATTTATAATACTTGTGTTTCTTTTATTGTGTATCTGTGTGCACTTTAACTTTGCTGCTGTGATCCTGCAAATTTCCCCTTGCGGGACTAATAAAGAATATCTTATCTTATCTTATCTTATTTGTCTGTATATTTAAACACTAAAAGCCAGTCGCAACAAAAAAATCTGCAATCATCTGTATGAGTGTTGTAGCTCTACCCATATTTATACTAAAGGCCTTACAGTAATGATAATGTAAAAAATAAATATGAAAGCTGATATAATATTGTACTATAAAAGCACTGTCAACAAAATTTACTTATTTTCACGTTATGTACTTTGATGTGGTTGCTGGTCACGGTGGTGCTAATTTTAACTGCTTTATATACTTTTGGGTATACTTTTCAAAACTTGTCTTATGATTGTATATAAAATCTATTCTGGAAAGTAGGAGAAGAAGTTTGAGAGTGGAAAAGGAGTAAAGGACTAAAGCACAAGGGGCTCAACATTTTGGTTAAGTAGCCTACAGTACTTACTAAAGTACTGCAGTAATAAGACTGACTATTGGTTTTAGCACTTTATGAGGCTTTAATGGGACCTCTGATTGCTCTTCACGGAATCCGTCATCCCCGTAGAGTCTTCTGGAGTCCCCTCCGGCGGTGTCCTTCGCCCAGTACTTATGGGTGCATGACTGAGCGAACCATCTGTTCACTCAGTCAGGAGGTGCCAGCAGGCTACTGCTCTCCAAGGTCCTAAAACTGTACCATTGATCTGTAAAGAATCTCACAGGGCAGACTGACCCCGATATCAAATGATTTTATTCCTTTCAAACATAACTTTCTAAACATACACTTGTAACCCCGCAAACCAATGTAGTTATTCAAGAAAAGGCTCCTTGGCCTTGGTTGCTCGGTTACGAATGTGGGTGGTAAACTAGTTAGCTGTAGCTGCTAACGATTTCAGTGTATGTTGGAGCAGATAAACACACAGTTTAAGCCATTTTCTTAGGCTACATCCACACTAAAACACTTTACGTTTATGAAATGATCTCTGTCCACACGGCAACCTTTGAAAACGCATATCATATGACCGTTTACGTACACTGGGCAATGCGTGAGACGGTGTAAACAGGAAGCAGATTTTCGACACACTGCAGTTGGTTTAGTTGCAGAAAATACGGCGGAGGAAGAACGGCAACGGCGAAAAGAGGGGCCAGAGATTTCTTTGCATGGACCGACGCCGAGGTTGAACTGTTGCTCAGAGTCATGTGATCGGGGCGTGACGAATGAGGGAAGGACACGTCGTGGCCGCTAAGACCCAATCAAGTAGCGAACGCGGCCGTCTACGTCATTGTTTCCAAACTTCTCCGTTTACGCCCATCCACACGAGGACGTAACCTCGGAGTTTTCAAACTTATCCGTCCTCGGGAGCATTTTCCTCCGTTTTCTGTGCTCTACAACTCCGGCGTCGTATGGACGCTCAGTTTGAACGTAGCAAAAAAAGTTTTGAAATGGGAACGTAGTGGTGTGGACAGGGCTTTACACTCTTACACTTGCGTTCTTATATAAAAGTTCTCGACTTTCAGACCATTAATATAGCATCAAACAACTATTCAAATTTTCAAATGTGTAGTGGAGTAATGTCTATGTGAAGGAAGTCATGTGTGTTGTTATCCAAGCTTCTTTGTGCCTTGTACTAGTAGCATCCACCCTCTGGTGCCCCCTCAGGTATACACTGATAGTTCTGACAGCACTGTTGCCATTGTTTGCACCGTTAGCACTGTTAGCACTGTTAGCTGTGAGCCGCCGGCTCAGCCGTCGCCATGTTGAGAGCCTTGTGGAGGCAATAGATATGCACTGAATTTCCCTTTCAGCATGTAAATTTAAAGATTGTGCTGCCAGATGTTGCTGTTTAGGAAACATTTTTAAATTTAAAGCTGACATACGCGGTAACCAGTGGTGAGATTGAACTAGAAAAGTACTAGATTTAAAAACAGCTTGAATTGATAATGGATGCCAAGAAGCATTGACAGAGTTTTTTTTTTTTTTATGCTCCCAGAGGGCTGATAAAAAGCAGCGAACAGCAGCCAAGGCTTTCAGAAAGCCACTGGGAACACACTGAAACAGTATAAAAGTGTGACACTGTGAGGCAGAGAGCCGGGTGATTTGTGTCCTCAGAGGACAGGAGAAAGCTGGAGAGGAGTCAGTCAGGCTGTGGCAGCCATCTGCAGCGATGCCTCCTCATCTCATTCAATCAAAGTGTCCCGAGGCCTCACCTCCCTCACCTCTCGGCCCTCTGAGGAGTCCCCAGCCTCTGCCGCTGACCCCGGCTCCGACCAGCGCCATATGGTTTTTACCCGGCTGTCCTCTCACTCCGGCATTGTGAACAGATTACAAATGGCATTTAAATAATCATTTTCCAATGCCATCAGACAGAGAGACCAGACAGACGCATCACGCCTCGCCAAATAAGCCGCTTTGACTGAAAAGTCCTTTTTGAGTCTTAGTTTTATGGCAGGCATCTGTTATATGATAAAAGCTAAATGTGTCTGTTGAAACTGAAAACCCTTGTGTTTTTATTTGAGGGCATTTGTGGTATTTTATGGGCTTGCGACCTGTATATTAAATTATGTGCAGCTGTGAACCCAGATAGTACTCCACAAGCTTTTTTCATTCGCTTTAGGACATTTTCACATTTTCCACATTTCCCAAACACTTCTGAAAACATAAATGTCATCACCATTTCATTCAGAGCAGCACAACACTTGTTCTGCAAAAAATATCTAGCTTGTATGAAAAGTAAGTAAATGCATCAATCTGTGTTTAAAGACATAGTTATTGCTGAAGATATTGGAACCTAAAGTGAAATATACTCAAGTAAGTAGAAGTACTCATTATACGGAATGGCCCCTTTCAGAATAATACATTTAACACTACTGGATTAGAGTTAGTGATGCATCAATGTGTTCATCACTTTAATGTTGCAGCTGGTAAAGGTGGGCATAATTATAATTAGTTTATATACAACTGGGTAGCTTAATACATAATAATACATTGTGATTTATTAGTTGATTCCTATTTTGTATGAAACTAATGTTGTCAAATCAATGGAGTGTGTAAAAAGTACAATATTGGCATCCAAAATGTAGTGAAGGAGAAGTATAAAGTAGTAAAAAGAAAATACTCGAGTAAAGTACCTTGAATTTGTACTAAGTACAGTACTTGAGCAAATGTACTTTCCTCCACTTGGCATTGAAGGAACCGTCGTGAGGAAAAGAGCGAAAGCAAGTGAGAAAATCCAAGAGCATGGTTGAGATACGCAACGGTTTATGTATATAAATAAGATAACACTCAGTGCCAGTGGTGGGCAGCCTGAGGCAGACGCCACTAAATGTGCACATAAAACCTACTTCCCTCTCAGAGAGGGACTGTTGCTGAGCAGAAGGCAGCATCACAGTGTTTCCACCTGTGGTCGGGGCAGAGAGGGTAGTGATTGACTGCAGAGACATGCTCAGATGGAGCGCAACCCCCCCCACCCCCCACCACCCCCACCCCCACCCCTCTGACAGGAAGCCAAAAGGCCATCTGCAGCGCCCGGGCCATTGTGTGGCTGTGCATTAAGCTATTTTATGTCCCACATGGATTTACTGCCAGTCTTAAGTTAGCGGGATGGCAGGCGGAGAGTATTTCATGTGCACTGTGTGGAGAACAAAGGCAGTTTTTTTAGTTAAGCGTGCGAGTGCTCGCAGATGTAAAAGCTGAGCGTGTCGGAAAGAGAGAACCGGCTCAATTTCAACTCAATACTTTATTAAATAATCAACATAGTAGACGTCATCGTGATGAAAAAAAAAGGAAAACAAACAAAAACAAAATAAATGAAACAGTCACATTTGTTTTTCTTCAAATTTTCCCCATCAACAGTATTTCACTTGCAGCTACACGCGCACGCACACACACATTTTAGTGGCTTTACAAAAGTCACTCGAGGTGATGTGCCGCTTCATTTTGGTGTGACATTTACAATGATGGCTGAGGAAGGTAACTATGGAAACATGGGCAGAGGAGGAGGAGGAGGTGATGGACACCAGACAGTTATATATTTATCTCTGTACTAACATCCTAACATCTGTCTGGGGTTGATGCAACACGGACGAGGTGTTGCGATGAATGCAAAGTTGTGAAATTTGAAACGCATCAAGAGGCGAAGCTACAGTCAGCGAGGACGCAGGCTGAGCTGGAGCTGCCTGCGGGGAACAGCTACAGAAACAATGGCTGCCTCTGTGTCACCAGCTGGTGCATTGATGAGAACGGCTATTGATAGCCACTAGCTTGATCGGTTCTATACCTACACGGCAGTGATATTCTCGTTTGAGGTGGATGACACACCGTGGCCACGTCTAAATTAGCAAATGACGTCTGGTGTGAGACAGTCGAGTCTAAAATAAAAGTATGTTAACTTATAACTTCATGTCATAGTTCGTATGAATTTGCATGCTTCAGGACCGGGCCTGAGAAAACGAGAGTCGACCATTTATTTTTCGTTTTTCTGTCTCTATTGTTTCTAAACATGAACAGACCACCATAATGATGATATAGTTACACCTGCTGTCATAAGAGAGACTTTAATACTGTTGACACGTTTCCTACACAGGAACACTCAAATGAGATCCAGTTTGAAGTTACCGAAGAAATAATCGTTCATTTAAAACATCACATTATAAAAATCAAACAAAAGCAGACGTAAAAAAAAAAAAGAAGAAGAAGAAAAGAAAAAGTTTCTAAACTACCTGGCTTGCATGCACGCTACTACACAGAAATACTATTTCTTTTTGTTCTTTTTTTCCTTCTTAACAGCTCTTTTTGTTACAAGCCCACATATTTACATCATCAGTTGACGGTGTGCCATTGAGTTAAATCTCACACCAACCTCCAGCAGCAGCAGCATACTGAAATAACACAACTCATAGAGCTGTGGCGACTTAAAGGAAAAGTCTTGTGGTATCTTTTTATTTCTTATTGTCAGCAGAGCAAATGAGAGGAACACAACTAACATTGTCCGTGTGTTCAAAGCCTGATATATCCTAATTCTCTGAGCCATACAGCTCGATTTGTGTCCAAAAACACATCAATGAGCCACACTGTTGAACTTGGTGACACGCTCCTTCACAACGATGAATGTGGGCACTTTAGTTTTTTTTAATCAATCACACATAAAGCGTCCTGCTGCTGTAAATACTCAGGGAACCAAATGTGTGTTCATCCGCGGCTGAAAATAGTCCCCAATGAATGCATTTTTTATTCCTGTTTGAGTAACGTTTGCTCGAAACTACAGTGCCCAGCATTTTTAGGAGAGCACTTGGCCTTTTTTAAAAAGTACAAGTATATGTTGATGATATGTTTTTATAACATTTGTCTTTCGTCAGAACAAATAGGCTTGTGGCCGAAAACACAGAAATGGTAGAGAAGTCTGAAAATACTAAATTGCTTGTTGACAATAAGAAAAATAGAATAACACCAGACTTATCCATTAAAATCTTTGATCACATTGTCCACACAAACCCCAAAGTCTTAATACAGAGCCGGTCCAAGGCCCATCGGAAATATTCTGCCAAGCAAAGTTGAAGTCCCAAATGAAGGTCCCATCTACTGAGAAAAGGTCCAGTTTGCACTAAAACTCCTGTTTAATCTTGTTCAAATAGCTGCAGTCAGTCAGCAACAAGAGGCATATATCATCCGCAGAGATGTCACAGGCATCATGTGTCTGTCAGTCAGGTACGTAGAGCTCGGGATTCAAACCGGGAGGTGTTTGATTGGATGAACGGAATTAGAGGTCCAGTTGGGATGCGAGTTAATTGGCTTGGGAGCCGCTCCGCTATCTGTGTGAAACGATTGGAGGAACAGCTTCGTGATTGGACAGAGGTACCGAACTGAGGGGACAGTCACCTTCTTGGTCGAGACCAGATTACGTCTCATTTGGCAAACGGCGTTAAAGCTCAACTGGGCCGAAACGAACACGGTTCCTCGGTGTTCATGCCTTTAACGAGCGTGAAGAACGAGCCACAAGAGTTGTTTTTCATGAGAAGGGTCACAACATGATGTTGAAAGAAAACCTGCGGCAGATTTATTGGTCACCGATGTGAGGGCGGATGTTAACATCATCAGCGCTAGAACGCGCTGTACCGTATCTTCTGATTCAATTAACGTCCAGGTCTACAGGAGGCGCATGGTGGAGGCAGATGTTGCCCTTAACTTTGACCCACATCCTCACGCGCACACAACCAACCCAGTGCCAACAAACGGTCCCATTCTGCCCTTCCTCGTCCTGACAATGGCTGGCGGGTGTGGGGTGTCAAATCTAATGAAACAGGCCGGGAACAACAGCTGAGTGTGTGTGTGGAGACGGGGTTGGAGGGGTGGAACGAGGACGGAGGGCGGATGGGAGGGGGGCTGAGTCAAGACACAAGTGTCCTTGTCAAAGCTGGGGCCAGGGAGAGAGAGAGAGAGAGAGAGAGAGAGAGAGAGAGAGAGCGAGAGAGAGAGCTGCACTGACCAACGAAACCCAAAATGGCTGCCAGTCAAAGCTCCAGAAAAGGAGACTGAGCGTGAATCACCACCATCACTCCTCTCTGGTTGACTGACTGGAGCTCATGGCAGGTCCCTCAGGCGGGCAGTGAGGCAAGCCTGACTCCCATAAGCCACAGGGGTAGCAGGGTTGAGCTTCGGGGTCTCTGATTTGAAGGGCTGCCATGGAAGTGTGACACTTAAAGCTCATCAGATCCTGAACCGTTTACTTATTTCCTCATGTTTTCATCCCTCGCTTCCTCTCTCTATTTGATTGGGTGGGAGGATTAGGACTGGATTACCCAAGGAAGGGGATGTGCAGAGTGCGTTTGTTTGCACATGTGTGTAAAGGTCGGAATTTATGAGGACTCTTGTCCATCATGTGACCTTGTGGGGGAGCGTATACTGTGACAAAGTGTGCAAGAGGGACGGCCACGTGGAGGAGGAGGAGGGGGGGTTGGAAAACTTCCAGATGCCCCAACACAATGAGATTAAGGCTTTGCCACATGCTATTGTGGCCATGAAGCTGCTTCCTCCACCAACAGCTTCCTTCTCTGAATTAGGGGTTCCAAAGCGTAGGGACACGCGGCAGAGGTCACGGGAAATAATCTGAGGGGTTTCATTGATTAGACGAGGAGAAAAGCTTCAAATAAAAACGTTTCCTCTAATATTTCTTTTTTCTCACAAATCTACTGGTTAATTTGAACTTTTCCATTGGAAGCAATCCCTCTTTGGTTGAACTAGTAACTTCTAGTAAACCAACAATGAAGGGTTGCAGGTAGTCATAGTTTAATTTTAAGGGGTCACAAGCCAAAATGGTTGGCACACACTGCCCTATAACACAGGTAGGGCTCTTCTTTTCCATATAATCTATACATTTATTCATATTTAAATAAAATAACCAGGTAAAAAAAAAGACAGCATATACCCTTCGCAGTTTAACTGTTTATGGTCTTTTTAAGACACTCTGGCACAGAATTAGCTGCTAATTTGTATTTCCCCCACATTTTTTCTATCTACTCTCTCTGAGCTATCAACCTCGAAACATGACCTGTAAACTTCCATGACCTCTGGCAGCAGGAATCCAAACAACCTTTGGATGGCTGGGCCCATAAAATCCAGCTGAAAATATATTTAATCGGATTTGCTCCAGAAGGAAAATCCACAAAGATGAACCCCGGGCTCATCTGTGACCACCTCTAACAACGCACATTAAAAGCACACGGGAAGTGGATCATTAAAGGCGTTCGAGCACAAATGCCAATGGTTCATTCAAGGGCAGTAATTCTGCAAGAGGCGGGAGCTGAGTTAGGGATGAGAGAGGAAACAGGCCTCTTGATGGCAGATGAGGAAGCGCAGCTGCCTCACGAGAAAGTGGGACGAACTCAGGAGCGACAACGACAACAAAAAAACATTCAACCAGGACAACTTGGACCCTGAGCTGCAACAACACGTGTGTCACTCTGCGTTTCATTCATGCACCGTGGAGAATAAAGCGCACGCGACAAGGTATTTAAGTGTTATGTGTGTGTGTGTGTGTGTGTGTGTTTACGGTCCAGCACGGTCCAGCCTGACCTGGATTAGCTCGGCAGGGCTGCCGAGTGGACAAGAAGGGGGGGCGGGGGCAGAGGTTGAGAGAGGGGAGGGGCTGCGGTAATCTGCTAATCTCATTAATACCACAGCCTGTGGGTGCCCTGTCAACAAGACGCAGGGAACAAAGGATAGAGTAAACAGCTGATGACCCTGGCTGCTGTCCACTGCGATATACCTACATACACACACACACACACACACACACACACACACACACACACACACGAACCACATCAATTCTGCTTTCACCAGGAAACACTCCTGAGATCAAATGGACAGAGGCAGATTTGAGTGAGAAAATATTAAAAAAACAAAATAAAAAAAAAAAACAGCAACTGTCCCCTCAGGCCAGACGACCCCTTAAAAAGAAGACTCCACAGAGCACTGGCTGTTCGTTTTGCTTTACTGATTACACAGCGCACAGCAGGACCAGCAGGACCTAACATGGACCTCTCAGCTGTCCCCATCAGTCTGAGTCACTTTTCACTGCTGGCACATGGGAGGCTGGGGGAGAGGGGGTAGGGCGGGGGGGGGGCTTAGCCAGCAGCGGATGTCAACATGTCTCCTCGCGTCATCCTGGAAAATGTAACTCGGCCTCGGTGGATTATATTGTCTGCTTCATTCTCCTGTGGGGTCCGCTCCGGACGTTTTAGAATAAAAGACCGCCGTGGAGCGACGATGGCGTCTTCCCGTCCCGTGCACACGGATCGGTGGAAAATTCCAAGAGGTGGGTGAGGATGCTGGGAGGCCCGGCTGCGCAGATCCAGCGGGGCAGCTGGGACGACTGGGACCAGACACAGAAGGGACAGGTGGACCAAATGGTCCCTCAATTCAAGTAGACTCAGGTGGATATTCCAGGGCAAAAAAAAAAACACAGCTGTGAGCTTCTGTTAGTCAATTACCTTGGGGGGAGGGGGGAATAAAAACTCCTTATTTCTATCTGTGGATGGACGGGACAATGGCAAATACACACAGATGGAATGATTCAATATGTCTATGTAACTCTGTCAAAGTAGGCCTTAATTGCTCCTGCAGGGCCACAGAAGGGGGACAACAGGAACAGCAATCTGTATGAGACAAATGTGCGCGCAAGTATTCGTGTGCATGAGTGTACAAAAAGGCATGCGGTCAGCCAAACTCCCTCTCACCGATCCAGCACCCGACTGTAGTCCTGGGGGCCGCAGCCGCCCTCGCTCTTCAGTTCGGCAAATATTTGTGTGAAAAAGTGCGGGTCCGCGTTGATGCGCAGCATCTTGGCGCTGGTGGCGTCGATGATGGCGAGGCAGCGGTCCCAGAAGGCCTCCTTGCCCGCCTCGACCAGGAAGGGCTTGAGCGGGTACGAGATCTCGTTGCCCATGTAGGAGTAGGACAGGTAGAGGCAGGTGAGCAGGATGGCCTGCAGCTCGTGCTCCGACGCCACCACGTCGCCGTCCACCACGTCGCGGCACAGCATGTAGACGAAGACCACGTTGGCCGGCGTGACGAAGGCCTGGTCCTGCCAGCCCTGCAGCAGCAGCGAGCGGTCCACGGCCCGCAGCCACAGCACCGGGTCGGCGGGGGACAGGTGCTTCAGGCGGTAGCAGCGGCAGCACAGGAACTCCCCCAGGCAGCGCAGGAGCTCACTGGTGGAGGCCTGGACGATGACGCGCTTCGGGGACGACGAGGTCACCGTCCCCTGGGGGACCTTCTTCACAGAGGAGAGCTGCTGCGGCTTGCCGTAGCCGCACCCGTGGCCCTGGCCCATGCCCATGCCCAGGCCGTAGCCGAGCCCCAGGCCCAGTACCGCGGGGCCCTCGTAGCTGGACAGGTTGGCGCACGACAGCGACTTCTTCACATTCTCGTGGTTGAGGTGCAACAGGGGGTCCTTCTGGTAGATGTTGATGTTGTTGTTGTTGTTGAGGGGGTCCCCGAGGCCCCCGGGACCGCCTTTCTTGGAGTTGCCCTTCTTCTTCGTGGAGGCCACCAGCCGCTTCCACGTGAGCGCCGGGAGGAAGATGGACTGGCCCCTCTTCAGCCCGCGGTCCTTCTGGCTGTTGAGGGAGCGGCTGCTGATGCTCGGGTAGTGGCTGAGCGAGCCCGGCCGGTTGTCATAGTAGCCCGACTTCCGGGAGCCGGGGGACAGCGACAGTACAGTGCCCATGGTGAGAGGAAAGGCAGGTTACGCCGCCTTGCTGCTGCTGCTGTGCGGAGAGGGGACGCCTTCGAAGCAAAGCTCTCTTTTTATTTCTTAATGTCCAGCAGATGTGAGCTCTCGACAGGGAAACAGCACGGAGAGATGAGTGCAGGCATGTCAGCGAGACCTGCAGCGTTAAACCACACAGGCGGAGATCATTTACATGCACAGTGAAATAATAACATCGAATTTCATTTTAAATCCATATGGGCCACGTATTAACCCCCTCACTGCTGCCCCCGGGCCATTACAGGCTCCTGCTGTGCAGCCAAAACGTTTATTTTAAATTCTAGAGGATATCCCAAAGTTTCCAAAGACACCAAACACGTCAGACTGAATATTTGTTAAAATGTGCACGAATACAATTATGTAAAAGCATTTATATTTGAATGCAGTCTGGTGTTTTGGACGGAATACATGGCAGACATAGACTGTTTGTTTAGACCTTTAAGGGGAAATAAACGGGTAAAGCTGGTTGATCAACGGCCCGATTTAATCTACAAGCTCCTATTCTCTGGAACGTGTAAAGGTTCCTGGATTTAAAACTATTAAAAGGACTCCTATCTTTCGCTTAGTGACTAAATGCAGGAGCCAAGCTGGTGAATAGTGCGTAAACAACCCATTTTAGGCGTTTTACGCACATGAATCCCTATTATATGTCCAAAAGAACACTCAATAAAGCTCTTTATTTTATCTCACAACATTAATCTTAACACTTAATCTCCATCACTGTCGAACTCGGAGCTGCTTTGATGCTCACCTGTGCGTACGAGGAGATTTTTTTTTCTTTGCCGCAGTCCACAGTGGTGCAAAGATAGAAAGGAGCGCAAAAAGAAACGCGCTGTTTCTGCAGCCACAGCCGATATAACCAGAGGTGGCAGCGAGCAGGATGGCGATGTGATTTTGCAGAATTTAGAGGCAAAAAGAAAAAAAAAGAAAGTCACTCTTGCAGAAGATTTGACCTACTCTTCTTCAAAGAGATGTGGAAGTGCGGAGCAACGCGTCGGTCCTCGCCTGGCGGGGTGCAGGTGTCATCCTCCGCTGCACCTCGAACCCTTTAGGCGAGAATGATGGCGATTATTGTGACTAGTTGCCTTCGCGTTTGTGTCTCCATGTCCGAGGTGCAAACTTTCACTGCGTCGGAGTCCTTTCAATGCATTCCATCATCTCAGGATCCGAGCGTTAGGTCTCCTCCCGCTTCTGCTGCAGGTCTAGGGTTTGGGTTCAGCTTTGTGTCCACACGCCGAGCTCTTCAGTCGCCCACTGACCGGTGATCGGTCCCGGCGGTCCGACCTCTGAACGGGCTCTCCTCACATTAGAGGCTGAGCAGCCAGTGAGCGCACAGAGCGGCTCCTCGCACACCGCCTCCCCGCGACACTGGCTCCTCCTAACGGGGGCTCAGCTGCCTCCTGACACACACACACACACACACACACACACACACACACACACACACACACACGTTTTAATTAATTAATTTGATTAAAGTTAAATAACATATCAAATAAATCAAATAAACTGAATTAAATTCAACAAGTAAATAACAGTAATAATGTAAGCAATGCAAGTAATAACTGATTACTGAATTACAATCAAGTTGTTAATAGATCAATAAAACATAGATTAAATGAAACTTTAAAGAAAATAAGAGATGTTGAGAAAAACCATCACACAACACACAAAGGTATTTCACCAGCTCTTCTAGAGCTTTCGATCACATCACATCATCTTTAACAGACCATTTGTCATTTTCTTTGCTTTCTCAGCACTTCATGTGAGACGTCTTCCCATCTCCCGATGAAGATGCGATATGACCAAAAACTCCAGTGGACGGGATGAGACTAGCATGTAGCTTTAGATGAACTATCCACAGCAGACAAACCGAAAGGGTTATATGAAGCAGTGGTTTAGAAAACACTTCCACCGACGGGGGCAAAAGGCAAAAGATATGAAGACGAATTAACACCTTCCTGGTGCCCCACCTTCCAGAGGTCTGCACACTCTCACATTGTACCAGCAACGTGGAAAAATGCAGACATTGTTCCTGTCCCCCCACCCCAAAAAAAACCCCTGCCCTAAAGAATATAATGATTTCAGAGTGGTTACTTTGACCCTTGTGGTGGTGAAATGTATGGAAAGAATTATGGCAATCAGGCTGAGGAAGGCCCATAGTTAGAGTCAAACCAATTTGCACACAGACACCACAGAGGCAGTGACGATGCAATCGGTAGTATAATGCACTAAAACTGTAGTTTGTTCATTTCAGTCCCACTGGGAGAATAACGTCCACCTTATTTCATCTCAGTGCTGCTATCTATATTAGTAGCAACAGCAGAAGTGCAATGGCAGCAGTATAGTATTGGTTGTTCGGTGAGTAAAATGTTGCACGAATCTTTTTACGCCAGCTCTGCACAAAGTAGCACTTGTCTCTCAGCAACATAAACTGAACTGCACATGGTGCAGAATGCATGCGGGGCAGTGATGGCGTGATGGCTGGGAAGAAGCTGTGCAATATTGCCTCCGAAGCACACAGGGGGGTAGAACCACGCTTCAGGTTGATTTATAGGAACATTAACACGCAAATGTCCTGTAAGACTCATGAGCTGTTCATACGCCTCCCTGATATCTTTATTATACTCACTGTTGCTGTGCCGTATGGTAAAGTAAGCTGCGAGCTTTTGTGTCTCTAACACCACTTAGGGACTGATAAAACTTGATGAAATCGAATCCAATTGAAAAGGGAAATATCTGATTATGAGGACGTGATGGTGAGTGACCCACACCTGGGAGGGTTTCACCGCAGGTTGGAGTGAGTGAGCCTCCGCCACGTGCGGCTGTTATTATACAACAGTCTTCATAAGTCCACCCTGTATTGTAGGTCGTGGAGCGGCCGGAGCTGTCGAGTGTAAGAGGATCAGACACAATGTTTGGATGCGGGGAAGGCGATAAAAGATGAAGGAAACCATCACGTCTTCTGTCCATTACAGCTTTGGATCTGTCTGTGGGACATATTCTGGTATTCAGTGTACTGATGTAGTATATTATCATAAATACATGTGTTTGTTGAGGCTCCCGCCCTTGTGCTATATTTGTCATTAAGCGTAAGTGTTGTTGAACCAAAGTTGTCTCAGTGCTGTGGCTTATAAGTTCATAAGTTTAACTAATGGCTTAATTAAGGGTTAATAAATTATTTACTAATGCTTAATAGATCATTTATACATCACCTATTAATAAGAAAAACATTTGGGTTGCCAGAAGAAAAAACTCTTTGAGCGGTTGGACTGCTACTTGGACCAAAATCGGTTTATTTCCAACTTTGCGACAAATTTACTTGGCTAACACTTATAACCTCATTATTGCCAAATAGAAAGAGCCAACCTTATAACTGATCATTACAAAGACTCCATAGTCTATACTGGCACTTGGACTATCCGGGTATAGAGGAAGATCTGTTTGATTGCGTCTCCAGAATTCCCCTAAGATGGGAAATTGTGGGAAACCAGAGAATAAACACACAACAACCGACGGATGAGATAAGAAGGGTGGTGGTGTGCAGAAAATGGCAAATAGAAGACATAAACATATGGAAATAAGTGTGTATGTTTCATTTTTGACAAAGTATAAAAAAAATGAAATACGAACATATTGTCTCGAACACTGCACATTACTTGTTCAGCAGCGCCAATTGTGAGTCAATTCAAAATACTAAAATTCCAGTCTGCCGGCTACAAGCGGTTCAACCAACACTGAGTCCCCTTTCACTCTTGATCTGGTTCTTCTTTCAGGGATCAAGATAATCAGAGTAATCTTTTCTTTGCACTCTGCTCACAGCTTCAAAAATAAATTTAACTCCACTAAATTTAGCACACAGACACCGTGGTGTCATCCATCGAAAGGCAAACAGTGAACTGTAAACCTCTGCAAATACACCAAAAACGGTTTCTTCTTGTTTGTGAAAGATGAGCCAGCAGCGTCGAGAAGAAACCGAACCAAAGCCCTCAGACATCCAAACCCCTCACAGAGTCTCTGTGTGATACACCTCCCACAGACATGTGAAGGACAGGACCCCCCCCGAGACAGAGGAGGAGGAAGATGTACGCATCATGCCTCTCTGGATCTCTCTGTGCAGTAAACTCTAAAAGATTACAACGAGTGAATATTTTCTAAAATAAAATACGCATGCGAGTCTTTATCGGGAGCCCTTTGTGATCAAAACCAATCGCCTGGTTGATCACCAACCACTTTATAGCCGAACAGAATATATCTAAAAGCTTGTTTGGCGGCTTCTCAAAAAAAAAAGCTGTGTGACTCACGGCTGTCCACATTTAATATCACAGTGTCATCCTCCAGAAGAGACGACCAATCAACAACGTAGCGTGACCTTGTGTGACACCGTGTTCACATTATTTTTCAGCTGGTGAACGTATGAGCAAAAAAAAATACATTCAGGCAGTTAAGAGAATTTCTTGAAGTCTACTTTTTTTGTTTGTTGCACAAGTAAGTATGCATTACGTGAGTAAATAGGATTAACAGCGCTCAAAGGCCATATAAAGTAATCTTACCAAAAAAGGGCAGAAAAAAACAAACAAACATTTAAAATCAAAATTCATCAATGAAGAAGGAAAAACAAGAAAATAAACAAAAGACCAATGGGCTATATGTGCTGGCAATAAAATAAACGCAAGATACGAGCATTATGTCAGTTGCTATTAACAAGCATAGCATTAGTAAACAGAATTACAAGTCGCCTGGCTGAACAAACAAGTTGTGAAACTACATTTATAATTTGTGTTGTGATGGAGGAAGATTGTGTTTGTGTGACGGTTGCCCTGAATCTCGTGAAATGCAAATGATTTACACGTCTGGTGTTATAATGTTTGTGGATTACTCGAGTCACATGCAGTCACATGTTTAAACTCTCTCCTTTTAACCCGAATGAAAACACTGAAGGACTACTTTCAGCCTCAGCAGAGAAGATGCAGACATAACAAGCCGAGGCAGTCTTCTTCTGGCATAAACCCATCTTTGTTTCTCTCCTCTGTTTAGGTTGGGTTTTTTTTTTTTACTTCAGTGTGAGCTTGCGAGCTGTATAGGGGAGATCTCCTCATTCAACACACACACACACACACACACACACACACACACACACACACACACACACACACACACACACACACACACACACACTACTATTCCGACTCCGTCCTCATTTTCTCTGCTGGTCTTCCCACCAACAGCTGCAGGACTCTCAGCATCTCCTGCACAGCTGACCCGGATACACTGACGCCTATGAAAAGAGCTGTTGTAGTGATGACACCCCCCCTCCCCCTCACACACACACACACACTCACACACACACACACACACACACACACACACACACACACACACACACACACACACACACACACACACCCATGCACATCAGCACTTAACAGCAACAGACCTGACGCAGGGAATAGGAGAACTGGTGTCTGTTGGTGTCTTCATAATCCCCATTTTGACATTTTCTTTTTTAAATCATGAGATTAAATGTGGATGAATGACATGAAACTATATATCAAAGCATTTGTTCAACCGAGTCAAATTGATATTTAAAGCTGCTCATACGCATTTCAAAATTTCTGGACAGATGGACAGAAACAGATAGACACACTCTCTCACGCACACATGACCAATCTCATTATCTCCCGGCGGAGATAATAATAACAACAACAACAACAATAATAATAATTATAATAATAATAAGCTAATGATACTGTATAATATATAATAGTCACTACTTTCGTAAAGGATCTGAAGACTTTGGCCACAGCTTCTGGTTTGTAGCTCCTAATTTTGGGTCAAAAATCTTTGTTTGGTATTGTTTGCTGTTGTTTGACCTAGTTGCATTATGTAATTGCGATTTGTACTGTCATGTCCCACATTCAGCAGCAAGAGAAGATGACTGGTGCAGTCGATAAAACAAATTGTTTCCTGCTTTGTTTTTTTTTTGCTTTTTTAACCACGGCTTACAAATGAGGCCCGGCAGCTGTATTTCCTTTTTTTTCTCCTTTTTTTTTCCTCTGCTCTCATCACTGACACTTTTATCCACATCCAAAACGCACAGGGGATCCGTCTCGCCTTTCTGTCACACACCCACGGATCTGATTTCATTTCTTATTTTTATATGTATATATTTTTAAACAGAGCAGCATGAATGCTCTGAAATGAAAGAAGGCGCTCCTGATTCCTCTGTTAATTCATGTTCGTTTTTTCTACGGTGTAATTTTGGCTTCTATTTTTAATGCCTTTCTGAATGCGCAGCAGCTGCTGTAGTGGAGCTTTACTTGTCTTGTTTGCCTTAAATCGGACAGTTTATGAAGTTATATAGTGTCGACATCCCTGTGACATTGAAACATCCACCAATTATAGATTGTGTGTTTACAGTTTAGAATAATTCAGACTGATTTTGACATTTTTGACATATGCATATCATACAGTTCAGACATGTATACATGCATACACTGTACATGACCCACTTCATATACATCAATTCTGTATTTGTTTCTTTGCACTATTTGTTTATAATTTACAGAAACCCTTGACTAGCATATGGACATTGTTGCTTTACATACATATATATTAAATATAAGATAAGATGAGCCTTTATTGATCCTCAGAGGGGAGATTCAGGTGCTGCAGCAGCCCAAAGATACAGAAGTAAAAATAGACAGAAGAAATGAAAAAAATACAAAATACAAAAAAAACAAAATAAGAAGTATACACAACCAGTATAAGAAAAGACCAAATATGAACCAGACAAGAGCAATTAAAAACGAAAAGACCAGGTAAAGTGACAGTGGTGAGGTTAATTGAAGCATCAAAACAAAAAGGATGAACAGCATCAAGAAGAAGACAGAAACAGGATGTCAGACATCAGAGAGGAGAGAAAACCAGGCCAGTGACTTCACAGGGGGAAAACAAAACAAAAAGGAGGCCTTGGTGAAAGGAGGACTCAGGCGGAGAGGGGAGCAGAGACGCAGGGAGGAGAGGAGTGGTGGGGAAATGGGGAACGAGAGCGAGAGGAACGAGACGATATCGAGGCCACGGGACGGGGCGGGGCGGTGGCTGCCTGCTGGAGTCAGACAGGTTCACCTGATGACACATCTGTCGGTCTGATTCACCCAGACTCTCTAATCTCACCCTGAAAGACCTGCAGAGACGACACAGAGGGGACAGACAATGCACGCCACCGTGGGATTACGTGATGATGATTCACTTTCAGGCTTTCATTAGATATAAAATAATGACCTGATTTATTGTCCACTGCTGACTTGACCTGACATCCCAGATGCACTGACCATCAGTGGTTTGTCCGGACAGTTACATTTGATGGACAATACAGAGTTTACGAGGGACAAACACAGAAGTATACATTTACAAAACGGAGGTCACAAGTGCACACATTTATGAATTATTTAAGACTGGTTGCTTTGAATGAATGTTTGAATGAATTGGAACTGCTTGCGCTCTACTTTGTGGCCTAATACTCTTCTGCATACACGTGGCAATACTGCCCTGTAGTGGACAATTCAAGTCTACGTTGTCTCTGCTGTATGAGACTGCATCAAAGTTTTTTTTGTGGCAGGTTTAAAATGCAGTCTGAAATAATGACTATAACTTTATTATATTCTGATTATTATTTACCCTTTAAGGGGGCAGTGGGGGTCATGAACAACATTTCACTGCACAATACAAAGGAACAATACTAAAACTAAGCGGAGTAAAGTAGGTCCACCTTCACTGAACGCATGCGCGCTCCCGCGGCACGCTTGTCAGAGTGTAATTGCCTCAGCACGAGACCCGTGTGTTTAGCGTGGTGGGCGTGGCTTGTGGCGTTCTTTCTAAAACAACGTGCTAACAAACTTACAAACAAACACGGCGGACTGAGAACTATTAACCAAAGCAACCCGCAGCAAAACGGAAGAGCCTGAAGACGTGAGATGTAATGAGTTAATTCTTCGTCGGTGCCCACCTGTTGTGAGGAAGAGAGTGACGTCCAGGTGACGAGGCTCGAAGCTAACGTTAGTTCTGCTGAGTGTCGCTGCTTAATTGGTTGACGTTGGAAACAATTCGAAAATGACTGCTGAGGAGTTTTGTGGCCTTCTGTTTATCAAACAAAAGTGTAGTCACACGTTTGACCCTTTTTTAAATGTGTTGAAGTAAAATGTAGCTTAACATTTGTCTATTCCGGTTAAAAGTCGTCACTGACTTTTTAAAACACTAAATTTAAGTCTGTGTTGGAGGCTCCGTTTAATTTACTACCTCTGTTGTAGCCTACCATACAGAAACTACATTTATAAATGTTGCATTATTGCTCAAGATCATACCAGGAATGAGCTGTTTTGATGGTGTTGCACATAATAAAAGATCAGAGACAGAGTAGCGACCATTGAGGTTGATCTGCATGCTATTAGTTAATTAATCGATTAATCGAACGACTGAAACTCAGAGGGCAACTTTTTTCATAATATTATCATGGCATCATTTATTTTTCCAAACATTTGATGGTTCCAGCTTCTCAAATTTGACAATTTGCCACTTTCTTGTGCCTTAACATTAAATTAAACTGGATGTTGGACTGTTGGTCAGTCAAAACCAGACATTTAAATTGGAATGTGCATTTCCCACTTTCTGTTGATGATTTATAGACCAAACAATTACTTGATTAATACAGATAATAATTGGCAGTTTAACGAACTATGAAAGTAATGTGTTTTTCTTGTACTTTGGTTTCTGCAACATCCTCCATCATAAACGACCCCTTGATGGATGATGTATAAGATGACTGCTGTATTCCAGGTGGCTGTGGCTCAGGAGTTGGAGTGTGTCTTCCTCGAAATTGGAAAATCGTCAGTTTGATCCCCGAGCTCCTCCTGTCTGCTTGTCGAAGTGCCTTTGGGCAAGATGCTGAACCCCCAGGCAAGATGCTGAACCCCCAAATTGCTCCAGGAGGCAGTGCCACAGATGTGTGTGTGAACGAGTGCAGTTTGCACCTTGTATGAATGTCCAGTCAATTTGAGACTCATTCTATTTAAATTTGACTTATTTTAAACAAAGGAGGCTTTTTTTTTTTCTCTACCAGAATTTCAGTTCGGAAAGGGATTTAATGCAGCACGTTGTTGTTGTTGTTGTTATTATTATTATTATTATTATTATTATTAGTAGTAGTAGTAGTAATAATAATAATAATAATAATAATAATAATAATAAAATTGTCTTTAAAGGCTTTTTAAAACTGAAATGTGGAGACTTTGGCTGCTCCGTCCACACTGAACACCTGATGTCTTTGCCAGTACTCTCCAGTAGAGGGCAGACGATTCACATGGTTTTGTTGTTCTCCCCTTTGCTGTAATCCTTTGCTCCTCTATACCTTGACTGATGTTAAATCCTTGAGTGACAGTTAAGTTATGACCTAGCCTGTGTTGGCAGGCTGCTGAATGCTTTTTATAGCAGCACTGGACTTGGCAGCGGTAGTCAAACTCCATTGACTGTCCAAAATTAAGCATAGGCCTATCATTACCAAAAGGTCAACACTAGATGAGCTGGTTGTTTATAAATATTACAGTAGGGATCAGAAATGGACAAGAAAAATACATTCCCACAAATCCTGGTGAGTGATTGACCAGTGTGGCTGGTTTGTCCCCCAGCAACAGGACAAATGGTTCATTCTCTTAAGGGTTAACAAGAATGTATCCCTATTTGAGTCATGTTTGTCTGCACGGTATCTATACTGTGAACTGTTTTATAAGTCAGATAAAAAGTTTTATCAAAGGGCGGTGCTTCCCAGAGCTCAAACAAGTAGTTGATTAATCGATTGACGAAAAAAAAAATCTGCAAATGTTTTGATTAATCGATTTACTAATTGAAGTAATTTTTTTCAATAGTGCCCAAAACTTCTACTTCTATGCAAAACCAATTTGCTGGTTTTCTTCATCATTAATCTCAATACATTTGAGTTTTGGACTGTTAGTGGGACAAAATCTTTGGAATAAAAATTGTCACTCATTCTGACATTTTAAAAACCAACCATCCAATCAAATGATGGAGAAAATAACCGTTAGAATAACACCGACATGCTAATGTGCTGGAATATGTTTGACTGCATCATGATCTTTCCATCTTATAGCTTTTATATAACTTCACTATAAATCAACAGTTTTATTGGACTCTGGTTTACCTGAGATTACATTTGTATTACATTTTGCTCTGGATTAAACAAATAAGATATAGCATGTTAAGTATTGAACTTTAGAGGTGCTGGTAGAGAGATATTTGTTTAGTTTTTTTACCTACTGGGGAAAGAGCCAGGCTATCTGTTTCCCCCTGCTTCCAGTTTTTATGATAAGCTAACCGGCTGCTGGCTGTCGCTTCACAGTTGTTCAGTCTCTGGTCCAACATTTGTTTGTATCACAGCTAGAGTTGCTGCATGTCTTCTCTCCTGGCGTCTTGTATGTTTGTGTGTTGGCCAACCTGTCTGTCTTTGACCATCCTGCCTCGGAGGGTAGGAGGGCTGGGTGCGCGGGGTCAAAGCTGTTAACCTCTCATTGAGGAACACATCATCAGCGGGGGACGATGTGCAGCTACTACACCTTCAGGCACACAAACAGACACCCTGATCCCACAGGCAGAACGTAGCTTTCAGCACCGAACAAACATTTGATCCGACAGCAGATCAGCACACTACACCCCCCACCCCCCTCCACCCACACCCCCCACCCGGTGGCTCGGCATGTTTCACTCCATTGCTTGCTTTTCACGGTGTGCAGAGTGAGCGGATGCGATAGAGTAGATGGCAACATGAAGGTGAGATTTATCTCCTGAAAGATGACGCACACACAGCCACACCAACACTGCTTCAGAAGAGACATTCATGGTGGTGACTTCGGTGTTGCAGTTGAGATATTAACTGTGTGTTTAGGGTGCGACGGGATTTATGGGACCAGAAAGTGAAGCCTTTCAGCCTCTGTTTTGGGATTTTGGGACTACTTGTTTGTTTTTGGAGCGCAGCCTGTGGTGTTAACCCATGACCTCGCTGACCTCTGACCCATGGGACGACAGCTCCATCCACGCGTCCGGGAGAGGGGCTGTCACAACGGAAACAGCCAGAGCACGGGCAGGGCCGATGGGGAGGGAGGGACAATTAGGGGTTGGTGTGGCTAACGCGGGATCAAAACCGCCGGGCGTGCTCAGAGTGTCAGGCTACCGGATACATAATCTGTCTCCAGGAAAAGTGTAAAAAGATGCCACAGGCTGGAGAGGAGAGTCGGGATTAAGAGCTCAGCTTTGTTACAGGTTTCTCCCAGCAAGTGATGTGTGCAGATTGAATGACTGATTTAAGTTTGCAGTGCAGTGCAAAGGTAGTCATGGGCACATCCACAAAAGCTCACTGGTTCAAGTGCTGTATAGAAAAAATAAAGCTGGCAATTTTGTAATATGCCCCCCTGCAATATGTTTAACAGTAAAAGTTGGCATTAATTGTCTTCAGTCAAGTTTATTGACACAGCACATTTAAAAACCACAGGAGTTGACCCAAAGGGCTCTCCAGTCGAGGCTGATGGGTTGGGATCTGCCTCAATACAGGTAATTAAAGAAATAATCGCTGCATAAAAGGCAATAATACATGATTTAAGACAATAAAACAGTAATAAGTCTTAAATATTGGGAGCAGATTAATGGCCTCTTTTTCATATTTTTGTAAAATCTGGCTTGTTCTGGCATAACAAGATATCACCTGGGACTCTGGGAAATACTGTCGCACATTTTTCACTTTAAGTTTTAGAAGCCAAGCGATTAATCGAGAAAGTAATCGTTAGTTGCAGACATGGCACCTTCTGTAAAATGTAAATAACTTGTCCAATCACAAGTTCCCATATCCGAAAGTAACGGCTTCAAATTGCTTGTTTTGTGATTGATTGAGTTACTGAGAGTAAAGTAGCGTGTAAAAGCATGCACAACCCTCATTCTGGTGTTATGGCACAGCTGGAGATGCTAATTTTGCATTTGTACCTGATCAACTGTGACCCTCGTTAATTGATCATTAACCGTTAACTGACAAGATCGATCAGTGCCTTGCATGCAGGGCTACCGTGGTTGAACTGCCCAACATTCCACCCAGCTGTAATGGTACCCAAAGCACAAACGGGTTAAATCCATCATTTATCATAAACACTTCACCAATATGGAAGAGTTAGCAGCTCCGAAGTCGGAGTGCATTGCGTGGACACGTGCAGCCACTTTCCCAGTCGGGCTTCCTGGCATCAATTCACTCAGCTGCGTGGTTGTCAGCTGAGTGTCGGCCTGTCAGGGTTTCCTCCCATGTATTGAAAGCTTCGCATGTATAAGAAGTGGAGGTTGCCAGCGTGACATTGCCAATTGTTTTTTGGACTACGGTTTTGAAGCCTTGAGTTTGTAATTTTGTCTGTCGCCTGCTTTATGGTCTATTTGACTTTTAAAAGGACCATAATTTACTAAATGAACATCATGCTGTATTGAAGAAGACTTGAAACTAGCGATTCTAGTGTAAACTCATGTTTACAATGTTTACTGAGGTAATAAATCAAGTGAGAAGTAGAGTCATTTTCTCATAGACTTCTATACAATCCAACGTCTTTTGCAACCAGAGGAGTCGCCCCCTGATGGCCATTAGAGAGAATGCAGGTTTAAGGCGCTTCAGCTTTTGCTCCACTTTTCAGACCCGGAGGTTGCTGCCTGATTGCAAGCCTGGTGTAACTTTAGAGATCGTCCGGTTAAGAAAGAGAGCGCGTGTGTGAGATGAGTATTACATTAATTATTAGTCATTAACATCCCTAGGCTCAGCCATCAAAAAGTTGTCTTGGATAGATTACTTTTAAGTGGTTGGATTAAGGAAGTTTGCTCCGGCCGGTGTGGCAACATGGCGGCTGGGTCATAAGGTTTCTCAACGTAAAGCTTTACAGCATACTTAAATCCCCAAAGATATTCATATTGCAGACTTTCTAGAGAGGCCAAATATTCTGTGCTTACTGGGAAACATGGAATCATGCACAATACAGTCATTTATGCCATTTGATGCAACAGTGCAGTCATAAAAACAGGTGTCTCGTATGGAATATTTTACTCAGTTTAGGCTTGCAGTAGATTAAGTTCAAGACTTGAGGTGATTATTTTTCATGCCACCTTTTTCCTGGATTTGTTTTGGGGAAACATTGCATGGTAAGTGTTCCTTTTGAACATATAGAACATACATGGAAAGAACGTTGAGGCCAAAGCTCAAGCTGCTTCAGGGGAACATTGGGGTTCAAGTGGTCACGGTTCCTGCTTTTACATCGCTGTTTATTTTATCTGGATTTTATCTTATCATCATCAGCTTTTGATGGCTCACTGAATTTATCGCTGTTTTTGCTGATAACCACCTTCCAGTGAGGTTAAAAGGTCCACATTTGTCATCTAATTTTATTTATTTTTTTCCAGGTGACAAGCTTCCCATCTACCTTGCTGATGTGACCAAACGCCTCGAGTTCACCGCCCGAATAACTGCTGAGGGCGTCTTTTTTTATTCCCGTCTGTGAGACCTTCAGGCCACCCGAGGAGAAAGTTGAGGTGGGTGACCACAAACATCCGTGTGCCAGCACAGTGCCACACATGTATCACACAGGGTCGCGTTATCTTCAAAGCCCGTCGCCTCCAACATGTGATACGGCTCAGACCTCAAAAAGAAAAAAAAACAACAAGAAAAATAAAACGGCAGACATCTTGCATTCCTAAACCCATTCCACAAAGTACAATAACTTCCTTGAATTCTTCGACCCTCGACGGCGGAGCCAGGGCACATCCTGTTGTCCTCGCGGCACTTCCTGTTCATGCGGCTCAATCAGTCATTCCGCGTTGCCATGGCCACTGGAAAACACTGTGCTCATGCTTAGCCGGCACGCAAGCAGGGATCGCTTGGATAATTGTGGAGTAAAGAGATGTGGCATCAGTTGGATCATGTTTGCATCGGTTTGCAATTTCGTTGTAATGAGGTTCATTTAAAGTTCGGTACATATTTGTATGATCATTTCAGGCTCTGAACGCAAGTCAGAGCAGTAATAGTGTTTCCAGTGGTTGTTTTTCACTCCCTAACATCAGTTTCCCTCAACAAGTTTACTGTTGTTAAAATTATCTTCTCTATATCTATCTATCTATCTATCTATCTATTTATTTATTTATTTATTTATTTAGTTAGTTATTTATTTTATAAACACAAGTTATAAGAGAAATAGAATAGTGGCATATCCCCAGTGCTCCAAATGTCCTGCTAAGGAGTTGTGTAGTTTGATTTTAAAAATACATTATCAGCACATACATATGTGTGTTGTGCCTGTGAATACTGTACACAAGACGATTGTGTATCTGTGGACTCTCTGCATGGCACATCTGAGTTGTGTCTGGTTGTGATATGAACTTCCAAGAACATCTTTGTTCTGTTGCTTCACTGGAAACATGGAGCTCGGAAGAGGAAAAACACAATCGCAGACCTATACCTGAATCTGTCTGAAATACTGCATGCCTGCAATAAGACTTTCACCTTCACAGCTTTAATCAGGGCTGATGCTCATTATTATAAAGCCTGTAAACGCTGCATACTGTATATTTAACTTTTGGGATGAGAGCTTGGTTTGTTTCATAAGCACATTCCTGTTGCCAGAACAGCGTTCATTTGTCAGCTTCCAGCTCGACGGTCCTGGCCAGACTTTCATCCTGCTTCGTTAGAAAGTGAGCGAAAGGAGGAAAGAAGCAGGCTCTCCAGGGTATAGACCGGCCCCAGAGGGATGCATTCAATTCTGCTTCCTGCACTGCCTCCAAATCAGACTGGCTACGGTCCTTTTGAAGGGAAGTTTAGCAGGTCAAAGGACTAGTCAGAGATTTCTTTAGGCAATAATTTGTGTTTTTCCATCATATTTAGGGTATTGCTTTGCCTTTTTTTTATTTTTATTTTTTTTAAATCGTCTCTCCACATAAACCCCACCTGCAAATATCTTGACACCTAACGTCAGCTTTGCAAGCAGAGGAGGGATGTTACGAGCCCCCATACCCTGATGGGAGGAGGATGAGCCGCCGGTGAGAGACGACAGAGATAGCGGACTGAGGTGGCGGTCCATGACATCATGCGTCAGGAAGGCCTCCGCACGCCCGTATGCCAGCGGTCCAAAGCCCATGCCTCCGTCTGCTGCCTGTAAACATGGTGGCTGACACCGGCGCTCAGTGCATTAGCACAGGAATGTGCAGCATCCGTCTCATCGAGCGGACAGCTGGGATTGAGGAACGAACCGTTGCCTCTCACAGGGAATCTTTCGCTCCCTCAGTCCTTCAGCTACGTCTCCACACTGCTGACATTTGAGTGGCGCAGATTTTGACATTTGGCGGATAGAGCCGTAACGCTCAGGCGGCGATGAGGGTGTTCGTGACTGTACACTTTTCCTCTCGAGTCTTCCCCGTATCTCGTCATGCCGAGAGGACTTTTCACGCCTTTTTGGCTTCGCCGTATCAGATGGCATACCGGATGCACGCGTCTCGACGAGGCCGTAGTTGCACTCGGATATTCTGGAGATCAGGTTGTTATCTGAAATGCCCCTACACGACCGATCCCAAACATTCACTAACAACGTTTTAATGCAGCAACAGGAATGTATCGATACTCCTCTTCTGCCGTCTGCAGGGTCTCGAGTACCAAAAAAACAAAAACATAGAAATTATGATTCCAGGTAAACCTTTGATATAAATGTTTAATTTCTAGGTTTGCGAGCTCTCTATTTTGGAAAAAAACGACAATTAAACATATAAGTAAAAAGTCAAACAGATGAGCATCACTTACAATGGTTCCCACGTCCTTCTCGAACTCATAAGCTTTCTTCATGCTGCTTCAGTGTATTGAATAATACAATATTATCTATAAACTGTTGATTAAATGAATCAGGGTGATGTGAAGTGTGACGCAGACCCATGCCCCATCATCTTCGCCGGCTCGCTATTGGCTGACTCAGTTTTTGAGGTTCGTTTGAGCATAATTGAGACATAATTGTAGTCCAGTTATGAGTCACTTTGCTAAAGGTTTCTACAAAAAGGGATCAGTTTATTGCGAATTATCTTTGCACATACAAGGAATATGACTTGGTGATTTGTAACAATAACCACGGAACATAATTAAAACTAAACATAGAGTTTAAAGTGCCTGAGCAGTACTAGCTACAAGTACTTTTACTGAGGAATCTTTTGAGTGTGGGACCATTTTCACAATGAAAAACATCTCTGGCACGCATTGTCGTCAGAAGTATTATTACCTTTACATACCTTTTTAGTTTCAGCAATTAGACATGAGTCAAGCTGCTGTGAAATTAGCTGGCATTGTGCCAGAGGAGGGCAAAGAGCCGAGCGCCGGGTTGACATGTTGAAACAGATACAATTTCTGAATGTTTTCGATGTCACATATTATTTAATGTGCTCCACTCCGGCGCGAGCAGAGAGAAAACTGTTTATTGGCTCTAACATGATCACCGCAATCCCCTTTAAGCCTCTTCCCGCTCAGCCCTGCACGCTCATCAAACTTCACACAAATATGTTATGATCTTCTAACTGCTTTCCACCAACAGGGCAGCGCATAAGGAATGCTGCTTAATGTCACCGGCTGTCAGTCCGACTTAACGCCAGCCGCTCTGTAACATTGCGAATATGTTAAACCCAGTGATGTCATGGCGTGAGAGTCGGGGAAAGGAAAACTGCCGGCACGCGATGTTGTTAATGAGGCGACGTGAGTGTGCACGTGTACTCTGCGTATGTGTGCGTGCACGGAGAGATGTGAGGAGCAGACATGGAACAGATTTGTCTGAGAGCTCCCGAAGGTATTTGAGAGAGAGAGAGAGACGTATGTAAGAACTCATTTAGGAATCTTCTCTTGTTGCTGCGAGTCGGTCCTGAGTTTTTAAACGTAATCCCTGAGCTTCGGTTTGTGGGCAGCTTGCTTTCAAATGATGCTCAACCTAAAATGAATCTGTGCTTCAGAGTTAATTCTTGACTTTGGATCCAGCAGTTAACAAAGTAATCTCCTCACAGGGTCCCTTTGGTCTGGAGCTCTCAATCATATCACACGATCTTCATCGGGCAAAATGTTCTTATTATTTCCGCCTATTTTCTCAGCTGCTGTTTCCAAAATCAAGAATGAAATTTGAATCTCAACTTTTAAGCCAACGTGGATGAAATGTTCTGAAAGTGCAAATCGAACATCTGCAATTCCATAAGCAAGCTCCATCTGCTCATAGTGGTGTCGATCCGTGATCCGTACGGGATCCCGCCTCACGGATCAGCGTGCGTGTGAACCGCGGATTAATCACTCTGTTTGGTGAAAATGAGTATTGGGCGAAGCTAAATTATAATGTTATCATGATGTGTTCACATGTGATCTCGTGAAATGTAGTGATGGTGAGAAGCTTGAATAAACAGTTGTTTTTGAAGGAAATGCTTTCACAGAAATATATAAATATATAAATAAATAAATAAATCATGACCTGTTTAACTTCCTAACTAGCTCTAAGCAGCTTATAATACATAATTAAAACTATTAATGATGAGATTTGTTTTAATCAATCTAAATACAATCTTTTATTTCTTTAAACTTTGACTGGTGTGGTTTTTTTTTTAAGACAAAAACAACTTTAAATGACTAACAAAGTAACAGGATAACATTTAGAATGGTTGATGGTTTACAGACTTAAGAGCAGTTGAAATTATTTTTGGGACGGTGGCAAACCAGCTTTTATAATCAAACAAAGGGATCTGTATCTGCCAATATGGATCATCAATGATCGGCGGCAAAGCAACGTGACATGGGATCTCTAAAAGTTATATTTGCTCCCTTTTTTCCTTTTGTTTCCAATCCGTGAGTTTTATGATCCGTTGCATCTCAATCTATCTGCTCCTGAAGCTCATGTGATATGATTGAAAGATCCATAACAGCTACTAACTGGACCTTGTGGTGAGATTTCTTTTTAGATTACTGCAACATCACACCACCAAGCGTGATTCCCCGTCGTCATGACTACAAGCTCTACAATTCTGTTAATGCTATTAATTCTGGTTGTTGTTGCACCATAAGGATTAAAAATAATAACAGATAACAAGAAGAAGAAAGTAAAAATGAAGTTATATTCAACTAAAATATGAATGGAAGTAAAAACAGAAACTATACAAGAACAATTAAATACAAAATCACAAGGCAAGTTTCATACATATCTAGATATCTTTTACCTTTTTGTATAAAAACACCACGATATGTGGGCGACGCTTTCAGGCAGGATGACCTTGATACATTATTATCCTTTGGTTGGTCATCTTTTTATTCTGCAAATCTCAAACGCGACAGGCGTATTAACTTTGAACAAAATAATGAATGCAGGTTTGATCTCAAGTGTTTTGTTCTGAGTAAAAAGCTGTAAACGTACCAATACCATATTATCACCCTATATAGTTGTTGTAGCTGATGTGGATGGAGGCACTTTTATGGTTAACAGTGATATATTATAATATACAGTATTTAGATTCTCACACACTGCATACTTTAAATTAGATTTACACCTGGCTACTCACCATTTTAAATGTGCACATACTTCATCATCTGGTCAGTGAACAGTACAGGCTGACGTGTAGACGTTGTAGTGACTGTATTATGAAGTATATACGTATATCCATGTAGTTAAGGTTGATATAGATATAGTTTTCCACTGCAGTGATTACCAGAGATTAAATGTAGAGCTTTCTATTCTCTACAACTTTATAAGTAATAGATACTAATCAACATTTAATTTAACAGGTCATTTCAGATGTATTGGGGTTTGAAAGCATTTAATGAAATCTAAAATTCAGTGTTGAATCTGCTTGACAAATCCCAATATCTGTCTGTCATTTAGCTTCCAATAATTTGAAGCAGCAAAAAAAAAAAAAAGTAAACTGTAAAAGACAAGTCAAATATTGAGGTTTAGAGAACTAAAGCTAAAGTTTTAGAAGATATAATACTTATTTACGATTTAGCTAAATGATTACCTGCATAATTTGCACATCTGCATTTGCTAATAAAAAAGAAATGGGCAGTAAGACTTCCATTGCACTCTGAGCTTATGCATCTGTATTTGCAAAGCAAACTTGCACGATGACTTACATGCAGTATTGCGGGGAAATTGAGCAATTATTGATTTGTGTCGAAAGTCTAACCTTTTGTGGGAAAATTCCTTCGGTTCAAAGCATTTAGACAACGATGCACCTCCAAGTCTGCGTTCTCGCTTTGCGGTTGCTCTTCAGTGAATCTCACCTGAGCTTAGACCGAGACTGAACTTGGAACTGAGACCATAGTTACTCGGCTACAGCTTTGAGAGGGAGTGTTTTGTTGTGAAAACCTTTTTCGACCATAGCAACACTTTTTCACACACTCCAAAAGAGAAATACAGTAGCAGTCAGATCAAAGGCTGCACAACCGCAAACCTCAAGCATAACAGAACCTGTCTGCTGATCATAGTAGCCCGGCCTCCTCATTGCAGACCCATTAGGAAGCCGTGTGAGTGTTCCAGTCGGACCTGCATAACCAGCAAACGGCAAAAACAGCAGCAAAGCCAGAGAGCGAGAGCAGCAGGGAAGTGGTGGAAGTGCTCATTGTTTCTGAGTGTTAGAAAGAGCTTTGTGTTTCTCTGATTTATTGGGTCTTTTTTTTAAATTTTTTTTTTTTACCTAAATTCTTCGAAGGCCCTCCATGTGAAGCCCTCTTCCCTCTGAGCACATTAGCTTGTTTTGTTGCGTGGTTGAGAACTCCTCCGTGAGGAGTGGTGAGAATGTGGCTCTGGCTCGAATGCCAAACTCCTCAGGGCATCCATAGTTCAGAGAGATTCTCACCAACTTAATGATTGACTGGCTTTGTTCAGGATCCAAATAGATGCTTCTTTGGAAGGAAAAATTACAGCTGTCGGTCACCTTGTCCCTTTATTCCACATCTCCATAACCTTTAATACATAAGCCACAACACTCAAATGATTGATGATGCAATAAATTAACATGTTGCGACACGCTGACTGGCATTGTTCAGGAAAAAAAGCCTCCTCGCTGGAATCTGTTCAAGAATAAATGATATTAAAGTTGCCACAGTTTTGTTTCAGTTCAGTCCCAACCCTGTTTCCTGGAAACATTTGTCATCTATCCAGATCATTTGCAGCAAATCTGTTTTGAGGGAAATAAAACGCTGAGGAGACTGTAGAGATGCACCGATGGGCCAGCGATCGTTTCCAGCGGATCAGTCTCGTATTTCAGTTTTTTCCCCGGGTCACATTTACACCTTTAGTGCCGTGTGATAGTTTTACCTCGGTATTCAACCGCACGCACGCACAAAACATGCCGTTGGTGACTGAGTTCTTCAGCGTTCAGTGAAGACATTAAGTTTGCAAATTGTAATGCCAACCATGTCCAAAATAAGCCGTGGAGGAAATCACGCTTATTCACTTGCCAAGAATTGGATACAAAATTGATACCACACTCAGATTTGTGCGCAACTACAGTGTCTATCTAAATCCAGTGGGCTGTTAGCCTAGCTTAGCATAAAGACTGGATGTTAAAAATATGGCGTCTAACACCTCCAAAGCAGTATCTTTTTTTACACAAACTGGAATCTAAAATTGACAAGATGTGTTTTTATGTTGAGTCACATGCTGTAGTAGTTTTCTGTGGATTAGATAAACACAACATTTTGATGAGTTTCGAGGACCTGGGAGGCAAGTTTTGGGCGTTTAGACGGGACTAGTCTTTCCGTTTCTCTCTACTTCCTGCCTTTATGCTATGCTAACCGGCGCTGCACTGTGGCACCCAGCAGCTCAGTTTGTTTGCACGTGTTTTGTCGTCTTTCCGTTTACTCGTCTGTTATTGTTCACCTCCTCTGACGCGCTCGTTCAAGCGTCAGACTACAAGGAAACCCTGCATGGGGATTAGTTTTATTGTTTGGAGTAATTACCTGCTGCAACAGCAACGCTCGTATTGTTTTCACATCGTAAATGTCTGTGTGCGAGTCATCATGGGAAAGTGTGGTCCTGGAGACACCAACAGTAGCAGGAACTACCACAGAAGTAGTTTTGAGTACCTTGCCAAATGTTTATTACCACTTGTATTGTTTTTTTTAAGATTGTCTTCGACCAAAGAAATGCTTAGTCGACAAATTCCAATGATTTTTATCGTCTAATTAATCATTTGATCTGTAAAATGGCGTTTCTCTACAAAGATTCAAACAAAAGCACCACTTTAAGTCTTGTGTTTACCAGCACAGGTTTCTTGGAAATAAGTCATTCAGTATGAAATAACGGCATGAAGGAGGTTTCTAAACATGACAGATTCCTTGAACAGCAAGTAAATCGCCCTGGAGGAAACTGCACCTGAGGAGCTGGATGACAAACTCAAGAGAAGTGACTGTCTCGGTCTAATAATTGATGCAACTGTGAACATTCCAGCTGACAAAAAGCTCATAATGTTCCTAAAAAATTTGAAAAAGAAGGGGAGGACCGAAACGTGTTTCCTGGGCAGCCATGACGTTCGCTGGGGGGCCGAACTGGCCATTAACATTTACAATAAAGTCATTAAAGATTGTCTCAAGGAGAGCGGTGTGGATATCAGCCGAGTGACAGATCTGGGATCTGAAGGAGCCGGTGTAACAACGAGAGGACACTCTGGAGTTCTGAGCATATCCAAGATCAAAGAGCTGGTCTTTGATATGATTTTAGACATAATCTCCCACCACCCACTCTGTCCAAGATCAGAGGAGATTGAGATAAGAACCTTGGACACCAAGCTTTCCTGGGATCAATGTGTCCATGCAATTTTTGTTGTTGTTTTTGTTGTTGTTCTGTGGTGGGATTGTTTACTTTGCTGTCCCCTTTGGGGACATTCAAGTTTTAAAAATCTGCTTTGATGCTCGCACACATATGGGTGGTGTCGATCCTCTCATCTCGCTCTCGACAAATAAAAAAAAAAAAAAAAAATGTAAAAGCATATTTCCAAAAATGTCAAACTATTACTTTTTTTCTTTTTTAACTAGAGAGGCAACGGGACATTTTTAACCAAAAATGTAACCAAAAGCACGGTTTCCTGTTTCCCTGTACAATTTTGGGTTCGGATTAACGGGTCATTTCATAGCCGTCACACAGATTATGTTTTGGTCTAATGCACGAAATGACTGGATTCTTTTTGGAAAAAGGGCAAATAACTTCCGTTGCATGAAAGAGTGAGAGTATCGTAAGCATTTAATGTACTACTTTCAAAGTGCATTCGACCACAAACGGGACAACCTGACGATGCACAAGACTGGTAAGAATGTTGTCAGTGAGCATAATCCGGGGAGCAATTACATTTCCTTCAAAATGTTGATAACAAAATCGTTTAGTAACATGTAATTTGAATTTCTCGGAGAGAGGGCTTTTTATTCTATATCTCCACAATTTTAGCATTTAGACCACAAATCTCAAATTCAGCTGTTGATGTGTTAATTGATGTTTACATTCACGGTCCAGCAATTTCCAGATATACCTGCTGTATCCTCTTTTTTTCTTTTTTTCTTCTCTTTCTGTCGTGTTGCTTTTATGAAGCGGGAAGAGGCTTTTTTTTCCTTTTCTTTTTTTTTTTACTATGCAGAAGCCGGTATCTGTATTTAAAATGATTAATCTTAAGCGCCAGATGATTGCGAGGCCTTGCAACACAAGTCGGTGCAAACCGCAGGCTTGTTGATGACAAGTATATCCTTCAAAGGAACAGGTTCATTTTGCTTCTCCTAATCACAGTGCGTGTGGTGTCTACATGCGGCTCTGCAGTTACTGAGCAGGAGCACGCCCAGAGCATGCAATTTGGTAAACAAGATATTCAATAAATACGACACCTGACCTTGTGTCACCTAAAAAAAAAAAAATGTAATTGCATAACACAGCGGGGAGGCTCTTTCCTCAGGCCTCCTCTGCCCACTGATGATAAAAAGCGATAAGAGTGTTTGTTTATGAGATACTGGTTAGTATTTTCATAATATTTTTTACCCGGAGAGACCGGCTGCCAAGACATTTGACATTAATTCGAAAAGGCTCTTAGCACTCTGGTCCAAAGCGAGCGGACGCTGCCCAATCAGCCAATCAGCGCGCCGCGTTGGGTCGCTTCACCTTTCGGTCATCACGACTTCCTGTCGAGCTTGCGAGGGCGTAGGATCTAAAGTGAGCAGCATTCCACAAATGGCTTTATGTTCTTTTTCCATTGCACCAGAGCTGTCTGAAGGGCATAAAGGGGAGAAAATTGCTGTCACTTAGCGAGACAAATGCGTCTGTGTAATCTTCGGCCCTGGCATTGTCTTTTCACAGAACAGCCAGTGACTCCTGATGCACACCGCGGTAGTGTCAACATTTTGCCGCCGTCCGTCCCCTCAGATTCCAGGCAGCACATGTTCTCAAAGGCTGAATATCATCCACGTTATTCATGACTGGAACTTGTATTTTAACGAGGCCGCTCGCGGCCCCAGTCCCTCCGTCAGCGTGGCTCTTATCTGCAGCGCTGCAGGAGCCACTCAGTGGTTCCTGTTATTGCGATCCAGCGGTGAGCACTGCGGGCAGATGCTCGCACCCGGAGCGGGCCGCGGCCCGGAGCGCTCGCCTTTTCCACCGCCCGACAATTTCGGATTGTATAAAAGCAGAAAATAAGGATTGTTTGTTATCACAATGCCAGTCTACAGTGGCTTGAGCGTGCGTTGTTTTGACTCTGAGAACAATCAACTGTTGCAATAAAAGAGCCCCCCCCCCCACCACCGCAGCTCACCTCCTCCCCTCTAAACCCCCCTCTTCCCTTCCCTGTTTATTTACAGCACAGATTGCTCTAAAAATGTCACCGTTTTTTTTTTTACCTTTCCTTGGAATAAAACAAAGAATGACTTTCCTCTGGTGTTGACAACTGTCAGTAGTTCTTAATTAATTAGATAATGATTTAAAGGCATCTTATGTAAGCCTAGAGTAATGGCATCATAAAACCACAAGTGTGTTGAATAGGAAAGTTATGGAAGGTTGCCGTGCGGATGGGACTCTCAACACGTCATACATTTGTTCGAATTGCATTGTAGTCGACTGTCCCCATTTGGTGGCCACATTTTAAACCTCCCTTCAGTGACGTTTGTCTAAGCCCCGCCCCGTTTTTGTTGCCATTGCCACACTTTGCACGCTTTGTATTGTGCATGTATTATGCATCTTCCAATGATAACCGTGGCGGGTTATCTGTGCAGATTCATGGTAGTTTTCTAAACAATGAGTCCTTGATTACAGAAACAAGTAAACAAAAGCCGACTTCTAATTTGTAGCCGGTGGCCGTTCATTAGCTGGCTTAAATGACAGCTGCTGCTGTCTAACCAACATTACCTTTTAAAAAAAAAATGTTTTATATCAATGAGGGTTAGGCTAACTTACAGGGAGGTCTCAAACGGCAGCCTCCAAAATGATCATACAGTTAAATCCCCACCTGAACTGTAGATCGTTCTGAAGTTTGGCCCTTCTGTTTGTGTCGGACCCCATAAGTCATTGGCGTACGTGTGAAACTGCACCCTGCGGTTGTCCTCGAGCGACATCGCAAGCTTTTTTAACATTCTGGTAATTCAAAATGAGAAGTGTTGACGTGTTTTCGTCAAGAAAAATGCTGCGGCGCCCGTTACACCTGTCCACGAAAGGCCCGGCCAAGCCGTCATCAGCAGAGACGATCACGTCACCACCCGTCTCCGTTGTCCCCGGTAACATGCCGAATCCTCACCAGAGCTGCTGGATTCATCTCAGAAGGCTGATGGCACAATTTTACTGCCGGTTTCCTCTCAATGTAGTAGAATATAAGGTTGATTTCTTCGTCTACTCTCATTCTCAATGCTCAGCAGGGGCATAAAGAGGGAAGGCGCAGGGGCGGGGCCCCTCTTGGACCCCTTGGAACCCACCTACTTCTGGCACCCTTTGGACCCAACATCTTCGGCGGACATCTTCTGACTCAAAATACATTTAAGTGCATCTTCATTCCTGTTTACAGCCATTTACTATGTGTTAAGACATTTTTTGTGTTTGGGAACTGACAAAAAAGATAACCTTAATTATTCATTGTAGCGGTGCCAAAAGACGTGCACCTAAATTATGTACTGGTGCACCTAAATGGAAAAGGTCTGGCGCACCCAATGTGAAAAGTAAGTCTGGAGCCCTGTATCTTCTTTTTCATTTCTAGATATGATATGTGGAAGCTCCAAAAATAGATAAAACTGCGGTTAGTATAACCGCTGTTGGGTGCACGATATGAAAAGATGGATTCCATCACCTCACAATGTATCTTTTTAACAACTAGCTCTTTCATTGGGGTTAGCACCACTTGATCTTAGGAAAGTCTGGAGCGAACAACAGGAAGCTGAGCTGCGTGTTTATGGAGCAGGCAGCCTGCAGACGTTACGCAGCCTTTTGTCACACAAAAGCTGTGAACGCCATCCCTCCGCAGAGAAACTGTCTAAAATGGAAAACTACTTACTGACTGAGACTTAAAAAAGCTTTTCAGCTCTCCTCTCCAGACTTTCCATCCTTTTCTTCTGAAACCGAAGCCTCTGTGTGTCTGATCGAGGGGAGGAGGGGAGGGGATGGGCGGCAGGGGGGGGGGGGCTGGCTGTCGGTGGGCGGTGGAAAGGTGGGAGTCTCCTCTTTCAAAAGGGCCCGAGAACAAAACAGGAAACCATCCCGTTGTTTTGGCTCGTGGTCGCTACAAGTGTTTGGAATTTCGCGAAGGTGAATTCACATGTTGTGTTCCCGCTCAGGTCAGAGCATGCACACACACACACACACAAACGCGTCCACGGTCGCACACAGTGGAGGGGAATGTCTGGCATGCCTCAATAAGCAAGACGCACAAAGACTACGAAACCCCCTCCCTCCAACCCCCAACCAACTCTCCCCCCCTCCCATGGATGTTATGAAGAGCAGTCGCTGAATAGACTAAATACCCGGTGAGATGGTTCTGTGACCTTGGTTAGAATCTGGACTCATGTTCTTTGTGGGTCAAAGTGCTGCTTGCGTCGTCATGATTTTGGCTAACGGGTTTAAAAAAAACACCATGACCTTTTCGGCGTACTATAAACTTAACACAGGTCCTGGAGTTTTATCTGCCTTTCTTTTTTCGGGAAATTACACAGAGGATGGATTCTTGGAACTTATCTTATCACCTCCAACAGACAAGAAGAGAGTTTTGATCTGCGGGAAGGAGCTCTGTTGTTGTTGTTGGTTTGAAAGGAATCCTGCTGTTGTAGGTATTGTTTGTAGTTGGAGGAGGCTTTCCTGCACTCCATCTGGCATCGTATTGTTTAGACACAGTTGGCATCGGTGTGTACTTTTTGTGTGTTGATCGGGAACGGTCTGCCGCCGAGGTTAGCTGGCATCCTCTGCACCCTGACAACAGAGCGACCAAACAAAGTGACACCTATTCTTCTCTGCTCATGCGAGGGAACCTCCCCTGCAGATGCCTTCCTGTAGCCGTCAGCTTCTTCGCTCTGCCCTCGTGATAAACAACCTCTGAAGAGATGCCTCTCCTGATATTAGACCTTTTTAATGCTTCCTATTATTGTGTGAAAGAATTCGCCGACATCAAGGTTAGCGCTAAGGGGAAAAGATAAAAGGTTCGCCTGTGATTGATACATCGATTGTTTCAATACAAGTAAGCCATCAATCGAGCTTCTTATTTTCTCTGTCACCATATTTCAACTGCATGTTTTCTCCTATTGGAAAGTCTCATGTTCTTTTTTTAAAGAGAACAGACAATTCATTTTATCGCATGACCCCTGGCTACTTTGAGAAGCTTTCAGTGGAATCTCATCGGAAAAAAACTGAATTGAAAGAAATGCGCTGACATCTGGTTTTATGCCTGACTCATTTTCTTTGGACTACATTAATCTGCCAATAGAAATAGATGTCGAACAAAACTAGTAAATTATGGCGACATTCACACTGCAAAGCCTTTGTGCTCAATTCTGAAGTATTGCTCAGGTCTGATTTTATTTGTTTCATTTCTAAAATGTGAACATTATCAGATTCCAGTGTGAACCGGTCACGGTGCTGAACTGACCCGCATAGTTTGAAAGATCCATACCAAAGCCACGGTTCCACTTGTCTTTTCAAGGCAACTTTTGTCATCCGATCATGTCAGGACGCATTAACTGTCAGGTCTACAGGACGGGATCGGATCTTGTGTGCATTGGGATCCGATCGGTCAGACCACGTGCCGAGGTGGCCCGGCTCACATTAAACTCAGATCTCAGGGAGGGGTGGGCAGCATGTATGCCAAATCCAGACAAATTATTAAACGTAGGTCTCATCATCTTCCACACGGGGGTTCCTCTCATGAGGAGAGCAACGGGAGGACAGGACAGGACAGGACAGTTGCTGCTGATGAAAACCCAACAATTCCTGATTTTGCTACTTCAATCTAAAAGCTTTTAAGTAACAAAATGACGGGGGACTTTTATTGTGAAGTCTTTATAGGAACATGCGTTTATCACCGAGTTAGCAGAGCTATGGTGGCGGCTGTTCTTCAATTAAAACAAGTCTACTAATACTGCAGGGAGAACGAGTAAGCAGCAAGAATGAAGGACTTTTATTGTGAAGAAGTTGTAGGAAGTTAAATGTGTTTTACCGCTGCTCCAGCTGAGGCCCTAACCATCATAGCTGATTAATGCTGAACCTTTGTGCTGCTAGAATTACTAGTCTTCTTTTACTCATTTTAAAAATTGTATTTAGTCGTTAATGCTGCGTGCAGTTTGGTTCGGAATCTCTTATTAACTGGAGAGTGGGTTTCCAAAATGTTTTCAGTTTTTATAAAAACCAAATCTGAATCCCCTTTTGACTATAGCAAATATTCATACATGAACTATACAATGGGTACTTTACAATGGTATTAAAAAACAGCCTTTTAAATATCTGTAATTGTGAATGAATCAAAGTTGTAAAAAGGTCGCAGCTTTGTGTTTATTTTTTTTTATTAAATATAAAAAACCAGCAGTCTGAAAGAGTAACGTGGCAACGAAAGACTACATTTTCCTTTTTTGTTCCTGTGAACCCGACATTTCTCTCATTACGCTCGGTGTTTTTTGTTGACATATAGATGTTGTCACTCAGGTTCAATAGCATGGACCTTTTGACCCCGCAGAAGTACTTCCAGGTGGGCCCTCTCTGGTCTCGCCCCTTCACCGAGCGCAGACCTCCTGCAGCTACACACAGATATCTCAACCCTAAACAAACAGTGATCTGACCGCTCAGAAATGTCGTGTGATCTCCGGGAACATGCCAGCTCGGCCGCGAAAAGACTGACATGCCTGGAGAAAAAAAAAAAGAAGAAGCACCCCTAGTGAATGAGGCTGATCACACAAGTTTTTACTGTTGCAACTTTCAAGACATATGGCTTTTCTAATTTAGACAAATGAGTAGCGATTGGATTATCAATAGCCCCTAATCCAGTTCTATCTGTCGTCCCATGCTTCCACTTCGGTCTGAGCCCCCGTGGGTTTACATTGGGAAGCAGTACTGTTTTCATTATTTATCAATGCATGTTTATTATAGTCAATGTTCATTATAATATAACAAGTTTTGAGAATTTGGGGGCGGCATTAAAGCTCATTTGGACATGCATTGCCTACGATGCACAGCGTAGTCGAATATGAATGTGTGAAAACCCTACTGCCTGATGTACTTTGTTTACATCTGAGACGTCACCAAAAAATATGAATATTTTAAATGTCCAGGATCTGTGACCACGCATCCAGGAAGGATACTTGGTATGATGCTTGTACATTGCTGACTTGGTGTAAAAGATCTATCTATCTATCTATCTATCTATCTATCTATCTATCTATAATCCCTTTTGGCTCAGTCTTGCCAAATATCCACAGCAGGCTTTTGAAACCACCTGTAAAGAAAAAAATAATATTCTGCTGCCAAAGATTTGCAGTCTTTACCTTGAATGTTTTGAGAAGGAGTTCGGGTCATGTGCGGACAAGTATGTTGATGTCTAAGTTTTTTAGCACAGCGAATTACCATAATTATTATTCCGGCCATTGCCTCAGTACTATTCCAGCCATTCCACTTTTCTATACGAGGTTTATCCCTTGCTGAAGCCCACCCCAGGGCGAGAGGCAGGGGTTTAAGAAACAGACAGACACGGGGTTGCTTTGTGATGGAGGGAACATCCCATTGTACTGCAACATCCAGAGTTTGAGTTCTGGCTGTGGAAAACTATTTTTCCTATTCGTCTTCACTGTCCAATAGAGGCAACCCCCAGACAGACACTCACATCTCTGGGCGATCTAGACTGTCTTGGTCAGCTACGTGTCTTTGGACTGTTGGAGGAAACCCTGGAGACTCTCAGGTTCATACAGGTTAATTTGTTTCGTGCATGACAAAGGAGCTGATCAAAGTGAGTTCTGCCGGACGCTTCAGTTGATTAACTTTTCTTTTCCATCACAAACCGCGTCGCTCGTGGCTGCGGAATATTGACAGTGTATCAACTTGCCCCTCGACATGCAACACTCCGAACATCAGCTGTCAGGCCGTCGCTCGGCCAAATCTGCTCCATGTGTCAGAGGAATGTGTGCAAGCACAAAGGCGCTTTTTGCATTAGCGACGCTGGAAAGAAATGATCACTCCTTCCTCCAGCACCTCAGGAATGCCGGGTGTGTGAACCGAGGGGTCACTGCGGAGCACGCGGAACATGAATGTACGGAATTCATTTTTCCAAAATCCTTCGCAGGTGCCTGCAAGCACACTTACTGTACATGTAATCTTCCCGAGGGGGCCGCGGCGCCCCCGATATCACGCAGGTCTCCGTGCAACTTCTGAGTCACATCGTTCCCGGTCGGCTCTACCTGCGTGCAAAACATTAAACCTCAGGATGACTTGTACAACTCTGTCTTATGTCCAACTCTCCCGGCGCCACCGGGCGAGTCCTAAAATATGGAAAACAGCTCGGCCACCTGCCACGTGGAAAATGTTCCAGAGGAGCTTTTTTTTTGGGAGGGGGCCGAAGAATAAAATGTTCACAACGCTCGATGTGACGACAAAAGGAGCCGTGCGACCAAAGCCGTCCACGTTTTTCAGCTGATTTCACTCAGCCCAAACGCGGCAGTTCATGGGAAGTTTGCCTCAGTGCAGGGAGGTCCGTCAGCTATCAGAGCAGCGGGCAAACAAACTGGGATGCATTAGGATGATGCTGAGAGAGGCGGCAGTGCTGAGGAAGGGGATGCTGCTCACAGTGTGGTGGTGGTGGTGAATGAATGATGCCAGGTGCCACCTGCACTGGACAGACCCCACAAGTTTCTGTCCTCACGTTCAGCTTGTTTATGTGACTGAGTTCCAGTCAGTTGGCCAGACATTACCGCCACAGTTCCTGTTGTTTAATGGCACCTCGCTCCTCCTCCTCCCTTTTCTCCGGTTTCTCTTCCTCTTGTTCTGCCAACTTTTCTTTGGGCTCAGTACTGGGAGGTAGTGTCAAAGTAGACTGTAGTCCTGCCTCAATCAAAATAGACTGAATGCTGACAATCACGATTTATTTCTAAAGCTGTAACAGTTTTCTACCTTTCTGAGTCTCTTCAGTGCGTGCAGCTGTCATGTGTATTGCTTAATTATTCTAGGATTTCACTGGGCCAAAACTGTGAGGCTCTAATGCTTTTGCTTTCAAGTGCAGTCTCAGAGCGGCTAATGGTGTCAGGTGTCTAATGGTGCAATAAAAACAGTCCCGCAAGTTCATTGCATGTCACACTGTGGGAGATGGGTTGAACAAAATCCTGCTCATTTTGTGTCCCGATTATACGATATCAGACCACATCCAGGACCACATTTTTTCTTTGTTTTTTTTTTTTTTTTTTTTTTACAACCAAAGATTTTATCTGGATAGAAATGGACAAAATGGAACAGACAAGCCTTAAGCCAAGTCTCAAGGTCTCAAGTGTACAGCTCTTGCTTTCACACATCAAGCAAACATTGGAAACATTAGGACTTTGTTTTTGTCTCCATAATGATCATTGATCATAGTCTCAGTTTGGTTTTTATCAAAGTTTGACTTATGAGCGGATGCTTTTCACATTACTTTAGGCTCTGTTTAATAATGAGCGTTCTCTGTTGCAGATTTTTCTTTTTTAAAACTTTTCTCAAACGTGCTTAATAAATTAAAACTTATTATATAATTAGTATTAAAGAGGTCCTGTATAATGCTGGGTAAAACTTGTCAGAAGCTCAGTGGCGTCAGTCATCCCTGCTCCCTCTGGGCATCACTGGTGCCTTAACTCCCCCCCCCCTCCCTCCCCCACAGGCCCACACGCCCCTCGTGTCATTTACCCCTCATCCCCCTGAACCCACAGCAGGATTAGCCCAGTGAGAAGCTGTCTGTCGACGCCTGCGGCCTGTGGCGGCGAGGTAATGGAGCAGTTAAGAGGCGTGTATCTGTCAGGCGACGCGGGATGCTGCAGGCCCATGGCTCTGGGATTAGCGTGACAGAGAAGGGGCTGTTTCCTCATATTTGAGTTGACTGGGTGACCTCATTGTCGGCAGAAGACTGCATACAGTTAGCCTTCCCGATCGCCGCAGCAACACCAGAAGTGATCTCGCGGTATGACCAGAGAGCGAGAATCTGTAAAGTTTATTGCATTTGTTTGTGCAGCCATTGTTTCCGCTGCGTCTTTGGTGGCTCCAATCAGCCCACCAGGGGCCTGAACTCTGTGACCTTTGGGGTCCAGCTTTGATCCATGGTGTTGTTGCCCGGGCTCTCTGAGGGACGGGTCAGGAATTAGGAGAGAGTTAGGCTCCTTCTACAAACAGGCGGTGTCACCAGCACTTTGCCAAAATATTTCACGCTTCGCCAGGCTTTCCCCGAAGCTCATTACCTAAGTAAGGCGACTAGGCGAGGAAGGGGGACTGGAGGGGGGTGGGGGGGTGACTGCCGGTGACACCAGCATCAGGCCAAGATGAAGAATGTGGATAACGCTGTTTGTGAGGATCTGCCTGCATAAGAAATTTAACATAACGAATGTCCAAATGGAGTCGTCAGGAGTCATTAAGTCTTCCAGCAGTTGTTAACAGGGATTTGCTGATTTCTCCTGTCACCAACAATAACAACACGGAAACATAATGATGCTGTCGGGTGAACACATATTCCATCTCCAGGCAACAATATTGTATTGACCTGCATGTATTTCAATTTATAATTGTTGTTATAACAGAATTATGAGGAAATATGGACAAGAATCAGATTTTTAGCAACATAAAAAAAAAAAAATTACTTGATAACCATTTCAACTCCTGTAGCTGTTCTAGTGCTTTCAATCGTATTACACAGATTTCATCAACATAAGTTTTCCACAAATCTCAGTTTTTCTGAGCACTTCTCCTTAATGTTGACCTTGATATAAAATGGTACGGTGTATAGTGAATTCACTTTTAAGATAAGACTGAACTTAATTCATCCTGTGGGAAATTGTTTTGCAGCAGTCGCAGTACAAAGTAGGAAAGGGTGCAAATATAAAATATCAATAAAAAGATATCCAAAATCCCAAATATGCACAATTCCAAAAATACTAACACAGATAAAGATCAGGATCATACATTGATCATATCTCAAGTTGCTTTTGGTAAGTTGCATATAACTCTGTAAGCTATGTTCAACTACAGTTAATATGGTTAAGGGTTCGCTCATAAACAGCCACTCTGAGTTCTGTTATCCAGAGCACCACTCTCCGGTCTCATAACCCCATGTACATTTGTTGTTACAGATTTAACAAACTAGATATAGCATTGCTAACTAGTGAGCTTTAGAGGTTCTGATAGACAAATGTCACCTTTCGGACAGAGCCAGGCTAGCTGTCTCCTCCCGTTTCAAGTATTTGTTTTATATATATATATATATATATATATATATTATAGTTGATTAGCATAGCTTCATGTTTAGTGAACAGACAGGAAAAGTGGTATCAATCTCGTTATCTAACTCCGCAAGAAAGTAAATGAAAATACTTCCCCAACTTTTCAAGTACTCCACTAAGGAATAGCATTTAAAGATTTTTTTTTTTCTAATTTCTGTTCAGTAAAAAAACTACCCGGTATCTAACAAACAGAACTTGTCAGCAGGGGCGTTAGCAACAGAAGAGTTCTCTGCTTCCTCAGATGAACTGTATTGAACAAACACTGCATCAGCGTCTATTCACCAAATCAAATGAGCTGGAAGAAGTGAAGCTCAGTGACTCAATTAAGTTGATTAGTTCACAGTATTTTCGTATCCAGGGAGGGTTGCATCATTGGACATGCCGATTTTTGCTTGTGGCATGAATGGAATGACTGTTACTCATGTTTATTTTAAGTGTTTTCTGTAGGCGTGTTTGGATAGAGACTAAGTTCTAGAAAACTGCTAACATCTGATATCCGTATCTTCTCGTCTCTATCGCCCCTATTTGTCTTTTGCTACGATTACAGTGAATACTGAGGCATACTTTGAGTATCTCAAGATCAGGTGGGACCTCTGTCTGGTTTATCGTAAGCAATAGCGATAACATCAACATGGTGAAATGTGCTGGAAAAAACAACAGGACACTGGTGTAATCTCACCAAAGCCGGGGAGAAAGTAGTCCAGGATATTAGAAAGTAAAGCATGTCAGGCGTTAAACTCACACCACAGCATGCTCACTGTAAATTCACTCATAATTAGCAATACGTAGGTGTAACGCCATATTAAGACCCTGTAGCTCAGCTTTGAGCCCACTTGAGTCTACTTTACCCCATGTCGCCACTTTGCGCTCTGTCCTTCCTGGACAAGTTTTTTTCCCCTTCTACTCTTCATTCATCTCTTCCTTTCAGCCTTTTGTCTCCGACTCTTGTCTTCCTCCGGCCTTTCAGGAGAGCGTGCTCGTTTCAGGTTCAGTGACCAACAAGCATTTAACACAATAGTTTGGAGTCTGAGAAATCGGACTTGGCTCCTGTGCAGGGTAACCCAGTTCTTTCCAGTTTGTAAATGAAAGAAAACAGAGGCATTGTTTTCTTAACCGTGTTTTAGAATGTCATTGTGGTGGCAATCCAATTATTAAGGGATAAATCTGGTGTTATCCTGCGTTGTTCTTATTGTCAATAAATCCCATGAAGCGTCCAAAGCCTACAATGATTTGTTCCACCTAACAAGTGTGCAGCCAAAGCTTATTTATCTGTGCCAGAGGGCTCCATTGTTGTCCAAAAACAAATGAATGAGCCACACCGTTGCACGAGGTGACATGTTCTTTTAATACAATGAACAATCACCAAAGTAGTTTATTTTGAGTCAATCCCACATACACCACCCTGCTACTGGAAATACTCACTAACCTGCATCTGAAAATAGTCCCCAACAAATGCTCTGTTGAGTATATGTCTATTTTTATTGAGATGCACCTTTCACCTAGTCAAATTCCTTGTATGTGCAACGTACTTGGCAAATAAACGATTCTGATTCGAAGTTTGAGTAAAGTTTGCTAAAAAATAAGTGATTTTAAAGTATATAATTGTGAACCCAATGTAGCTAGGCCCTAAAGCATGCCCTGCTTTATTGTCTATTGTTCTCTAAATATGATCATAATTTACTAAATGCTGTATTGAAGAAGAAAATCATGCTGTATTGAAGAAGACTTGAAACTAGAGATTGAGACCATAAACTCATGTTTACAATGTTTACTGAAGGAATAAATCAAGTCAGAAGTAGAGTCATTTTCTCATAGGATCTGATTTATTTTTGCAACCAGTGGAGTCGCCCCCTGATGGTCATTAAAAAGAATGCACGTTTATGGCACATCCGCCTTTGCTTCACTTTTCAGAACCCTGGAGGTTTTCGCCTGGTCGGGACGGCATTATTAGCTGTAACTGCCGTATCATAGCAACGGCCGTGAACGAGCCAATGGGCTAAACCTAACATGCACTAAAAGCAAGCTCGGCCGGCCCGGCTAAGTCAACCTAATTTCTGATTCAAATTTCCTCAAAATTGGCACAAACGTCCCCTTAGACTCAAAGATGAACTGAATCGATTTTGGTGGTTAAAGGTCAAGGTCACTGTGACCTCACTGGCCATATCTCAAGAAAGAATATGTTAATCATGACAATTTCACGCGAATGTCTATTTGGATAAAATGATGACGTGCTGATATTTGCAACTGCAACATAGATGGATTTAACGACTATGTCCAATGTAGTGGGCTCACTTGGTTCAGAGTCTTTCACTTCATTGTTTTGGCTTTATGGCTCGCAACGTTACCGTTTTGATTCACTCATCAACCTAATTTCTATGCTCAGCATAGAAACACTTTACAGTATAGTGCTGACTGATAAGTCGTATTTTCATCGTCCTCACGACATGCGCGTTAAACACATCACGCTTGTTGCTTTCCAGAACGTGTTTTGATTTGAGGTGATAGAAAAGATGACCTCCCCTAGCAATCATTGTCTTCCGTCCTGATATGCAAAAGGTTTTTTTCTGCTTGTTGTCTTACTTTTTAAACCCGAACCAGGGCTATATACGGTATAGACATTATAGTCTAAAAGCTTTTCTATACCTTTTAATGCCTTCCACCCATATTTTATTACCTTCATAAAGTCGCTTATGGGCGCAGTGTAACCCTCGGCTATCTTCAAATTTTGCAAATTCTTGTATATTTCTCTCCTGGCTGAGAGACAGCAGCCCCTCCTCCTCCTCCTCGCAGCGATACCTGCATGCCGTGAATTCGTAGAAGGAGGACAGAGGACAGGAGGAATGACAGGTACTGATTGATGTTTCTGTTCTTCATTCTTTATAAACTTCCCCTTGGGAAGGTTGGTAATTTTATTGACATTTTAGATTTTAGATGGTCTAGAGTTTATACAGTGACTTTGCTTTCAACATACTATTGCTGCTCTAGAAGCAACATAGGGGCAATATTTATTCTAATCTGGTTCTGAATTAAAAATTAAATGTATAGCTAATATGCACATGTCCGTATTGTTTACTTATCGCAAGTCATATTGTCATCCCAATATTGAACAATGTTATGTTGCAGATTTTGTGTCCCATGAAAAGATGCATCACATTGAGCCCCACCACCACAGGCCAACCTTGCGCAATGGTTGTAACCACACCTCCAGAACCCAATCAACCGATTCAAAGCTCTACCTTTGCAGGCTTGCTACTCTCTTTAAGTCCAATACCTGTTTTATGTCTTAAGCTTGTTAACCACAGACATTATGTCAGGCATCTAACTAAAGACCCATTCCAAAAATCCCTTTGACATCAAAATGAGGTAACCGGACTTATTCCCCAGTTTCAGGACGCTCTATCGACCTGCCCGGTTCCAAATGTCCAAATCAGCGGCCAAATCTTTAAATTTGTCACAAGATTGTGCTCATTGATGCCAGTTTCCTCAGTTGGAAAAACAATTACAGCTTTATAAGCAAGCTAATACCTTTTTTCTTTTAAAACACAATTCCTCCCTGGGAAGCAGCCACGAGGCAGACCGATATAGACAGCGTTGGTGACATTAAGGGGCTCAAGCTCTTCCACTTAACCACCAGTCCTCCTTTGCACCCCGAACATCAGTCGTCTGTCACCTCCCGCCTCTCCAAAAACAACACAAGTCACTCAGGTGAGGCGAGACGCCGGCGTGCAGCAGCAGATCTCCCAGCTGTCCCTTTTTGAAAAGTGGCTGTTTGGATTTCAGGCGGTGAAATCGCTCCTATCTACAAAGGGACATTAGATTTCTTTATTTTTTCCTCCGTGGTCCCTAAATGCCTTGTTAAGAATAACAAACAAGCTGCCAAGATAAATCATGCCCTGTTTTTCACTCGCCGTTCTAAAGGCTGCCATTTCATCATGCTGCTGTCATCCCCGCACAGCCTTTCTTGAGGCAGATAAAGGGTCAAGAGACTAAGAGGGTGTAGAAAGCAATCTGTGTGGAGTGAATAAATGCAGAAGGACAAACACACGCCCAGTTTGCGTCCTCCTCGCTGTGGCTTTTGGCAAGTGAGCACGAAAGGGAAATTTACATAGATTTGTCCGGATGTCTGCGTTGCACCGGCGAGAACGTTGATATGAGGTGCTTTTACTGAGGAGATAAAAGAGCCGGAGCAGCGGCCACACAGCAGAACTAAAGCGCTGCATCGGGCAGGATACACTCTGCTGAACAAATACGACCTGCGCATTGATAAATGTGTCACAAAGCTATTATCACTTTCACTCACTCTGATAGACAACACAACATTTTCCCTTTTTACAATCTCGAGAAAGCCAAACAAAAGCATTGAAGGGCGTCACCGCTGTTTATGTCTGGTCTGTGGCATTAATGACACACTTAAAATTCACCTCAAACATCATCACCAATTTAGAAAAAAACGTGTGCCGAATGGCCTTTTTATGAAAACAAAAAAATAAAAAAGAGACCGTTGTTTGGAAACTGGCCGATCTGCCAGATGGTCAGTCCATCCCTGGTTATGGCCAATAGAAGGCACATGATAATGCAGGTCTGTGATGAGAAATGAAACTCCAGAACTCCAGATGTTTTTGTGCCACAAACGAGTGCACATTTTTTGTTTTAAGTGCAGTTATTTTCGCTGTATGCGCCACCGTTTGTTGTAAAAATATACATGGTGGACGTGAACGTATGTCCTTTCTTGTCCACTATAGTCTTGTCCTTGACTCTGTAAGCAGTCACCGCACCTCAAAAATATGCTTTCGCATGAATTTTAACCACGCCTCTAGGCTATTTAGTAATGCATAAGGAAGACTGGAACTGGTGAGCTGAGTTACAATTCAGCCTTTAATTGGTTTCATGACTTTTGTCAGTCATGAAACATAGTTTAAACACCTACCAGGTGCAACCAGTAGTCATTAGTGGTCACATGCTTCAGAGGGGGGCAAATGTTCAGATGCATGGTCCAAAGATCAATTAATGAAGATCAGACCCATATTTGAATGTATCCATGTGAAGAGATGCTCTTTGTGTACAAAGGTTTGCGTGACAATAAACTGGGTGTTAGCAATGGAGATAAGTGTGTGGTTGCTTCTTTTCATCTGAATAATAATCCTAAAATTTGAATTAAGCAATTCCATTCACGTCTCCAGTACAGCATGTACCTGTCGTGTGTCGTTTCTTAATATTCAAAGTGGATTAAAGCGTTAGGTGTGGCAGCTTTAGCATACGACAGCACAATGTTGTGATCTTAATTAGCCTTCTATATTACCCACCTCGTTTGGAAAAACAATCTGACACACCGGCAAATGTGGGACAACTTGAAAGAAAAACTTGAAAGAAAAACTGCCTCTACTCAGCCTCCTTTGGTTTCTCACTCCCTCGTTGTTGGTGGTCTGGTGATGCTGGTGATGACCTGTGCGGTCTGAAGGGTCGGGGTCAGGGGAAACCATAAAGTCGTAAAGGATTTATACGGCCAGCCAGGATCCAAGGGGAGAAACTCTGAGAAGTCAAGCAAACAGGGAGCAAATGGATTGAAATAGGGACTCAGTGGGTCTCAGTGGGAAAAAACTGCTGAGTCACTTGTCTGAGAGCAAAGCAACACAGTTAAATGTGCAATTTGCAGACTGTCAGTGATATGACACGATGGTCCTAATCAAATGATCATTTATAACCAGCTAAACAAGTTTGGTAACATCTCTTTATAAGAAGTGTGTGGGCATTGTACTTCAATAACCTTTTATGTTGGGTGAGGCTGAAGGATCTTCCGGACTAATTTGTCTTATATGTTAAAGTTATATAACAGTATCGGAAATGCCTCCGATACAGCCTAAAATGCTGGATCGAGTATCGGCGAGCACGTTAGTTTATGCACCGACCCGTTACAACTTAGTCATGTTATTTATCAGCTCATTTACGCAACACGGGAAAAACAACAACAACAACAACACGTGTCACCCGCTATGTGATCCGTACACCCGGCCAGATGGATACTGCTCATGTGCAAACTCATACTGCACACCTGCCGTTAAACAATCTTATGCGTCCTATTTCTTCCCTGATGATGCTCCATTGTGAACAATAAATCTGTGTTGAAATCAGAAGGAGACGAGCTAGCTAAGGTTAGGCTAAGGTGCGGCGGTTGCTTTGAGTTCAAGCTCTTGTAAAAATGAGTATTAGGTCAATTATGACATTATCATAATGTGTTCAAATGTAATCTTGCAAAATTACGTTTTTTGGCGAGAAACTTGAGTAGATGCAGTTTGAAGGCGATGTTTTCACAGCCATATAAAATGCATATTAGAGAGGAATAAAATTACCTTTTTTAACGCACATTATCGGAGCGGTACGCAGTATCAGCCGAGGGGCAAGTTCAGGTGTCGGAATCGGTATCTGGAAGGAAAAAAAAGAGTGAGCACTCTTTGGCACGGTCACTTCCAGGTGAACATCGGTGTTGATCACCGGCTGAGCTGCAACTTATCGCTCGGTGTCACTCACCAAAGTACAGAGCCTGAGAGAGCAGTGCCAGTTGTCTGTGCTGTTATCAGTAAATAAACTCTGTCTGACAAAGAGCCAACAAAAAGCTGGTTCAGCCACACACACACACACACACACACACTGGACCAAATGAAGTTTGTACAATTTTGACGACATTATGCATCTTATATCTGATTGCTAAATTCCTATTAAATCTGCTGCGCATATGCATTCATCAAAACTGACAGGAATAGTGTTTTTCTTGTTTTTTTTTGTCTTTAAGGCCAAATTTTCTCTCCAAATCAAATGAGCAGATTTCATTCAAGCTTCCCTGAGGATGGTCTTCTCTCCAGCTTTCCTGTATCATTTACCTTAATCTCAAATGATCCATCTCAGGATCTAGCAGCTAGATTACCAATGCAGTTTATGAGGCTCTGCACGCATGTAAGAAAGTGACAAACCTACATATCGCTGCAAAAACAAACAGACATTGTAGATGATGTTGAGACAGCCCAAGGAAGAACAGCAACACAAATATACATCCTTAGAAGTCTTTCTCTTTGTGGAGTTTAACGAGCAGCTGCACCAAAGTTGCAGTTTGACATTTGTGTAGTATTTTCCTGATTGTACAAGATGGGGAAAAGTAAATTGTATCTTGGAACTTAACCTTTTAAAGTGAGTATTATTGACTGTGTACTCTGTAGTTTGAAATTAGGACAAAGGTTTGTACGTACTGTGGATTAGAATTATCACCGAGGTATTGGACTTTTTGTGACTTGGTCTTTTGACTTTTCTTATTTAGACTTTTACAACTGTATACTGAGTTAAATATTATGTAACACACTGCCCAGTGTTGACAAGCTGACAAGGGGTGAGTTTTATTTCATCCAAAAGAGCCATGTTTTGGTACGGGCGTGGGATGTCAGACGATTACTAAAAAGCAGCGTTCATTTTCAATATTTGATTTTTATTACAGCACCCAAACAAGGTTCCATCTTCTGTTTTATTCCAGACCCAAACACAAACCAGAGCGATAACCAGCTCGAGTTTTCCTTATCCATAGTCAGTTTCATGTCACAGATATGGCGTTTGGGGTCACACCTGCTAACCATTACTGTGCCATCTGTGAATGTGCAGGTAGTACAGTCATAGTTTATGTATGTTGCAGCTGTCAGATGCTGTCCTACCTGCAAGATGCTAAGCAGTTTGTATTCAACACACAGTGAGACTTGAGCCTAGTTCTCCCTGTTAGAAACCATTAGAAGTTATCTTTGTCTTTTATAGATAACCAAGAAGCCTGTTCCCGGTGGGTGGCCGCTATGTTTTTTTTCTGCAGCCTGCTCAAATGGAGGCCCTTCAGTGTTCCCCTGCCACTCCCTCTCTGCCCCCGAGGCCGTATCCCCGCAGGGAGGGTCATCACGGCCTGAATGGCGTCACAAATGAGCCCTCATAAAGGCTTAGTGGGTGCAAGACCTCTGTGGGGATCAGGTAGGGCATCGGGGGTCCCACAGACAAGGCTCAACACATGAAAGGTTGGCAGGAGAGGAGGGTGAGCACTGACCCTCCAATGGTCACACCCGATAGGAAACGGGAGGTTAAGCCGAGCCAAATGTGATTCTCTGTTGATTCCCAAACCCAAACAGATTAGCACAGTGCTCATTGTGACGTCTTCGAATTGCCTGTCTTGTCTGTTCGTCTTTAAAATTTAGGATTTTAAAATCGATAAATGACCTCAACGGTTAATCACTTTTCAAAATGTATGACATAAAATTTTAACTGTTGATGCCTTTTTCAAAAGGTGTAGTATTTTTTGTATTTTATATAAGAACAGAGAATCTCCCCTGCTCAAATGATCCCCAAACAGTGATGTTGTAAATAAAAAGGCCTCACAATCGCCAACCTAAACACAATCAATAAATAAATAAATAAATAAAACAATATATATCATTTTTAAAACAGTAGGAAGGTACATTTATAGTTGCATTGTAATATTCTAAACCTAGCCTCCTGTTACCGGTCAAGGAATATGACCCCGACCCAAATGAGGAAACCTTATGTTAGTGTCCAAATGTGGGGGTCAAACCTTCACATGGAGTTGCTGGATCAGCACAGTCGTAGGTATTTGTAAGACTGGGTTATATTTTCAGACCAAATATATGTAGGACTAATTTATGTAATATGTCTTCTTCTTTATCTTTTTTTATTTTTCCCAAGTTGTGATACATTTTGAGGATAAAAATTCTGCTTTTCAGGTCTGGCTAACTTTCAGCTTTAGACTTAAAATGAGTCTGTGTTTAATTGTTAACGAGCCATTTCCTGTTATCTGGAAGTGTGAAACTCGTCTCCTTCTTTTGTCCACATTTGGTCACTCTGTAATACCTACGAACTCATGAACGTGCTAAAATAAAAAATATGCTTCCTCGCTTTCTTGCCAAGAAGAAGATACGATTTGAACCACTGTCATGTCTGTAAGGCAAATATGAAGCTACAGCCAGCAGATGGTTAGCTTAGCTTAGCATAAAGACGAGAAAAGGTTGGAATCGGCTCGCCTGGCTACCTACCAACACCTCTAAAGCTCATTAATAACACATATCTAATTTGTTAAATCCGTTCAAAAAGGGATGTATAGACACGACAAGTTTCTTATTCTACAGGGATTATGTGTCGCACCATTTGTTGTTTTGTTGTCCGGGAGCAGTGACCTCCTGGAGTGTCTGTGGTTGCCCGGCAACCTCGCTGCAACGTCAAGTCTGACCGGAATAAGCGCATCGCCCCACAAGTCAAATTGTTTCTTTGAAAGACGGTTGCGGACAAAAGATGTATGTATTAGCATCCCAGTTTCATTGTTCGGCACGTTATGTAATAAGGTTGACTGGGTTGTGATCGTCTACCATGTTATTTGGGTTAGGGAGGCCTGTGTGTTGGGTGTCAGCTGGCTCACCCGTTGTTGACGGGGCCTTGTTTTGGAATGGCTGCCTCAACACGCCGCAGGTGCACACAATCTTGTTTAGCTCCGGGGAGATGGCGCCTCAGCAGTGAGGGAGAGGGTACACACAACGACGGGGCGAAGCAACACGCTCAGAGCTGCACATGGATGGCAGTCGCTCGGAGGAGGAGGAGGAGGAGGAGGAGGAGGAGGTCTGTGATGACAGGTCACAGCCAACGCACGCAGACGGTCACACAATCAAATTAGCTGGCTGCAAGATGTTTACACACATTTAGGCGAGAAGAACAGCTCAGACCACAAAACTGCTGAGGGTTCAGTGTTTTCAACAACAGCAGCCAATGAATACGTCTGCTCGCTTTTTGTTTTGTCCAGTGGTTTAGCCCACATCCCAGAGCAACAAAATACAGTTTACCGTCGAACAACAGGGAAGTGCATATAGATATATTATGAAGATTAATGAATTGTATAAAAAAGTAAGAAGTGTGTACTGTCGAATGAAAGAATGTAATTATGTTGCATATGCACATTAGGCTACAATGAAAGGAAAGCTGTTATGTCCTGTTAAGTGCATCAAAGTGAAAAGTAAACGTGGTGAGATTATACAAAATTGATTTAATTATATAGTCAGTGGAGTGCAAATGCAGTTAGCATAAAGACGGAGTACAGCAGCATGAGGTAGCAGTGCAGTAACAGTTGTGCAAAAGCTCTTTCGGTCCTAGTTGATTCTGCAACACTTTTGGTGTGATTAAATATTACAGCTGTGTTTACAGTGCAGCCAGACAATCTCAAAATGTTTTGATAAAGAAGTGAGTCATATTACTCAACACAATATCCAGAGCTGATCCGCTGTCAAAAGATACTGAAATTACAGTTCTGGATCAGTAAATGAGTCATTGATCAATGGATCGTGGTCTTTCCTGTGACTCCTTCACAATAAAGGTGGAATGGCGGGCCACTGCGCTGCCAGTTAAAGCTACTGTTCAGAGGGGTAAATACAATACATATAAATGTATTGAAATGCCAATGAACAAACTCTGAACATAAATGTGGTTGGAGTTCATTGAAATCTGAAGGATTATTGCTGTAATTCAAGAAAGGATTGCTGCACTGTTGCAGTTTTGAAATGTTTTATTGTGAAAATCTTGTGCAATGGAGTTCCTCCTTCGAATGTTTTGACATATCTTTTACATGGTAGTAAACGGACCGAAATGTCTTTTGTTGTGTAATGGATACATTTTTTAAGGTCTTACTTGGTGTTTTTGTTCAATTTGTGTTGGCAGCTAGTTATAGGTCCCTTTTCTATACTGAACCAAACACACTCTGCTCCACAAGCTCTCACGTGATGTCAGAGCACCGGTGCAGACGGTGCAGCTGCACTGGAGGCCCCGCGGTCCGAGTGTGGTGTTGAGTGGGGACATGTGGGGCCTCGGTGCAGACTGACAGATGCTTTGGGAAATGGGACAAAGTCTTGCAGAAGATATGTCTGGAATGTGCTACAGCAACAAGGAGAGAGGAAAAAAAGAGCCATAACTTTAATAACCAAACCAAATTAAGTTTATGCTAACAGTGCAGTAATCTCCCAGTTAATCAGTGATGCAAGTGTTTAACCCCTCAGCCTTTTGAGATAAATTTCAAGGGTATTGGCCAAGCTATGGATATCATTTACATCAGTATGTGCGGTGATTTAGTTTAGTAATTTACTTAAGGTAACTGGGATCAAGGTTATGGGTCATGTCGTCTTTATAAGGCAGTTCATTCTCTGGTTTGTGCTACTTCAGATTCAGAATTATGTAAACTCAATTACAAATATGATGTATTTGAAATAGATTAACATTAAGTAACAGTTTTCTTTGATTGCGTTGTATTTCAAAAGGTAAAGAGGTCCAGAAGTAGTTCATTTTTTATATTCATAGGGATTGCAGATGTACAATTGTGATTTTCAACCTGAATTCTGGAACACAAAATTATTTATACTTTCTTCTCGTCCCGTTCATGGTTTTACCTATTCGTGCTTCTGAACATTATTCAAATTAAAGGAATAGTTTAACATTACGAGAAATATGTTGATGCACTCTTATGTCTGTACAGTAAACATGAAGCTACAGCTACAAGACATTTAGCTTAGCTTAGCACAAAAAAACAACAACGGGGAAACAGCTAGCCTGTGTTAGTCTAAAGGGAAGATACATTTAAGAAGTGCGTCGACCAGCACCTCTAAAGCTTTTATTTGTTTTATCTGCACAAAGTGAAAATAGATGTCAAGTTGTGTTTTTAAAGGTGTTTATATGCAGGACTTAATTTATGCCGGATGCAGTGACTACGTGAATGTACTACATGTGATGGCCATGGGGTTGCCAGGCGACTAGCAGAGTGTCCAGGAAGGCAGTTCGCTTGCCAGGAAATAGTCTGTACATTTAAACCACATATTGTTGTTTTTTCACTTTGTTTCTATTACAGACTAAACAAAACATGGTAATTAGTAAGATTTAGAGGTGCTGGTAAGCTGTTTTTGGTAACTTTGCACAGAGCCAGGATAACTGTTTCCAGTCTTTATGCTAAGCTAAGCTAACTGGCTGCTGGTCTGTTGCCTTTCATTTAGACAGGTATGAGAGGGGTCTTGATCTTCTTTTGTAAATCTCTCTATGGGTTATTTGCATTTAGGGGGTCACAAACTAAAAAGGTTGGGAATGACTGGTGTAGGAGACCTTATGATTACACAGTAGTGGGCCGTCAGGGTCAGCAAGGCCTTCTCTGCTGGCCTAAACATCATCAGAATATAAATTTAATTTTTATATATTTTTTCCACAAATATGTATTAAATTATTCCCCATAGTCTATTCTCTTCATTTCATAGCTTTTCTCTTGGTTGCGCTGCTTCCAGCCTCAGGTCGAGAGCGGAGGGCTGGCCTTTACGTTAGAGCTTTTATCCAATCAGATTTCAGCCGTCATGTGTTGCTAGGGTCCAAGAAATCTGCCTTTAGGCCTTCAGAATCAACAGTGCTGGCGTCTGTAGCTTAAAGTTAATGGAATCTAAACGGTGGTGTTAACCAATCAGATTTCGAGTTGGCGACACCGGGGCCAGCATGCAGGCGTACAATGACGTCAGCACGGGCATGTCTTTTGATTGGATGCGCACTGGTGAGAGGCGGAGCTAGCAACCTGAACCTGATCCTGATGACCCTGTGGCGACCTGAACGAGCTAGCGTTAATTCGTGTAGATAGATATAGAAGCGTTGTTTTTGTGTTATTTTTTTAACCCACAATGGCTGATGGAGAAGAGATAGATTTGGTCGCAGAAATACAAACAACACCATTTTCAAGACGGACTTTTGAACAAAAGATAGACATTGTGAGAAGAGGTCGGCCAACCCCGAAGCTAGCGAGCCTGACATGGGCGCTATGTTAAGGTGATGCAACGCCTAGTTATAATGCGTTTCTGTCTAAATGTATAGTTTCTAGAGCCATGGCGTCATAATGATGGTATTAAGAGGTGGATTCATTCAGGGAGGACTGTGGAGGACATCACTGAAGGCCTAGGTGTGAAATGCACGGCCCGCTACTGTGATTACATGACTTTTATCATTTTTAGGAATACTCTCCAAACAGGCCCAGAAGTCCATCATGTACAGCAGATCACCGTGGAAACTACCCACTTGAGTGCCAGCCATGGCTCTTTGCACAGACCTGTCGGCCTGCACTGCTCTGCACTTCAAAGAATTTTAATGTTTACATCCCGGGTTGCATCCATGTAGTATCAGTGCACACATGTCAACAGGCTTCTCATTCCTCCGAGCTCCCGTATTTATAGACCACATTCTTCAGCTCGTCCCGTATTGTTGTTACTCCCTTATTTCCCGCCTCGGGATGGGATTAAATCTCTGAACTTTCGCTGAACTACATCAATCCAATTTAACACGATATACGATACATGTTGAAGATGACTTCAACATGTATCCAGGTGACTTTTTCTGTTAATTCTACTTCAAACACTGCAGCAAACCTGTGATGTATAACAAAGTGACTACCTGTTGCAACAAAGGCTTGGAGAAACTTCAGACTATTTCAAACAACATTAATTACAAGCAATATATGTCAGTATGTTGCATAATCTGATCGGCACAGTCACTCCTTGAAAAATGATTGAATGATGATCGTTTCCATTTTAACTGATTTCCATGAGACTAAATCAACAAGAATGTGAAAAAACGCTACTGTATTTATCAGGATATAAAAATATCCCAAGAGATATTAGTGATATGCTGCTGCCCACTATGATTCACTCTGCACTCATGTGTTATTGTTTCGGCTGTGACTGCTGTCAGATCAAGCCACAATTATTTATTTTTTTGTGTTGACAATAGAGGGGAATGTAAAATTCCAGTCCTCGACATGAACAATTGTCTTGGCGCGGCCGTATACAATGACAGGCTGAGCTAAAGAGGACGATGATGGAGCATATAAAAAGACTTGACACAATGAGTCTAACCCAGAAGTTTATTACTTGGCAGTCGTCCTGTCAAAACAGCAACCCGGACTCTTGGTGCTGGTGTCCCAGACGAGGTTGGCTGCTGACTGGCAGCTAGAGGCACTTGATACTCGCTCAGATCCTTCAGGTCTTAACAGACTGGGTTAGTTGTGTTTAGGGTTGTTGTGAGTCACGTTGGCGGTGTGAGGTTGTTGTTGTTGTTGAAGGAATGGTTCCAACATGTTAGGAGATCCACTTAAATCAATGTCTGTGGGTACAGAGCATGTCAGGACATGTTTAGCCTAGCTTAGCATTAAGGCTGAAAACAGGTGGAAACAGTCCAAAGTAAACAAAACAATACACTTCAAACAACAAATTTGCTTCCTTTCTGAACGTAAGATGAAAAGATATCATTCTCATGACAGGTTGTGTTTAGCCAAGCCTAGCATTAATACTGAAAACAGGGGGAAACCTTTTTACACAGTGCCCCACATTTTCAGCGGCTCAAAAGTAATTGAACAAACTAACATAATTGTGAATATAATCAAAGAAAAATCCTTTGAAGTCAATGACTGCGGGAAGTCTGGCACCCATAGTCATCACCAAACGCTGAGTTTTTTCCCTTGAGATGCTTTGCCAGGCCTTTACTGCAGCCTCCTTCAGTTGCAGCTTGTTTTTGGGTCTTTCTGCCTTCAGTTTTATCTTAAGTAAATGAAAAGCATGCTCACTTGGGTTGAGATCAGGTGATTGACTTGGGCATTGAACTTGCACTGTGAAGCTCCGTCCAACCAGTTTTGCAGCATTTGGCTGAATCTGAGCAGATAGTATAGTTCTATACACCTCAGAATTCATCCTGCAACTTCTATCAGTTGTGACATCATAAATAAACACCAGTGACCCATTTCCATTGGCAGCCATACAAGCCCATGCCATAGCACTGCCTCCACCACGTTTGACTGATGATGTGGTTTGCTTCAGATCAGGTGCCGTTCCCTTCCTTCTCCACACTTTTCTCTTCCCATCATTCTGGTACAAGTTCATCTTGGTTTCATCTGTCCCAAAGACTCTTGTTCCACAACTGGTCAGGCTTTTTCAGATGTTTTCTGGCAAAGTTTCATCGAGCGTTCCTATTCTTCAGTGTTCCCAGTGGTTTGCACCTTGTCGCAAACCCTCTGTATTTAGATTCATGAAGGCGTCTGTTGATTGTAGACTTTGACAATAACACGCCTACCTCCAGAGTATTCTTCACTTCGGTAGATGTTATGAAGGGATTTTTCTTCACCAAGGAAAGAATTCTGCGATCATCCACTTTAGATGTCTTTTGTGGTCTTCAGGGCCTTTTTGTGCTGGTGAGCTTGCCAGTACATTCCGTCTTTGTTAAGAATGTACCAAACAATTTATTTGGCCAATCCTAATGTTTCTGCTATCTTCCTGGTAGGTTTTCTTTTAAGATTTTTGAGCCTAATAATGGCTTCCTTCACATGCATTGACACCTTTTTGGTCCGAATGCTAAGAGTTCCAAAAACCAAGCTACGAAATGCAAATTTTACTATTTGACTCAACTCCCGACCTTTTAGCTGCTTAATTTATCATGAAATAGTGAGAGAACAGGCCACACCTGGCCATGAAACCATTTGTATGACAATTGTCCAGATACTTTTGAGCCTCAGAAAATGTGGGGGAATGTGTAAAAATGGCCGTAATTCCCAAACGGTTAATCTGACATTTTTGTTATATCCATTGAATTACAGCTGAAAGTCTACACTTCAACCACATATTGATTTATTAATTTCAAATCCATTGGAGTCATGTAAAAAGCAAAATTAGAAAGAATTGGCACAGTCCAATTACTTATGGCCCTGACTGTATTTAAATGTAGAATTAATGACAACTGTGGACTCTTTCTTGGCCGGGAGCAAGCAGTGACTAAGCTAAGCTGTAGCCAATCATCCCCCGCTTCATACGTAACATACATGTATTTAGCTTCTTATCTAACTCTCGATAAGAAAGGAGATAAGTGTATTGCCCAACAATGACCCTTACTACTTATTTCCCCAAAATGTGTACTTCCTTATCGCACGGTAATAAGATTGATATCAAGAAAGAAAGTGTGCTTAACAAATGTACTATTACTTTAACAAAGATGCCATTGCATTTTAAGTATCAAAATTATTACCCCAGTTGTGTAACTCAGATTTTCAAGTTTGGATTTTAGTTTAACTGTTACATGTTACATTTCAAAATTAGTTTACCATCAAGCAAAATACCAAGGCTTTTTTTCTTTCTTACCAACATGTTAGAAACCGAAGCTGTTAACTGCACAGTAAGCTATAGAATTTTAAAAGAACGTTGGCTTTGACAGTCAGGATGTGTTATGAAACAGATTGTGTGCTGATGGATAAGCTGCTCCAGATAAAAATTGCTTGAATAGCTCAAACATTTAACATTTGTTGTTTCAAACCCACTCATTCTAAAGACGGATGCATTGCTTTGATATTTTTCATGCATTAACAAATGAGAACAGAGATAATGGCCTTGATCTCTGATGAAATGTCCTTTTTTGAAGTGATTTGCACACAAAGGCGAAGGCTTCACAGCTTCACACACACCATCAATGTCTATCAACGTTGACCTTATGCAGCCTTTCGAAAAGGATTTTCATCCCGTGTTGAGAGAGGCTGAGCAAGAAAAAAAGAGACAGAATAAGAGCTTAATCTCCTAGCAATGTAAACAAACACAGTGATAAAGGAGACCAAAACAGACAGGAACATTCTTATTAACATGTGTTACCTTGCATGCTGCTGTAATTGAGCGTCCGCATTTCTGATGTATTTTTACTTTGAATTTATCTTTGGAAAAACAAAGCAGATTGATATCGGTCCGTTGGCTCGGTGGAATGTTTTCTCAGATACTGTAATGTTTATTTTTTTGGTCCAATGTATCAACACTTACTTTTGACAATTATAGTAGTGGGGAAAAATATGGGTCAAAATCATTAAGCCTATCAGTGGTACATTATCGTTGGACTAAAATAACCTTGAAACGGTTTCATTCTATATATAATTAAGCCTCAGGGAAAAGAGACGGAAGAGTCTACAGCCATGCTGGCAGGTCTGTGAGGCTGTACTTACACACAGCGGGGCTTTGAGCTAAAAGCTGCATGATCACAATAAATAGCTAACATGTTTATGTTTGGCAGCTGTAATGTTTACCATGTTCAATATCTTAGTTTGGTGTGTTAGCATGCTAACATATGCTTATCGTCAGCACTAAATACAAAGAACAGCTGAGGCTGATGGGGAATCTAGTTTGTTTAGAAGGTATTGCTTTCACATTTCACACAATTTCATCTGATGATAATGTGAGATGAAATATTAGGGCATCAATTCATCCTGAAGGGACCATGAATGACTGTACCAAATGTCACGAAGATCCATGCAATTATTGTCGAGAGATTTCCATAAAATTGTCAACCTGCTGGTGGCGCTAGAGGAAAATTAGGATACAGCGTCTGGGAACCATGAGTGACTGTACCAAATGTTGTGCCAATCCGTGAAGTAGATGTTGAGATATCTTACTTAACAAGTAAAAAAAAGAAGAGTATCCACAAGGTCGTTAGGATTCATCCTCTGGGGACTTTGAATATCTTTAACAAATCTACTGAAAGTCCATCCGATAGTTGTCACGGTTTTTCACTCTGAGCCACATTGGTGCTCCAAGAGAAGTCAGGCTCACCAAAATCATCTCCTGAGGACCACGAACGTCTGCACACAACGTTTTCATGACCAAAATGGTGGACTGAATGACCGACATTGCTATCCCTCGAGAAACGCTGCCGGCAAGACTAAAAATAACTCAAACTATCACTCTTTGAAGTTAATTATGCTGTTTTAAAGCTTTCACTGAGGTTAAACTGTACTCCTACAAAGCACACCCGCAGGCTTTTGCTCGTCAGACGTTGATGAATGTTCGACAGGTTGAATTACTCCATCTGGAATGCTCTAAGACTAACACCTGTTAGACACTTCAGCAAAAATGCAAATAATTACATCAAGTGCCAAATAAATGCATATTTCCCCATGCACGTGCACTGAGTGTATATAGTTGTTATGCAACGTGTTTACACTTGAGCGAGTTATTTTTGGACCACAGGGTTCAAATTGTGACCTGTTCCTGAAACATGTTGTATAATTCTTCGCATTCTGAACATTCCCTCCAAAATGTGTATATGAGCAGGGGGTGACGCCCCCCCCCCCCTCCCCCCTCTCTCTTTGACTTCACACTTTAAACCCCAACAAAGTTAAATGGTGCCACAGAATAGCAGAGGCATATATATATATATATATATATATATATATATATATATATATTGCGAACACGACTCATCCTGACATTCGCGTCTGCCAGCAAAGCATTTTTTAAATATCTCGGGGATAATTCCTGTAATGCTTTTTTAGTATTTGTTGTGCTCCTGGTAGGCAGGCAGGGAGTTACTGGGTTGGGTTGGACTGAGAGCGGGATTACAGGCAGACAGAGTGCTGAGAGATACCTGCTGATTCCCATAATCAGCTCTCTGAGAAGTGTGTCATCCCTCTCTCGCCCAGATGTGATGACAAGTCAAATTCAACCACAAAAGAGAGTCTCTGAAGTTGCCAGTCTCGACATTCTCTTGCAAAGCTCCACACTAAAAGGACCCCCCCCACCCCGCACTCCTCAGGTAACCCCAGTCAAGTTCCCTGTGGTGCTCAATCTTCCAGTTGACTCCTATTTGGGTTTTTTTCAGCCAAATCCTGAGTTCGACCCGGATTAATCCCACACTGTCCGAGTTGCAAAAGGGTTTCGTGACCTGCTTTGGCACAGCCGGGAGTGTTGGTTGTATAACAGGGCGTGTGGAGGTAGAGTCGGGCGTCGATCAGACGTCAGAAGTCGAGGCCCGTCCGCCTCGCCCAGATGTTCCTCTCAGAGTCTCTATTGTTCGGCTCCCGAGCTCGAGAATTCCTCACGAGTTGAGGAGATTCCTCGCTGCGTACGGGGTATTATGTTAGCGCTCGCACCATTCAATAGCCTAATGAGTTCTCCCACAACCTTTATGTCTCAGGGGACTTCCTTGCGTAGACGCTGCATAGTTTAGAGGGTAAGTGCCATTGTGTTTGGTCCCGGGCCCGTCTGTTAACCTCTTCATTGTGCAGGTACGTGAAGGCCTCTCCTGGCGAGCCATGCTACCGAGGTGAAGCGAGAGCCTAATGAAGTGACGTAAAGGGCCCGGGATGAGTTTGAAGATAAGAGTGAAAGAGCCGTGTCACAGAGGCAAACACGCTGCAGCCGCTCTGATAAAGGTGATCTGATAAACCGTGGAGTCGTGTGTGTAGAGGGCTGTAGTGATACGCATTCTCAATAGAAGTGGGGTAGAATAATGGTGTCACTGGTGGAAAGTAACTAAGTACTCAAGTACATTAAGTACGATCTGGTACCTTCCATCATGTCATCCATCAAAACATTTTCTTTTTTTTCTTTTTCTTATGTAGCAAAATGGGACTACAACTGCATTTTGTTGCGCAACCCTATGTTATACAATGACCAAAAGTTAATCTTGAACCTACCTTGTACTTTAATATTTCCATTGAATGCCACTTTATACTTTACTCCACCACATTTCAGACAGATATAGTTCCAAATTAGTCATTTGACAGATTTAATTACTTTTCAGATTCAGATTTTTACATTGAACAAAAAAATGTATATGATGAGCTTATAGAACATGCATTTTATCATTTAAACTACTCAACAGTATGTAAGAATACTTCCAGTTAGCACCATTTTGATCAACCACAACATTAAAACGCTGCTTTGGTAAGAATAATCCAATATATAATATGAGGACATGGATCATTCTTCTGCATAATGAGTATTTTTATATTTGATCCTTTTAACTACATTTTTGCTGAAAACATTTGCCTTTTTACATGCATGGGAGTATTTACTGTGGCACCGCCCCCTTTTACTTAAGAATCTGAATACTTTTGGGCTCAAACACGCTCTGCGTCACCTTTGCATCATGCATCTTGTTCATAAACCTGAGGGAGAAATGTTCTAATGCGGCCTCTTTTTAAATAGGAAAGCATCACTTTTGTGGCTCAGTTTAACTTGTTATGTAACTTCAAGCATCACGCTGGCGTCATGTCAACTCGATGTCCTTTAAAATCCCAAGAGAGCAGCTTTGTGTCCACGAACGAATCGTGGGATTAAATCCAGAACACACTTCTTGTGTGTCGTCCTCAATCTGTCTCTGCAGTCCTGACCGTCTTGAAATTAATTTTGCAAGCCCCCCCCCCCAAAAAAAGCAGGTCTTGTCTGGAAAATATGACCTCATTGTTGTTATGATTGGACTCCGCACACAGGAGGACACGTCTGATTTCTTTCAATAAGCCCGAGGCACAGAATCCACCGTGGATTTGTTTGCTAAATGGGCTGTATAGATAAGAGTCCTCAACCAATTTGCATTGGATTGTTCTCCACTGCCAGATGGAGCCGCTCTGTGATGAGTGATGGGAGCGAGTTTAAGGCGCTCCCAATGTTTGAACGGAATCCAAGAACAACTTGTATGACATTCACGTTTCCAGAGGGGACACTTACTGTACTTTAATGTCCTCTTTGCAAAGTTCTTTTTTTTTTTTTTTTTTTTTTTTTTTTTAAAAAGCGCTTGTGACGGTAAAAACTTTTTAGGAATAGCTACTTCAATCGTTGGTCCTCAAAGAGTTTAAGAGTTATTTTCTAATCCGTGCTTACTGTGTGAGCCTTAAGAGATTTTTGAGAGAAATGGCGTCGCTGTCCATTGAGGTCCATGTTTGGGTGGTAGAGTTCACTTTGCATGGCTGTCTATTGGTTGAGACAAGTCTCCATCCTGGGCTTTTTAAAAACTGATTTTATCTTAAAAAAAAAATCACTTTGCTGCAAAGTTGGCATATTCATAGCACGAGCTCTTCTTCTTGACAGACGCTAAATTAGCCAGACGGGAGATTTACTGAGATGCAATGAAAGTTGATTTATGAGCCGAGATTAAATTGGAGGAGGAGGAGGAGGAGGAGGAGGAGGAGGAGGAGGAGGAGGAGGAGGAGGAGGAGGAGGAGGAGGAGGAGGAGGAGGAGGAGGAGGAGAAGATCTCAGCGTATTTTAAAACAAAAAGGAGGTCCTTACGTGTTTGAAACTCTAAGCTGCTGAGAGAACCTTGAAGCCAGTTGCAGTGCGGTCGTCACAGAGATGAAAGGGCAGCGGGGTTAGCGGCGTTTCATCGCTCTCCACCTCGTTGTCTTCCACATCATCACATCGGAGTCTGTCTCGCTCTTCATCCCCGTCTCTCACACTTTGACTTTCATCGTTTCATTCACCAACTTAAAATCCTCTCGGCGTTTGAACCCCCGACTGCTTTTGTTCCACCTTTTGTTTTTATTAAATTAATTGTTCACAGAAGATTTTGGCACATAAGTTCTTTCTATTCCAGATTATGTTCCATTAAAGAGGGTTAAACACATCTTTTCTCAGGTCGAGAATCTATTTGAGCTTCAGAGATCCAATTCACTGCATGAAACAATAATGATGGAGTTGATCAGTAGTTTTTTTTAAATAATGATGTACAAAGTTTTATTTCAGTTTGGCCAAAATTTGGCTACTTTGGTGACAAAACATTTCATAGAAATGACAAACCCAAACACGTGACGGACCAATATGGCCATCGAATTACAATGTGTAAAAAGAATAAATAAATAGCACACGTACATCATCGCATATCTAGTGAAAAATAATTAAATTACGACGAATGCAGGATAAATCTGTGATGACATCAGCATGACAAAGCTCCCAGCAGCCACAGTGACACACGGGAGACGAGCTGTTGGGGGGTTTCAGTCGGTGGACGGTCGTCCAGCATGAAGCAGAGACACAAGAACCCCCTCTATCACACAGTGCATCTCGTACAACGCCTGCTTCTGCAGATGTATAATGCCATAAGGAAACATAATAATGCAGGACCGCCTTCATCCATACACGGCAGTAATTTGTACTTTCTGTTATCTCAAATCCTTCCAGTAATGTCAAGTTTTTGAAATGCTATTTGGTTGTTTTTGTCTGAGTCCTGAGGGTCTGACCGTGACCCCCTACGGGACGAACGGCCCGGTTCTGCAGACCGCGGCCGAGTCCCCCTGCTCGGCTCGTCTCCCTTCGCCTGAGCTCCCCTGAAGGGTCTCCGGGCCTCGTTGGCCTCGTCTCACGAAGTGCAACCGAGTCCAGTTAGTAGAAGCGCTCTGCTCCGACGCCGCAGCCACGAAGGCTCGGAGGTCGTCGGTCGTCTTTAGGAGGCCGCGCTCTCGCCCTCCCACGCCCTCGCCCTGTGGCGCGGCCTCGCCCTCCACTTCTTGAGCAGCAGGCGGGTCCTCAAGGCGGCCCCGAGCGCTACAGGCGACACCCGCTTCTTGCCGCCGTTCCTCGTCCTGTTTTGGACACAAAAGAGGAGAAAACAATCAGCCACCCGAACCATCACATTCCCTCAGGTCATGCCACATGTGAGCCCTCGGGGCTGGGTGGACTTGGGCTGTCAGTCAGTCACTTCTAACCCTCCGAGCGTGCCAAGCCTCACGCCGAACACACTTTGAAAGTGGTTTCAGCAGATTGTCGTTCATTTCTTTCCTCCCCTTGTTATTAATGTGTCAGAAAGTGCAGACAAATGGCGCCGCAGCTCTGAGAGGCTGAGTTTGCCACATGCTGCACTCGTGTACCGTCATGTTCTCAGAGAGGAGCTCGGCCTTGCCCTCACCACTCTCCCTCTCAGGGATGGAAAGTGATGCACTGAATCTACATTCTTCCATCTCAGAGGTTTTACAGAAGTCCTCCTGAAGGGAATTCCTTGCTTGGGGCTTAATCTTGAAATTCCACGTGCTGCCTGTTTTTAAATCTCTGCAGATTCACCGTGCAAACAAACTACATAAAACATCTACGTACCCTGAGATATAGCCTCGGTGCTGCGGGACTTTATAATTACCATGCCCATTTATTTTTTTGCAAATACACACATTATATTCAGCCTCCTTCAGCCCCAGCGGGCCTTCTTACCTCTTAGTGATCCGGCCCGGGTCGGCTTCCAGCTGGGTCTTGCACTGCGCCTCAGCACACCCGTGGCCCCCGGCGGAGCGGCCCGCCGCGTCAGGGGACGTCTCGGACCTGCGAGCGCAGAAGAAGAAAACCGCCACACGGTGAGCAGCGGGATCCCGGTTCATTTGCGCATTCAAAGGAAAAGGCGCAGCGACTCGTCCTCGCGTGCGGAGGAGACGCGCAGAGACCCGTGGAGGGGAGCTGGTTTACCTGGGGCGGGTTTCCAGCCGGCAGAAGTCTCGACATGCGACGTCGTTTTGGCGCAGACACTGGCAGCGGGGACCCGCGGGGTCCGGGAGCGCGCGCCTCATTCTGGGTGCGTTGCCCAGTCCGTAGGAGACCACGCGCCTGCAACACAAGGGGACACGATGCCGGTTAAAACCTTGTGAATGACCGGAGTCTGCTCCTTTTCATTTGTATCCAGTAAGATGTATCAAAGGCTGGTAACATAAACAAACTGTAGGCTACTTTATATTCAGTTAACACAGTCCAACTCAACATCTCTAGTTTAATATTTGCTTATTAAACTTGTATCCAATATGTATAATAAGTAAATAATGAGCTGTTGTTGTTGCCCCACATGAGGGGTCTCGTTCCCCCTGTACTACAGGAGAGAAGCATCGGGTGGGTGAGTGTTGCCTTACTCGGGAGTGTTCACCCAGATGATGTCCAGGTGGCAGAAGTAGACGCACTCGTTGTCCATGAAAGTGGCGCAGGAGCAGCGCTTGGTCCGCACATGGCGCCGCAGCCGGCTGTCGGTGGAGGCGCTGGGTGTCTCTCCAGCTGGCGCCGATAGCGCTGTAATTAAAGCATCGTCATCAAAACACCGCACAGCAGCGAGTAACCCGACGTTACAAGTCAGAGAACTGCAGCCGCATTTCGCTGTTTGCTGCTTTGCAGATGCACGATTCACATTTGAATGGTAACACAACTGAAGTCATAGTGACGGTATGTGGCTGTTAGTGGAGATAATGCACAGGAGATAATGCACAGGTTAAAGAGGTCAAAATGAGCAAAAGTTACCTGTGCACATAATCCAGGAGTGCATCACTGACAACGCGGAAATCAAAATGTATATATCCATGACTCCAGGCTCTTCTAAAAAAAAAAGTTATTGCTCAAGAAAATGAATAATCCTCCAGAAGTGGACACAAAATAAGCATCCAGTGTGTCGGTCCTCTACGCAGAGGGTTCGGTGAGCGTCCTCAGGAGATTACCGCAGGAGCGCAGAGGCGGCAGGCTGGAGTCTCTCTGTCAGTGTGGCCCCACATGTGCAGCCCTATGACTTTATACACCAGCTTCCCACCTCCCCACCTCCCCTCCTCCTCCTAACCCCCCACCCCTTCTCCTCCTCCTCCTCCTCCTGGTGGCCTTGGGTTCCGAGGAGGTGCGCTGAGGAGACGCCGGGTGGCTGAATGCGACCTGTTCTCTCGCAGGACTCCTGCTGGGGGAGTTGCGCTCCTAAACCAGCAGGTGGCGCTCAAGCGACGGGATCAATGTCCCCGGTTTACTGAAGAGCACCGACACGCTGCTGTGGTGTGATGGAAGATCAGTGGACATGATTGTATGCGTTCAATATAAAGCAGGAATGTGGAAAGCATATTAATAAGTGACTTAATTATTACTCAAGAAGTGCTGGAAACTACTAAAGTAAAGTTTAGATTCAAAATAACCCAGGGAGGCTGAGACCATATCATAGATAAAACAATACAAAAACATTGATAACAATGAGGCAAATTAAAGAAGCCGTCATTTACTGTAAGATTTACAGTATTGAGTTTGTCCAGGAATACAAATTAAAACTGAATACAAATTCAGAGAAGGTGTAGGAAATAAAGAAAATACAATTAAAAGCTATAGGAATAAGAATAATAAAATACACTAGATAGAGAAATAACTAAACAAAGATAGTGCCCAGTAGTTACATTTTGCATTCTTAATGCAAAACAAAGAGGCAACGTGTTCTTGTATAAAAAATTTAAAAAAATAAAACGATTCATATAAAAATAGTTTTTCTATTTATTTAACTAAATATTATTTATTTATTTTCACAATCGTCATTGTGTAACCAAATAAATTTACTGGAGTAAAACTTACAATATCTGCTTCTGAATTGTAGTGGAGTAGAAGTATACAAGTAGCAGAGAATTGGAGTACTCAAGTGAAGTACAAGTACCTCAACATTTTATTTAAGTACAATACTTGAGCAAATGTATACTTCAGCTACTTTCCACCAGTAGGAGGAGTTTTTTCCTGACGTGATTTTAAAAAAGGGTCCAAAGCCAACTGACATGACAACACAAGGTTTTCTTTCCTTTTAAAAACAGAGTACCATAATACAATATGTACATCAAATATGCGCTGAAGTGGGAATAGAATAAAAAGTGTACTAAAATACTACCTTGTAAATGTTCTTACTTACAACAATGACAGTTGGGGGGAATTTTCCTGTTTGAGTTTTTTTTATTCCAACTCTCCAGTCTAGATAATGCAAAGTCTTCCCTTGAGAGCAAGATTCTTGCTGGAGATTCAATATTTCAACAGGTAATTAAAAAGGCCCCAGCCACTGCTTGAAATACAGATGTGTATGTATAAAACTCAATATTTATATTCCCGGAGGTAATCACTTTTCCTGATTGTGTGTTGTCTTACATCATCCATTTTCAGTGAATAAAAGGCCCCGTTTGCGCTGCACCTTGTGCTCCACAGCTACTTTTTTGTTTTATTAGTTGATGAATGATTACGGACGAAGTACAAACCAGGTCCCAGAGTGTGTTAATCCGATGGTTTCCGTGGAAACCGAGGGGCTACTTCGTTCCCCTAAATCCCATATTCAGAGACACTCTGCTGTGAGGCGGTGCTGTAGAGTTGACCTTGTGTGTGTCATGCATGCTTTGTGGAAAAGTCAGAGGTAAAGTATGCTGACATGCTGCAGCTTTGAGGCCCCTAATCAGAGTCTGGTGTTACACATTTTCCAGCGGTCAGGGGGAAAGCTTGTGCTCACGGCAGGAGGAGGCAGAAACAGAACGAGATGCAGGACACTACAGTTTAGCCCGTTAAATCATGGAGCTGTGATGTTGTGTTCCAAAGATTTCTTCTGAGTTGTACTTTGTTTCCTCAGCAGTAGCAGATAATGGCCTCTAGAGGTCTCTGGTTGCTTTGCTATAGCTCCCCCCTGCAGGAGGAGGGGTAAGAGGATGGGGCCTGTGCTTTACTGTAAATGGATGAGTCACCTTCTGAATGGACTGGAAGGAGGAGGACGTCTCTGTGAATGAGAGGAGGGAGACGTTTCCCTCATTGAGGGTCATAATATAGTAAGTCATAAGTATAACATAAATAAAATGGCATAGTACACTATATCATAAAGAGGTCAGAAATATAGTATGTCATACAATGTCATAAAAAGTCACAGTATAGTATGCCATAATAATCTCACATGAATAATTGACAGTATAGTATGCTGTGACGAGCTGCAGGAACACTTGTAATATTTCAATCTGTTGCTTCACCTTCTGTTCTCGCAGCTCGTTCAAAGAGCATCTTGTTCTTCTCAGGTGCTGAAGATGATTGGCCGCTTGGGAATACACCTCAGGACTGGTCAGTATGGAACCTGTGTATAACCCAAAAATAGTAAAGTTATATTATTGAGCCATGTAGTTATCGATGTTCTTTTCTTTGTTTTGCAGTATCTGGCTTGCGTCATATTACGGAGTCACAGCAGTGCCATAATAAAGACGAATAAATGACATGCCCCCAAAATAACTTCCGGGATTCACATACTTATTTTAGCCCAAACTATGATGTGCGCCTAAAGACTTAAGAAGTAGACGAGACGCAGACGAGTGCATGTGTGTGAATGTAGTGCGGTTTAATCTGGGGGAGAAAAGTTAAGGAGAGGTCTTTTTAACATTTGCTCAGTATGTGCAGGAAAACTATGAACCAAACCATGTTTTGAGAATCGTCAGTTATGGAAAGTCTTGGCCAAACATCTTTTGGGTTACGCAATCTTGAAGAGGTAAGTGCAGAGCCCCAAGTTTGGTAAAGTAGGAAAGATTTTAATAGCTCTGCGGGTCCACAGTAATAATTGACACAACCGTCAAAACAGTTGCAGTTCAGTCAGGTTTAGGCACCAAAACGTTGCTCGGTTAAGGAAACAGCATCATGGTTTGGGCTGCGAGGCAGCAAATAGAGCGCTCTGTTAGTGTGTACAGAAGGGACTCCTTAGCCTGGCAGGAAGCCCGCCCAAAGCCAGGTGATTAACAGCTTGGCCCTTCAAGGAATAGGGGAAAGAATTAAGGAGATAAAAATGAATAAAGTAACTACAAAATATACAGAAAAAATTGAATATTATGAATTTAAATTCAAAAAATTATATATTTTTAAATGTATAAATATATAAAAGGGAAAATTAAATATCTTCTAATTATTTTTGTGTTATTTGTCTGTATATATATATATATATATATATATATATATATATACATATATACGTGAAAAATGTGATATTGTTGTATGACAGAGGAAAAAGTCATGAAAAGGTGTATAATAGTCATAGTATAATACATGTCATAAAAAGCCGTACTTTTGTTAAGCAAAAAAAGTGACAGTGTAGTGACTCATAAAAATAAATCATAATGGAGCATTTCTAAATAAGGCATAATATATAGTGTGTCAAAAAAGTAAAAAATGTCATTTTTTAATAGTATGTCGAAAAAAGTTTTAAAAAGCTGAGGTCTAGAATGTCAAAGAAAAGTCATAGTGCGTCGAAAAAAAGTCATAATTCATAATGATTTAGGAAAAGACAACTGCGGTGCTCAAAGAATCCGACCCCACTTTCACTAAGCTACGCAATTTTTGTATCCTCCGTGGACGTTATGGACGTGGGGCCGGCATGGTGACATTGCATAGGAGATGGACTACAAAAAGCGGATCTGATACTTCGCCCCGTGTATTATATTTAAAGTTATCATGAGATATATAGATATATATATCTAGAGAGAGAGAGAGAGACCTTCCTTCCTGCTGCTGCTGCCACACATTACAATCAACACGGCTTTCAGTTGATCAAACAACCAACAACTGTTTATTCATTCATGTGCAATATTAATTAAACTGTTCAATATCAATGTTTACTATGGGCATAATGTGAATTCAATCGTTCAGTTTTATTTAGCTTTTTACTGTTTAATTATTGATAATAGAACAATCTTATCAACTGATTCTTGTTGTTATTGCCTCTTTTGCTGTAAGTCTGTAAATGTCCCTGCCGTGGAATGAAAGATTATCTCATTTTAAACGTGGAAACTCTGGGGAAGAATATTACTTCATTACCACATTTGGAATTTAAATTAAAAAAGGAAGCTACCAGTCACAAACCATCAACTCATTATTTATCATATAAACCTTTGAGTTATGCAGAAGAGGTAGACGAGTTTATTTCTTCCTGCTCCTCTTTCGGACATGTAATATTTATCAATGTTTATTAAAATTTGTTTATTGACAGTTTGCTATATTTACTGTTCTTTGTTAATCTTATTTTGATTTGTATTTGTTACATGTTCGAAGTAAATAAATACAAAGACAATGAAAGGAAATTGCCTTCTGGTCTCTTTCTCTCTGCACATCAGCGCCCTCAGCAATGCAGAAGACCTGAGAGGGGAAGGCGGGACTACGGACACTTAGGGGGTGCAGGAGAGGTGGAGATGTCATTTCCGCAGGAAACATTAATAAAAAAAAGAACGCTAAATAAAAATAACTCAAGACAAAATTCAGACCTACTCAACAGGATCGTTAAATGATGAACAAAATTCAAATAAGAAATGATAACTCCGTTATGGGTTTGTAGGTAGAAACGGAACACATCCCCAGAGAGCCGGGCTGCAGAATGAAGGAAGTATTTATGGGAAAGCACACTCTGGCTCAGGTGTGGCCCCTGTAGCCGAGGACCCTCAATTCAGCATCTTCAACAGACAACCAAGTGCATGGGAGGACTACAAGAACTACATTCTACCAACTATATGCAACACTGGTCGGGTAGGCTACAACCCCGGTCTGTAGCTTTAGAGCGGCAGAGGAGACGAGAGACCAGGACCTGCACGGTAACATTTCAAGACGCTCTTGACAAAGCATCGGACACGACATTGTTTTGGCCGATTGTCCAAACAGTATGATTGTTGATGTTATTAGACAATGGTCTGGGAAGACCACCAGAGAAACACCAGATTTAACATAAACATAAAATATTGCAACATAAATCCACGCAAAGAAAAGAGTCTCTTTCTCAATGGCAGAATGATTTCACTGGTTAAACTTGAGCTCCTTCTTGGTTGTGGGCACTGGATAATGCTCAGCCGCAGTCCCCTTTGCCGGTACCGGCTGCACCTGCCCTTGCCCCACTACCTTCCCGAGGTAGCTGACGGTAGCCTTTGCTTACTTACACTTCGCCAGCGTCGCACAGCCGATCCAACAGCAACCTGATGCGGTAGACACGACCTTCCCAGGTATCCCTGTAGATCACTACGTCACCGAGGTACACAACCCGGCCGTCTAGCCCAGACAACCATATTCATTAGAAGCTGGAAGGCCTCTGATGCGTTTGGCAACCCAGAACTCATCACTGAATAAGAGAAGAGACCAAAAAGAGTTGTAAGAGCAGGTCTTTGAGACAGCGGTACTTCCCAATCCCCCCCCCCATCATCACCCTCATGAACAGACAAATGAAGAGGCGTCTGTCTTCCCACAGTATATCTGCCATCAGCACAGGTTTAACAGTCCGCTGTTGGGCAACCTCTTGTTGCAGAAGGCTGTGATCCCAGAGTGTAATAGGACGTTAACAGATTGATATGGCAATTTTGAGTTTTCCCTCTACACTTAGTAGAACCAAATAGTTCTGCTTGATAGTTCTGCTCAGGAACTTGACACATAATTCCGTCGAACCATGATATTTGGCCAGAAATGGTAAATCCACAAGCAGCAACGCAAGAACCTGGTCGCCCGGACTGAACTGGTGAATCTCAACAACCAGGGCAACCCATCCTCCCGGTCCTAATGCAGTTCAACGCAACAGAGCCTTCAGAGTTTGATGAAACCACTCCAATGCCCCTTGGCTCCGAGCATGGTATGAAGAAGCTTGACTGTGTTTGAGCTGCTTTAAAACTTGAGTAAACAAACTGCAGCCCCGATCACTTTGAACGACTTTTGGAATTCCAAAGATCGAAATAAACTGCATCAGTGCTTTGACCACAGATTTAGCAGTAATATAGGGAAAAGGATATCCAGCCGGTTTAACTCGTGCTTTGACACATAACTGTAAGCAAATTATTACTTCCAGACCTTGAACGCGGTAAGGGACCAAGACCATCAATGATACGATGCTCACGTGGCTGAGTGATCGCTGGAATGGGAGCCAGAGGAGCATGGTCTGATCACTTTACCCTCATTTGACATGTGGGACATGTTTTGACATAACTAGACACATCCCTCCGCACAAGAGGCCAATACCTGAAAAAAATAGTCCTACCTCTTTTGAACCCCCCTGATTGATTGTGCGACGTCCTCAGCACCGTGAATTTAGATGGGATCACTACCTGAAAACACAGGATTACCCACAAAGGTTTCCCATGTGGCAGCCCAGTTTCTCACCACCAATCATCCTGCAGCACATAACTCTTCGCAGCACTCTTCCTATCGACACTTGAGAGCAGTCTGTCGAACAGCTCGCTGAGTGCAGGAACAGCCCGTTGCTATGCTGCGGGAAACAGGCAAAAGAGGGCGGGGCTAGACACAGCAAAGGTCCCAACTCTCATTGGTGCTACTCAGCTCAACCTCAGGTTCTGACGCCCCCCGGCCTATAGCGCGGGTAACTGTGAAACACTGCGCCCTCTCATTCGAAATGTTTTTACTAGCAAAAAGTGAGAAAAAAGGTCTTGTTCCCAAAACAAAGGAACCAACACATGCAGATCATCAGAAGCATGTGAGGGCCCAGGAGAGCCAAAAAGAGACCTGGCCCACACCACCAACATTACCAATTTCCACTTGAGACAACAGAACCTCTTTGCGCCGCTCAAAGCTTAATAACTCAGTTAACTCTGATGTGCACAGAAAGAAATCACCGTTCACTAACCCTCTAACAGCCAGAGGTCAAAATTACATAATCACGGCCTGCAAGTCGTGCGTGGAGTCTCCGCAAGTGGCTGCGACGCTTGGTCGCGCACCTCCAAACTTTTGTAACTAGACGGGGCGCGCACAGCTTTTCAGACAAAATAGTTCACTGTAAAAGCCAGAGACATATTGCTTTTATTAAAGACGGCCAATTCCCTATTAAATACTAAAGAAACTGGAGGTCTAAAAAATATATATATATTTTGAAGCCACATCAAACTGTTTCCAGAATATTCAACCTTTGTTGCTTTATAATACATGTTATACTTATTTACAGGTATTGTATAAAGACAATTAAGTAATCCATAATTATGAGATATGAGCTTACAGTTGATGACAATTCCCCCTCGGCGTTGTGGGGGCTGGTTCATCACGCTTTGCCGCGTACACTCGTCTTGACAGGACATTTCGTTTGTACGCCCTCTGGCGTCTCGGAGAATAATGCGACGAACAGGGCGTTAAACGTCTTGTTTTGCGCGGGGCTCGCGCGCTACGGTGGCTCGCGCGAGTAGAATCACAGCTAAGCAGAGACTAACAAGCCTGGTAAAGCAACCAGAACCTGGCCACCTACCTTTAGCCTCGGACGTCAACGCTGACACCCGGGGGTCGACAAGGACCCCCCCCCCCCACAGCCTGCAACAAAACAGAGAGACAAACGAGCTGGTTGCTAAGGAAAGCAATTTATTTGCAACGCGAAAGTTGTGAGAAGTGAAGTGCACGTGTGTGTGTGTGTGTGTAGGAAGAAACGGAACACAAACCGAAGACCCGGTGTCAGGCCGGTGGGCAGAAGGGGTCTCCCCCCGAGAGAGAGGCTTCAGGAGGAGGGAGCAACACCACCGGCTGAGGTGGGCTCGTGCTGCTGACGACTCTCCATCCAGGTCTGCACCAGACAACCAGGAGCAAAGCAACAGGGACACTTAGTGCACGGGAGGAGGAGGGTCGTCACAATAGTGTGTTAAAAAAAAAAAGAAGTAGTATAGTATGTCAAAATTTAATTGAAAAGCTAAGATATAGAATGTGAAAATAAAAGTCATAAAAATGTCATAGTTTAGATAGTTTATAGTTTAAAAATCATTCTGGAATGTTGTGTGTGATGAAAATGCCTTGGTATAGTATAGTATGTATTTAAAAAGTAAAAAAAAAAAGTCATAACCCTTAACATGATAGATAGCATAATGTAGCATGTCGAAAAAGTAAATAAAAAAGCCATAGTACAGTATGTCTTAAAAAAAGTCATGAAGAGTTGTAGTATGTCTAAAAAGTCATAGTTCATAGGATGTCTAAAAGTCATAAAGAGTCATCGCAGAGTAAGTTGAAGAAGTCTCCAAAAAGTAATTGCATAGTATGTCAAAAGCAGTGATAAAACGTCATAGTATGTCTAAAGGTCATTACGAGGTCAGAGGATAGAGTGTCTAAACTGTGATTAAAAAAAGTCATAGTATAGTATCAAAAGTCATGTCTGGTCTCTGCAGAGCACGTCAGGGAGAGTCGACGGTTCAGACCTTGTACCGTCGCTGTAGATGATCAAATATTAACTAAATATCTCTAATTTACTGGGGTCACTTGTAATTTAATAAAAAAAAAAAAAAGCACACAAACATTAGTTACCCCATATGATGCCAGCTTGGTGCAACACCTTGTACACTTGTGGTTCTGGTTGCTTGGACACAACCATTAATGACATTCATTATTTCTATGCATTTATTTAATTAAAAATTAAACTACATTTTCCTTTATTTTACAAGTCTAGTTAGTTCTGCAACCAACAATAAGTTTCTATGGATTAATCTACCTAGTGTTCTCTTGATTATTGATTGTTTGGTCTGTAAAATGTCAGCACATTGCACAATTTACCAGAGCTCAGGGGGATGTTTTCAAATGTCTGATTAATCAAACCAACACCAAATATATTCAGTTTATCATCATATAAGAAGAAAACCAGGAAAAAAAACATTTGAAGCTGAACCAGTGAAGGTTGGGTATTTTTGATAAAAATAAATTGGTAAAATGATTGATCAAATATCAAAATTGTTTCTATATTAAATGTGACGTATAATAAACGGCAGAATAGCTAACACATATTTCATCTGGACATACTAAACAGGATCGACCATAGTCCACCTTAAAATATGTAGTGATGATATGTTACCGTTGTTTAACTGACAAAAATACAGTGACACCACTTTAATGTTTGTAAACAAATTTTTACTGATACAGTTAAGAATATTGATACAGCAATGTAAAGCTACCATAATGCACATACCTATGGACTTATGAATCATAATGGGCACTAGATGGATTATAATAAATAGTTGAACACAACATCTGTACACAGAAACATTGCCCAATAATCCATAGAAATGTACATATACCAGTACAACATTTATATTTCCATAAATTTAATTTACGAATGACAAATCCTCCAAAACTAAATTGATATCCTCCATTTGTATGCCTCTCTTTACTTCTATTTTTTGAAATAAACACAAGCAACTACTGAATTTATAAGGAATTATGTACAGGTTCCTAAACAAGAAACTCCATAAAGGCACAATTGTCTATACAACATGTACAAAAAAAGGAAATTGTCTGGAGCTGACAAAAATAAAAACGATTGGTCATTATTATAATTTTATGATTGCACATACAATATGAATGTCAGCATCTGTGCTTTGAAAGGAGATTTGCAACGAAACAAACCCCCTGAAAAGTGTTTTCAGTCTTACAAAGTGACAAGAATTACAAAAAGAGAACAAGAAGAGCTTTCCGCGTGGGGTGTTCAGGTGGCAATGACCAGTCTGTCTTCATCATCACTGGATACCTCATTATAGTCATCATCATTTACCCTCTGCCAGCTGGTCACTGGCGGTGGTCTAGGAGGTGCAGGATCACTAGCTCCCTCAACCGGTGACTCCTTAGCGCTATCTGCTCGTCTCTCGGGCGCTGGTGATCGATGCTGCCGTGGGGATGTATCCCTTTCTTGCCTCTCAACAGTCTGTGTGAGCTCTGCTCTGCTGCTGCTGCCTCCGGGGCTAGCTCTGCTGCCCGAGGCCACTTCTGGACAGCTGCTGACCTTAAACGGGCCGGGCGGTGAAACAGGCATGCAGCTCCGTAAAGAACCAAGCCAATGTTCACTTTGAGATGGCTGAGCTGAGTCAGGGCTGCCCAGCCTTTCTGGCAACCCGGGGAAAGGACTAAGGGTGGAGAGAGGGCTGAGAGAGGGAATGATGGCAGGCAGGGCGATGTTAAGTATCTGCAGCCCTGGGACGTGTGTCTGGGGGCCGGTGCCGCTTTGGGAGGTGGGGTTGGCAGCTAACACCTGCAGCCCAAGGGTGGCATTGAGGGTGAGTCCTTGCTGGGGCAGCAGCTGGGTGGATGCCATGCCTGTGTTTGTGAGCCCCATGAGGTTTAGTGTCTCCAGACCTACTGGCTGTATTGTTTGAGCCTGCAGGCCAGTGAGCTGCCCTAAGGGGAAGCAGGGCACAACACTACTGATTGGTTCCTGGACCACAAGTGGCTGCGTTTGCAAGCCCTCTCGATGGGGTGGAGTGTTGGGGGCTGGTAACGGGCTCGTGTTCCTGTGAATGACGCTCACGGCTGGGATGGTGAGCTGGACGGGGCCAGCCTGGATCGGTACAAAGGTGGAGTAAGCTGCCAGGCGAGCGGGCACCAGCTGGATTCCCCCAACCGGGACCATGCTGTAAGAGGAGCGAGAGGGCTGCTGGGAGTGCAGGGGCAGGTGACTGAACAGGTGCGTCTGGGTTCCTGGTATTTGGGATAGACCCTGTGGGGGAAAGTGCAGAAGGCCTTGAGAAGCATAAGAGGAAGTCTGAGTGCTGCGGTTCACGGGTATGCCCGATTCACTGGTTGCCATAGCAGGAGGTGCAGAGGAGGTGTCCTGTGGAAAGAGAGAAAGTTCAATATTCAGTCTTATTTCTCGAGGCAAAATCCCTGAACATTTAAAAGAGGTTAACTGTGAAATGGTATTTGGAGCAGTCCACCAAGCCTAATCAGAATCTACAAGCCTATTCACTTTTTTTTTGTGTCTTGCATGCAGGATTCAAAGTAAGGGTATTGATAGGAAAGAAAAGGAAGCGGGCAGGGATGGGTGGACAGAGACACCACAGGAACACATGGGTCTCACCTGGCCTAGCCTGGAGCCCTTTCCTGGCACTGGGGGACTTGGGGGCACATCGAAGTCAGGGTAGTCGATGGACATCTGCCGGCACGGAGACACAGGGCTCATCATGTGCACCGACTCTGTGTCTGAGGTGTAGGAGTCTGATGTGGTGGCAACAGGTGGAGGAGAGTAAGGGAGGGGGTGCATTGAGCCGCAGCAGGACCCAGAGATGAATATCTGCTTGCTCAGGGACACGGGGCTCATCATGGGGACAGAATCGGAGTCTGATGTGTGGGATTCAGAGAATGGAGGCCGGGAGAGAGGTAGGGAGACTGAGCAGATTGACATCTTGGCCAGCAGAGCGCTAGGAGGGACTTCCGCCTCTTTGGAAGGGATGTGTTGAGGGCTGGCGGAGACAGAAGGGTTGGTAGACAGGCCAGACTCTGCCTGGCTGTCCTCCTCTTCCTCCTCGTTGTCGTCATTCTCCTCATCATCGGGGCCTTCGGAGTCGTCCCCATCTGAATCTTGGCGGTCGGCACTGCTCACCTGACTCCGATCTCCTGTAGATGATAGAATATGTAAGAAGTCTATTCTTGGTATTCTGTAGAACAAATGAGTCATCAGAGCTGATATGAAAATATATGTGGTGAACCACTTTTATTCATTAAAGAGCTTCTATTATCGTGTAGGTTTCTTCCACACAGGGAGAAAAACCCACTGCTAAGAATACAATTTGGTGACGTTTAGTGCTGCTGCAGTGTTTCACACCCTGGACCACCACACGCCCCTGAGCTCCATCACAGGCAGAGGAGGAAAAACAAATATGCTCTTAAGAGACTGGGACCATAAAATGCTTTCAGGGAGCTTCTCTCTCTCTCTCTTTTTTTTTTCTAAAATTAGACGCAGCAATTTCCTTTCTAAAAGCTGTGCATGCCGCCCACATGCGCTTTGAGTTAACAGAGGAAGGAGCTGCATTTAGAATTTCTAATTAGAACATGGCAAAGCTATTGATCGACATAGCAACAGAGCACAAGTGGGGACAATCTGTGTTTTATATCTCACGACATCAGAACTATTCCAAGAAGGGAAATCCTGTTTGAAACCAAAGCGGATGGGGAAACCTAGACCTGTCTGTATTAAGTCACTTTGCCACTGTAAATAAACCCTTTAACTCCGTAAAGGGTTTATTTACAGTGGAAAAGTGACTTAATAGTTAATTTAGTTTGATAAGCTTTTGAGCACACACCAATTCTTCCGTGTTTCCCTCTCGGCTAAGCCCAGTGAAGCACTGTACCTGAGTCCTCTGCATCCTGATCCTCAATGAGACCCTCAGGAACCCCCATCTCCAAGCATTTCTTACTGTGGGCCTTGGATTTCATGTGCTTGGTCAGATTCCCTGCAAGAAGAGAGGCAGTGAGGTCTTACGGGTGGGTAGAGCTCGAACAATAGCACAGAAGGAGTTTATGTAAGAGAATGCGGTCTTTGGGCGAGCTGTGTGTAGAGGGTGAGTAACTGATAAAGACATTTTTAAATGAACGTGGGTTGCTCTGACACCGAGTACTGTTCTGCAGTGTGGCGTGGGAAGGCAAGTTCGATAAAGAATAGTGAATCATCCTGTCTTGGTTTAAGAGATGGTGAAACAACATCTTACATTTTATCAAAAAAAAAAAGAAGATGTTGAACTGCAGCAGTTCAAGGATATTAAAAATATAATGTCTCAAATGTGAATTGTGGTAAAAAACTAAGTGTATGTTCAGATATGAGATCAGTGTCCCGACATGTTATTAGAGTTTGAGGTACCGTATTCATCATGGTGTATATCTATTTAGTGATATAGAACCACATGTATATATATATATATATTAAAAGACAACGCAATTCAATGAAAAAAACATTACATTTTGAGAAATCACATAGATAGTTAACATCTGGATCATTATATGTAATATATTTACATGACCCCAGAATACATTCCATCTTAGTTTCTAGAATGCTTTTTTTATGTACTTTTTTGATTTTCTAGAATTAATTATTGTGAAAGCCCAGAGACTTCACTGCACTCAAACAAGTTCAAAAACTTCCTGGTTGATGGAAAAAATGATAAATACATCTCCAACAATGTCATGACATATGTGCACAAGTATAAAGGAGCAGTGGCTTTGGATGTGTAGTTTTGAACACTGATCCACTAATGAGCACTAACCTTTGGTCTTGAAAGAGAAGTTGCAGTGGACACAGTGGTATGGCCGGACATCTGAGTGGGTGCGGATGTGTTTGCGCAGCATGCTTGGCTTCTTGCAGCGGATCCCACATTCCTCACAGATGTATTTACCGCGTCCACGCCCACGTACGTAAATATACTCCTCATTAGATTTGTATCTGTGGGGTTGCAATGGAACCATGAAGGACAAATAAGACAAACACCTAAAATCAAGCATATAAGATTTATAATATTAATATAATATAAATTGAATTAATAGTTCTGAATCGTACCCGCCATCGAATATTTTGACCCGTCTTGGTTCTGTTTTAGATGCCACGTCCTTGTCTGACTCGTTGCTGGCCTGAGTTTCTGGTTGCACTTTACTTCTGCTTTCAACTGATATAGACTTCTGGGTTATTGGCACCTGCGGAAAGAAGAGGTGACTTATGTATTTATTGATTTAATTTAAGTAAAAAGTCAGCAGTGTATGAGAAACATAAAAAACACCAGCTCTTACCCTGGGCATGACATCTTTCAGCTTGCTTGAGTAAGACAAGATGTCCGATTTCCCGCTAGTTCTTATGGCCGAGGTGTAGTGTATTTTCTTGGAGCTCTGCTTGGAGTCAAACAGAGACATGACCACCTTGGTGGGCAACCCAAGCAGGTTATGGTTGTTAGGGCTGACAGTCCAGACAGCATAGGCTGATGTCTTCAGGTCAGTCTGTGGAACAGGAAGAGGTTTCCTCTTCATCAAAAAACACCATGTGAAAGTGGTGGCAGTCTTCAAGCTGGGGAAAGACAGGCGATGACTGTCTTTGGTGTTAACCACAGACATCGATGTGGTCAGTTTCACCTGACCACCGTGGAAGCTCGAGGGCCTAATAGGAGATTTGGCATGAGTCCATCTCTGTTCCTCAGCTTTCTCCTGGGGTTTCAGAGTGTTATTAGCTGGTATGGAGGTGCCCTGGCTACTAGATGTATTATTAAGGGCAGGGCCTGCCTCCTCATGAATAACAGTGCTTGTGTCTTTATTCAGCCCAGCACTGTCAGGTGACATGGGCTTCACGTCATCAGTAGCCTGTGAGTCCTTCTCCCCATTGGTTTTAACCTGTGGCAGAGGTGGGGCCTCAGTTTCAATGGGACTGTCCACTGGTTCAGTTGTGCAAACCTGCCTAACAAGTGTAAACTTCCGCTGTCTGGTAACCTCTGACATCTTAGAATTTAGATAATTGACTGATCTGCCGTCAGTTAGACAGGCCACGCCATGCTCATCCTTAGCCCGTTTTTGATGCTTTTCCATATAGATGTCCAAGCTGTTGGCAGGTGACAACATTCGTTTACTTGAAGCAGTGGGTTCCTGCTGTGGGCATAGAGTCACTGATGACAGTTTCTGTGTGCAATGTAAAGACCCAAGAGAAGGTGCTTGTTCCCCAGTATGGTTATGAGTGCTAACTGTTTGAGTCCTGTCCTTCTTTATAGTTGGTACAGCATGAGTATCACTCTCTACACTGTGAGTGGATAAGAGGCTATTTTTATTGGACACAGAGGGATTGGGGTGCATCTGCTCATGAGTGATGAGAATCTGTGGCAATGTTATAACACCCGCTTGGGTCTGAATAAATGGGTCCCTTCGCTGTTCACCCGACAAAACAACAGTCTGTGTCTTAATCTCAGAGGCATGTTGGTTGGGTTGACCAACATATACATTTTGGAGTACGTCCGACGTGCTCAAAATTGTATTAGCAATAGGTATTGTTAAAACTGGCAAGGCTATCTGCGTGCCCTGAGTGCTGGAGAATGAAAATGTTTGGCTTGCTCTCAGAGCGGGACACTGCAGTTGGTATTTGGGCACAAAACTTCGTTCTTTCTTTTCTTCAGAGTTGGCTGGTTTGTTTTGGACATTCTCACGACAAACTAAGATCTGGCTCAGAGGTGGTTTGATCTTTTGGCATATTTGAACCCTTGATGTTTGATGCCAAGGGTGTGGAAGGCCATGAACTTGAGGCTGCTGAGTTGGGCTACCCAAATGAATGCTTTGCACCATCTGCTCATTGTTTTGCATGGGTGCTTCTCCAGTGTGCAGGATAAAAGGCTGAGCCATGTTGCGCCTATTAGCAATGTGAATCTGCTGGGATCTATTTGGAGGTAAAGAGCTAACATTCGTAATGGGAGGTTTATCTAGAGGAATGACAGCTTTCCGAACAGGTTGCTGACTCTCGGGGCCTATCTTTAAAGACATTTGGGGAACTAATGGCCCCCGCCTCCTTTCAATAAGTGGCACCTGGGAAACTTGGGGGATTTGTCCACTTTTTGGCTTACCAGCAGGTGACGAAGATCTGCTGGGGGATACGTTGCCACAGTCAAAGGACTTGCTACGGTAGTCGCATGAAATCTCCACGGATGGTTGAGTACAAGTGATCTGTTCAGATGCGGCACGCCTCATCATACCAGGCACACCAAGGGTGTTGAAGGCTATTGGCAAACCTTTAGGCTCTGGGACTTTGCTGACACACTCCCCTCTGGAAGGACTCTCTGACCTAGTTGGCTCATCTCTGTCAAAAGAGGCTGAGATGCTGGAACAACGAGAAAGACTACTGTCCCTGCTGAGGCTACGCGAGAGGCTGGACTCAAAACTGGATTCACCTGAGGAGTGATCCATTTGAGCAAGACGAATTCTTTTCTTTTTTGGCGGAAGTTTCTCTGCTGGTAACTTTGACAAACTCTCACTTCTCTGAGGCCAGCTGAACGAATCTGCAGGCTTCTCCGATGGCTCAGTAGTCTGTGTTTCGTGTTCTCTGTCGGGCTCCTCTGTGACTAGAATCTCAGGAACTTGGATGTTATTTTGACGTACCAGACGAGACTGATGGACAGGAGTAGTATTGTCACCAACTGCTGCTACTGCGACATCAGTGCACTGTTCCTTCCTTTGTTTTCCGTAGTCAGCATTCTTGGGTTGGGACATTTTTTCATGGTAGCTGTCAGCTGAGACATTTGCTATTGCATCAGTTTTGAGTTTGTTGATGGGATCCTTCTCCAAAATATCAACAGGAGAGGCCCTGTCAATAGATTCAGTTTCAAATGAATTGGGTCTGCTGAGAGAGTTGGTGTGTCTGATGACTGAAGTACCACTGCCTTGCCTTTGCAATTCTCCTTTAGTAGAAGGGCTGATCTGGGTCTCTCGTATTGGGGACAGTCTGGAATCTGAAGTATTAATACTTCTTGCTAAGAGCTGAATCTGAGGTAGCTTTGACTGATTGTTTTTGGACTGTATGTCTACTATTACAGCATGCTGAGAAATAGTCTGATTTGCCAAAGCTGTCGGTAGCTCAAAACTAACTGAACAAGGTGGAATGGTGTCAGTAGGAGATTGATCGTCCTCATCTCCAACACTTTTCATTTTCCTTCTCTTCCTAATTGATGTCTGATGATCAAGTATTCTTGAGCCACTAATTGATCTAGGGACTATGGGCTGCATTATGTTAACGTGGAAAACATCTTGATCAGTTTCTTTCACCGTGATTGGCTTGTTTTTTGGACCATGCAGCTCAGAGCAATAGAATTTCTTGTGTGTTTCAAAATTTTCTAACTTTCTGTACCGATTACGACATGTCTCACACTCATACATCGTGCCTTTGTTCTGTTGAGGCTTTCTGTTTCTGTCTTGACTGTGCTCAAAAGATCTGCTTCTTTGCGTCAGCTCTGTGGAACTGCTTTGACCATGATAGCCCTCATCCATGGAGCGAACAGTAGGGAGGCCATGCCCCTCACTTGTGGTAAAGACCTCCACTGCTGCTTGTCTGACTAAAGTACGAGAATGTATTGCTGGATTTGGGGTTGATGGGGCTGATGAAAATACATCATCATTAAACGAACTCATTTTATCATCAAATGACTGACAAATTCGCAGAGGGTGGGGGAGGGGGGCAACATTAAGGGGAAGAGCAGAGTGTCCTGGTGTAGTAGGCATAGAGTTACTTCTTGTTATTGGCAAACAATCCATTGGTGGGTATTGAGAAGGTACAGAGAGAAGAAATACTGGCTTTGATTTATCTGTAGGAGTAAATGGGGACTTGGGGATGTCTGAGCTGGAACTTGACCTTCTTCCTATTGGTTTAAGATCAAACTGAAAAGAGTCTTTAAATATGTATGATTTAGGGGAGTCTATGCTACCTCTCCTCGAGAGAGATGTCCTCCTTGGCTTTACACTGTCCAGTTGCTTGTTGTCAACTACTGCCTCATTATCAGATATCAACTTTGAAATTCGTTCTTCCAGAGAGAGTGCTTTGGTTTCTAATGGTGGACGCATCTGCCCTTCTGTGGCTCGTGGCTTTTGCTCAGCTGCTACATACATTACTGTGGCAACCACAGGAGGGACATTGGGATGGGTATTCTTGGCAATGTCAATATCCACTGGTGGAGTTATCTTAACAAATGGGCTGGGTGGACTCATTGCCTGGTCAGCACTTTCAGAGCGTGAGAAGTAGCCCGAATCTGTACTTCCCAAACTGCGAGGGCTTAGTAGACACTTGACCTGCTGCTGTTGAGAAAAATCTGTTGCTTGTTGCCTCTGAAGCTGAGCATGTCCACCTAACAGTGGAGACTTGCACTGTTGGTCTTCATCTTCACTCACAGCATCTAGTGAGGGATTTGTACCATCCACCTCTTTAAGAGATGACAGGACTGTGATGCTTGATCTCATATTAGCAGTCTGGAACTCTCGTTGCCGCTGTGCAGCCGCTTGCTCAGGTGCTGCACATGTAACTCTCGGGCTATCTGCCCTCAGAGGGGAGACATTAACAGGGTATACAACAACTTTTGGAAGTGCAGCTGTCCCTTTGGGCTCATGCGCCCTCTGACCTGGTGCTGGTTTAATTGACTCAAACACAGCTGATGAGTCCACTTCCCCGTGGCTTGCTTGGGTTGTACCTACACTCTGTAAACTATTTTCAGACAAAGCTGCCACACTACTCTGTGATGAGTCAGGGTCCAGGTCCGCAGTGCTACCATCGTCGTCACTGTCCCCACTCTCCTCTGCCTCTGAATGTGTTCCTAGGGCTTTGTCCGATTCTTGAGAGAGTGAGCCACCTCCAGATTCAGAGCGTGCAATGAGACCCAGTTTTATAGCATGAGCATGTGATTTCTTATGCTTGTACAAGTTGCTCTTGGTTTTGAATGAGAAGCCACAAGTTACACAGGGGTATGGTCTTTCTCCTGTGTGAGACCTGATGTGTTTGAGCAGCACGCTGGGTTTTGCACATGCCCGACTGCAGTATTCACAAACGTACTTTCCAGGCTTCTTCGGCTTTTGGTCCTTGGAAGCCTGATCAGCACCAAAATTCATGACAGAGGTCATCTGAACTTGGTTGCTGCAAGGTGTAACTGGGACCTGAATAGTGCTGGGAACACTTGCTGAGAGAGACTGGCATGTGTGCACAACTGGTGGTTGGCTTTGTGGCAAAGCATTGGTGCCTGAGGGAACGGGTGCATGGGTTATAGTTGATGGTCCAGTATTAAAGCTCATGTGCAAGCTAGGCTTTTCTGGCATAAAATGTGTAGCAAGTGGAGAGGACTGCATGGGGGTACCCTGTGTAGATGTCTGTAGTGGTGCTGCAATGCCAATAAAGTTGCCTTGCTTGTCAATATAATATGTCTGCATATGCGAAGGTTGGTTCTGGAAACCAATATTGACAGCTGGCATTGTTGTTAATTCGCAACTTGATTGAGCATTAAGGTTGGAAGCTGGTTTTCCGATGGCTGCGACCTGCAAAGAGTTTTTCCTCTCGGCCAGTGTGCTAAAGTCAGGCTCCATGGCCTTGAGGAGAACATCCAGTGGAGCACTGCTGTGGTAAGGGTCTCCCTCAAAGCTGGGGTCTCTGCTCTCGCTGTCTTTAGACTGAGATGCTTCAATCAATGAGTCCTCCTCACCAGCAGTGGACTCAAGTGATGGTGGCCTCGAAGTCGTTTCTTCCTGCTTCAGCCTTTCAGCGTCCGTGGAAGGTGACCCCTTGTGAGGGGATGTCGCAACTGGTTGGGCATATTGCGGGTCTCTTTTCCCACCGGGTGATGTTGAAGGATTGTGGGAAGGACTGTTGGAGGAGGAGCAGCATGAAGAAGGTGTAGTTTCCTTGGACACTGCTCCGTGGAGCGCAGTTTCAGATGTTTTCAACTGCAGGGGCTTCTTCACCGGTGATTTCGGAATTTTCTCAAGCCGATTCTCTGCGACAACCTTTTTCCTCTTCAGGCCTTTTATGTTATCCGCATTTCTCCGACTGCTTTCAGATATCCCTGTGGGAGAAGGAAACAGAAAAGCACAGTTGGTACAACAACACCATCTTTCTCCAAACTTTCCCCAACACTCTACCATATGAGCAGAGTGAGCTCTAAAGTCCCCTCTGAGAAAATTAATTCTAATTCATGTGTTAAATTGTGGAAATGAAGGACATTTCATTGGCTCATGAAACTAATGTCAGTGAATAGAAACCTAGAGAGTGCTGATAATTCTAGCATATTATATTACAGTCAGAGATCAGAATTTTTAGACCATTTCCAAATTAGTAAAATAGTGGAGAAGTGAGAGCCCACACCATACCCAAAGCTATGGCACTTGGACTAGTCAATTACATAACTCTCATTTAAACATCAGTAATATTAAATTTTCATTCCTAATTTGCTTTGACACAGTTTAGCATGTGAAAGAAAACGATGGGTGCAGTTTATCTCCCAAATAATGAATAAATAAACATTTGATTTTATCTGCCATAAGCGTCAACTGATCAATTGCCGCGTCTAATTTCTTTACTTGTCATTTATTAATCATAGCGGCTTTATAACCTTTTTTCTGCAAACATTATATTTCTTTCTTAGACCAAAAAGCAGTAGGAGTATTATTTAAGTTTCTACAGTATTTGCCTCCTATTAGATTATCTTTATTTTATTCCTCACTCACTTAAATATTATTAATAGGAATTCTTCTCCATATGAACTGTGCAAACTCTGGTGGCTGTAGAGGTTTACACCGCTGAACTTTCAGACTGAATCAAAACTAATATTTATCTTTGAATTGCTTCGTTATATAGCCATGCAGTCATTCTGGAAACCAGCGACGAACATACAATTATAGTGCAAAACAATGACATAATTGATGGTTAACATGCACAACTGTTATATAAAGAAACACCTTGAACTCAACAGTAAACACTGAAGTGGCAATTTATGAAAAGCTTTCACTAAAGCGTAACCCCTTTATTCTAATTCATTGTTTTTATTAGTAGCTTCTTTTGGATGGGGATGTATTTTTATAATTCAGACAAATCACCCTGACATGTAATTTACTTGCTGTGTGACTAATGCCAGAGGCCCACGCTTCATTACACACGGTTGTCGATGTACGGAGGCTTGGCTGTTCACAAGATGCAGGTGCTTTCAAAACGGCATTCCAGTAATAAAGCAGCACTGTTTTCATAAAGGGCACACCCATGCCATGCAGTCCCATAATTTGTCCAGTGGTGATTCAGCCGTGTGTTTTTAAGGACATGTTGCGTAAGATTAGCGGTGCCCCGTCACAGTTTCCTGGCCCGGGTAGGTATTTCCCAAGATGAGGTCACGGTTCCTTCAAGGTCTCTCGTATAAGTAGATTGAGGAACGCCTCGTCTTTACGTAAGTTAATCCATTCTCCGCACAAACATGCAAACATTTTAAAGCAGCACACAACCGATGGGACACGCTCTCGGAGAAGACCCTGTGACTTTAATAACTCGCCTCACAGAGAAACACATTTGTTTCAACTGCTACTGAAAGACATGGGAAAAGGATTAAGGCTTCATACCCACAACTAGGACAAGTCTGTAAAAGAGATTCCATGACTTCACCACAACTTTTCCATCATAAAAAAAAAAAAAAAGAGGGTACTTTGCAAATAAACACCATTTGTCACTGTCTGTCTTGAGCTGGAACTTAGAACAAGCTGTTCAGGCTTATCGTCAGATAACAATCATATTCAGCCAATCAGTAAATTCTGTTTGTTCTGATGTCGTTTTCCTCCCCTCTCTAATTATTCGATAACCGTATGAAGCTTGTGATTTTTATATACAATAAAGAGAGTGGCCGAATGATCTACACATGCGAGAGAGCTTCTGACAGAATTATGGTCTTTTAAAAGGCGGTTGTCAAAGGGATTAACGCGCGTACGGACACCATTGCCCGCTGTACCTTGAGATATTCCTACTTGCACTCTTTCTATTTAGTGTCTCCACCCAATCTCAGTCACAGTAGAAGATTCCATCGAAGCTTGCATGTCCCGCAAATGAGCTGGATGTTTTGTTTTTGTAAAGAGGACAATGATGTGATGAGTTAAGCTCGGCTTAAATGGAGACCATGAAGCCGCTTGGGCTCAAACAAACTGAGTGTAGTTAGATACCAACCCACTTAAAAGAAGAAAATCTCCCTCATGTGTTGTTGTAATGACATTGTTGTAGTGTTCTCTTTATGCAAAGATGACTGTATATATATTATTTATTAAATGTAAAGAGATGAAAAAAAAATAAACATTATCTGGATAAAGCTTGCTTTCTGTGAAGCAAAACATTTAATTGTAGTGCAATCATTTAACTTTCTGCAGTGGATTTGAAAATGTAATTATGACTTAGGTCACCGTTGTAAAATATTCACTCTGGAACAGAGAAGCCAAGTAAACTTTTACACTAAAAATAGTTTGACTGAAGGAGTAAAAATAAATGTGGCGGCTGCTGCAAAGATCCAGATGATTCACAGCAACTAGTTACCAAATATGTTCATTAACCCCAAATAGTGTTTCATTCTGGATCCTGAATCAATCAATAATGGAGTGTCATTAAATTACAACTAAATAAAAAGAGGAAAAAACAACACTGCAACAATAAACACAGCATATAATAAATACTTTCTGCACCACTAATAATAAAAAAAAAAAACACTTTACATTCCAGACCAGTGACCTTTTAGTGAAAAACCCAAAGCAGGCATTTTATTCATTTTAAACTAGCAGGCGGTGAACAGGAAAAAAAAAAAAAACCTTCCATTCAAATGACAGAGAAAACATTTCACCCGTTTCTTCTTAAAAACAGAAATAAATGTAATGATTTAGTTTTTATTATGAAAACACCTCTTACCCTTCTGTGAGCCTTTGGGGTCTTTGAGCTCTTTCTGGGCCTCTTCGATTTTATCTGCAAAGACAAGAACAGAAACCGTTTCAGCACAAATGCACACGGACTCTCGCTCCACGGAGAACGGCAGAGCAGAATGTAACTAACGGATACTGGGGATGCTTCCCACACGGCTGCAGCAGGACCACGGTCTTCAAATGAAAAACAGATATTCTTCCATAGCAGAGAGAGAGAGAGAGAGAGAGAGAGAGAGAGAGAGAGAGAGAGAGAGAGAGAGAGAGAGAGAGAGAGAGAGAGAGAGAGAGAGAGAGAGAGATTCCATTATGGAAACTACTGTAATTATGAAGGGGGGAGAGCCCTCTGTGCGCACACACACACACACACACACAATAACACAACCGTACACACACACAATAACACAACCGTACACACACACACACACACACACAATAACACAACCGTGCACGCACACCCACTTACAGAAATAACCGCGTCGAGTATGTATGACACACGGGTTAAGTTTGCAAACAAGTCAACGTGGTGGGTTCGTTCTCATTAACCACGGAGCGAGAACTAACCCACGGACCGATTTGCATATTTAAATACCATTGACACCCCCTCTGAGAAGCTCTCCCATACGTCACACTCGTCACCCACAATCCAGCAGGTGAAGAACCTGTTTCCGCACAACCATATGGATGTGTGGGAGGTGACGCGGTATTAACTGTGTGTTACTTTAATCAATATTAATTACATACGCTGGCTCAATGTGGCGTGAATAGCTTATACACAATGGAATAGAGGGGAGCGCGATACTACGGCCCGTGGGAGTGTGTACATCGTGAGTGTGCACGTGAGTGGCCAAGGCTCATTTGTTTCAGTTTTTTTTTTTTTATAAAAAAAAAAAAAAAGCAAAACTTTTTTAGTAAAAACAAAGAAAAGCAGGCTGAATTGTGACTGATACTAATACCCAAATATAAAAATAATATTTCAGTGCAAGCTCTTGTTTTTAACGGTTTGTTTTCCCTCATTATTTCAGGGAAATCTGGTGCACCATCAGAAGCTTTTTTTCTTTTTTTTTTTGTATTTTCTCCCCATTTTTCCTCTCAACTTTCTGTTATGTGAAACACGTTCTGGGCTGTGCTCACCGCGAGGCCGTTTGGTTTACCGTCAACTGCAGTAATCGCTTTGTGCAGCAGCGTGCGGGTGTGCAAAGGCACAAAAGCGGCGTGAAAATGAGTTCAAACCAATTTGCCTTTTTTTTGGTGTGTAAATGAGAACAGTGAGCATTCAGCATGTTGGCAACGAGATGGGAAAATAAACCCTCGGTTAGCTCCTGTGCCCCGCGCACGGCATCACTGTGGGAGACGAATCCTCGAGGACCAATGGCAACACATTTTGTTTTTTCCTAGATTGCACATATGTTAACGGAGGTTGAGAAGGAGGGCGTTCTTCTGTGGTTCCCAAAAATCCCAGCGCGATGCCGGGAACACTCCGGGGGGAGAGGAAGAGAGGGGGTGGGGGGGAGGGAGGAAGAGGGGTGGGGGGGGAGAGGAAGAGGGGGGGGAGGAGGAGGACACGAGCGGGCCACAGAAGAGGTCAGTGAATTATGTCATCGTGTGTGTGTGTGACTATAGTCACACCCTTCTCCATCTCCGTTTCTGTATCCCAGGCACACGCCACAGATTACATAATGCGTCCCCGCCCCTCTCTGTGCTGCCGTGGAGCAAAACAAAGGCACCCTGCCAGCAGAAACACAGCAACCGAGGCTCATGAGGAGAGAGAGGGCAGAGTGTGTGTGTGTGTGTGTGTGTGTGTGTCTGTCTGTCTTTGACAGAGAGGTATGTGTTTGTGTGTCTGGCTCTATTTACATATGAATGGCCATGTGAACGCCCTCCTACCAAACGGAATCGGGTAGGTTGTGTTTTGCTGGCGGCGACGCAGAGAGGATCCCGTAGCTTCCCTCGCGGGTTGCCACGGCTCGACCTCACAGCTTCCTCAAGCAAACGCCTGTTATTGCAAAACCAATTTCGGATAATAAATGCTTATTTTAGTGGTTAGAAGATTTGGAGGTCAATTTTCTTCTTCTTCTTCTTTTTTTTGCGTGAGCATATGCTTCATTGTTTGCGCAGCCTGACACACATGTCTCGTATTAGACCGCACTGGCAAACCGAGGCGCAAGTGATTACTGCCCAACAAAAATCTTATTAGTGGTTGTGTATGGTGGGAGAACCATGCAGTGGAAGCTATGAGAGATCGGATTGCATTTCTTACATAACCAGCCACAGAGAGGACCCCCCTCTCGCGCTGAATGACACCCTCAAAGTGAAGCTCTGGAGCGGGGAAAAGAACAGGAAACACCCAAATCAGTGGACAGGGACAAGGCAGCGCTGGCCTCAAAAAATGTTCCATGCACGGCGGAGTTATTAAACCAGCAGGGAACGATTACAGGGTCGTTCACGTCGCTCCTCATTATGGCTGTCGGTGGCCCAGGTGGTCTGGGTGGCATTGCACTAACTTTACATACGTTTCACCGAGAGGTCATCGTGCCCTCCGATAATCTGTGCAATTGTCCTGCATGTCCACGCATGATGCTGGTGATGAAAACCAGAGCACGCTGATGAAAACATGGTGACTCGAAGGGGAACACACACTAAAGGACCCACAGATAACTCAACTTTACATTCCGCAGGAAGAGTTACGCTGTCAGTGTGTTTTCGTCAAATCCCGATCCAACCAATACGCTGGGTTTCAGCGGGCTGGAAGAGAGGAAAAGCATGTGAAGCATCCGACTGTCTTCCATAATTCATAAGACGATGAGTCAATGCACTTGAACATGTGGCTGTGATCTCACGTCTTCATCTACGGCTGACGCATCTTGTGGAGCCATCTTTCCCTCCTCCGTCGACCCGCTGAACTCCCTAATAATCCCTCTCCTGGAGCAGCGCCGTTTGATAGCAGAGCTACGAATGTGGGACTGGGACTGGGACTGGGACTGCCGTGGCAGATAAAAACCTGAAATGCAGATCCAGGTTTCGGTCTCAGAAGGGGCCGACTTGTCTTCAGGATACGTGAGGATCGGGCTGCGAGAGGGCCGAAAGCAGGAGGCTACGTCAATTAGGCAGGCGAGGGAGTCGGCCTCCTCCTCGCTGGTCGCCGTCATGACAACCGCAAATCTTTAATGCAACCCCCCCCCCCTTCCCTCTCCTCCCCTCTCTTCCCAGCATCTTCCAGCCCACTCCTCTTTCTGCGCTGTCGACTGGGAAATGTGATTATTTGCGCCCGGAGCGGCCACAGTGACGTCACCGCACAGGAATCGTGCGCGCTCTTCAATCCCGACGCCCACCTGATGTTAATTCACAGCCCGTCAGCTGTGGCCGGGTGTGGGTGGAGGGTGGGGGGTAGGGGGTGGGGGGTGGGGGGCACTCAGTGGGAGGGGAAGCCCATCTCAACTCCATTAAAGCGTCTGACAGACAATTATCAGTGAAGACGTGGCCGCGGACACAAACACATGCTAATGAGCTGGAGCGCCGGCTCGCCTCGAAATGGAAAATGGGCCCAATAAACCGAACTTCTGTGAGGAGCTCGACCCCCCCGCCTGTCTAATGAATAACAGCGTTACATTACAGCAAAGTGGCAACCTCCACCCACACGGAGCAGCCACGGCACAACTGCACCGGACCCCCTCCCCCATTGCCCCCTTCTGTCTGTTGGCCAACAAATAACCACCAGCCTCCACACGGCCTCCACCCAGCCCGGCCCCCCCACCCTCCTCCATCACTGCCAGCCTGCAACACATTCATATTTTGCTCGACAGCATGCCCTGCTGGGCCTCCACTTGCCAAATGGCGGGCATCAATGGCAGCTTTTCACAGAGTCCATATGCACGTTCACGTCTCTCAGACGGACCCCGCGGCTCGGCTTCAGCTCTCCCCGTATGAAGGATATATGTTGGGGGGGTGGGGACGAGTTGTCTTTCAAAATAAACTGCATCTGTGAGGGTTTTGGTGTCATCAGTAAGCGTGACACCACACCAGTATGCCAGCGGCAAGCCCGAGCCACGCCAGTGGGCAGGCGTCCACGAGCGATCACGACGCGGACGCAAAAAGAAATAGCTTTATCTCGCCGTACTTTCTGTTTCAGGACAAAGCGGCAGAGAGAGAGTTAACAGGTTGAAGTCGTGCGCCCGTTGGTGTGAAGAAAACTTTAGATTCAACACAACATACAGCGATAGCAGGTTCAACGTCTGGCTGCACCGCCAGCTGGATGTGGAGCCGCACGATGTGGAGAAGCACACGAATGCAGTGTTTGGAGAGGAGGAGGAGGAGGAGGAGGAGGAGGAGGAGAAGGAGAAGGAGGAGAAGGAGGAGGAGGAGAAGGAGAAGGAGGAGAAGGAGAAGGAGATGATGCCTCAGCAGGCTGAAGATGACGAGATGGGAGTCGGCAGCTTCCCCCTTCTTCCCCCGTCACTGTGCGCGAGGGAGATGGAGATTATGTAACTCGAGCACCTCCACCAGCACGCCGTGCACGTCCTGGCCTCACACGAGCACACGCACACGCCTCACACGCACACGCCTCACACGAGCACACGCCTCACACGCATACGCCTCACACGCATACGCCTCACACGCATACGCCTCACACGCACACGCCTCACACGCACACGCCTCACACGCACACGCCTCACACGCACACGCCTCACACGCACACGCCTCACACGCATACGCACACGCCTCACACGAGCACACGCCTCACACACACACGCCTCACACGCCCTCCTCAGCAGACGGAGGCCTGAACGTACAGCTGAGACGATGAGTCGATTAATGAGCACCTACTTTGATATTTCATAAATGGTTTGAGTCGTTGTAGAAGAAGAAGCCGACCGCTTCTCGCTGCAGTGAACTGAATATCTTTGTGTTTCGGTCGGATACAAATGACCTTGAGGGTGACCTTGCTCAAACTGTCTTCTGATATTGTGTCGCCCGGCAGATTAATGGATAATAAAAACAAATGTTAATTGCAGCCCTAGTTAATAACCTTAAAATTAATCTGCAACAATTGTGACATCAATCATTATTATTAATTAAAAGAAATCCAATACTATAGTTTTGTTCTGTATCATAATTAGTTGAATAACTGTTGCTCAGACAAAACAAGAAGTATGAAGACAAGAATACATTTTCTCGCCCAACTAATGAATTAATCAGATTTACTCAGATGAATCATTTAAAAGAGATATGTAAACGGAACAGAACCGGTAGTCAGACAGTGAGTGGCTGAAGACTCAACATTAGAGCAGATATGATTCGTCAGGTAATTGTGGTCACTTAAACAACATCAACAGTTTTGTTGTTGATTGATGGTAAAAGTTATTCATCATCCTCTCACACGTGAAGACTTCCTGCTGCTCTTCATCTCCTGGCAGTAAACAAGTCATCTGAAGATGTCATGTTGAGCTCCGGGAACTTGTGAGGGGCATTTTATAGACCAAACAATCTATTAATTATAGTATAGGCTTCTTCTGTATAATTACATCAGTATCACTCACTAAAAAAAAAACTAAAAAAAACAGGCTTCATCTGACAATAACTATTATTAAACCTCTCCTCCGATAATAATCACAACAGCTGGGCGATGCATGAGCTCTGCAGAATTCTTTGTCACCTTTCAAGGGAAGTGTGTTGATCTTATCTCAGCCTCTTTTCTTTTTTCCCTTTCCTGCGGCCTGCGGGAGGAGACGCAGCATTTCTGCAGCCCTCAGCAGCTGACCAATGCAATAAGCAGCCATAAGGGTCAGTCAGCATCTGACACATCCTCCATCGCCATGGACACGCCCGCACGGAGAGGCGGCCTCGAGGGGAGACAACCGGGTCTGAAAGCGGAGACCAGACGGAGAGACTCACAAGTGTTACAGGAAGGGCTCCCAGACGATGATGCGGAGCAGAGGAATCCCCCCCCCCCGTACCGAGAGAGCCCCATTACCCTGCAGTCCATCATCATCAGCTGGCTGAGAGGGGAGCGCAAAGTGACTCCCCCTCCTCCCCCCCTTGCCTCACATTAGCCGGACTGAGAGCCGGAGTGGCTCGCTCTATCAAACGTAACCGACAGGAAAACCCCGGAGAGAGAGAGAGAGAGAGAGAGAGAGAGAGAGAGAGAGAGAGAGAGAGAGAGAGAGAGAGAGAAGATGAAAGACGGAGACCGAGGAGACGGGTGTGGAGGCACAGGGAGCCCGGCCATCGGGACGACCCGGAATACCCCTCGTAGTGGTGCACTACGGTGCTTCCACGAGGAAATGGTCAAACTAATTCATCGTTGCACTCTGTTCACGTCAGCCTCCTGGTTGTAGCTTTCCGACTGCGATAAGACCCCCCCCGCCCCCCCCACACACACACACACACACACACCCCCACACACACAGCCAAAATGGCCTCACACGGGTTTGTTTGTAGCTTGTTGATGGACAGCTTCCAGACAGGTGAAGCAACAAGAAGAAGTTCATTGAGGCTACATTCAGATGAGGTGACTCAAAGGTTGGGAAAGTATTTTTAGACATTAGTCATTTGTCAGGAAACACTCCAAATGTTTGCTGGTTCCAGTTTTTGGATAAAATGTTGACAAAATAATGAAAAATCATGGGTTTCATAATTTCTTTAAGTCCAAAGAGATGTCTTTCTTTTGTCTGATCAACATTCCAAAAAACAACCACATATTATATTCAGCTTGAGAGATTGAAATCAGCAGATGTTTAGCATGTTTGCTTGACGAGTCGCTTGAAACAATTAATCGATTTCCAAAATAGCCGTCAGGCTTCAGGGACGGTCCTTGGTCCTTGGAGGAGTCAGACAAAGCTCATTTTTGATGAATTATTAATTATCAATGATGGACATTTACTCTTTTGAATTTTTAATTTCAAAGATAAATCATTTACCAAGGGATGTTTTATGAAGTCTGGCCTAATTTTTTTTTTTTTACGTATATAAAAGACATAACAGAATGAAATATTCCTATATTGTCGATTATCGTTTTGGAATATAACATTTCAAAGTGCATTTCATTGACATTCTTCTGGAGCTCCTTGTGCTCAGACTTTTCACAATTAAGAAAATGAAGAACAGAAATAGAAAGGTGGTGATGTTTCAGTGAGGTACGCAGGTATTGTCCTTCAGAGCAACGAGGCAACAGGAAGAGGAAGAGGAGGGTTTGGTGTGTCTAAAACAAACCTAAAACAAAGCATTCCAGCAAGTCCTGCCCTCTCTGCAGCCTGCAGATCAGCTGCTGACTGCTGAGCATCAAGGGGGAGGGGTGGGGGGAGGAGGGGGAGGGGTGGGGGGAGGAGGGGGAGGAGTGGGCGGTCGATCCTCCCTCAACTGGTGGAGATGTTGAATGAGAATGACGGAGCCAGGGCAGGTACGAGTTTAAAACAAAGTACAGGAAACACACACACACACACACACACACACACACACACACACACACACACACACACACACACACACACACACACACACACACAACTAGAGCTTCAGGCAGGCAAACTTAATAATGCATGTCTATATAAAAAAAAAAAGAAAAAAGGAAGAAATGCTGATCTTGTACACAAACGCACACAAGATGTTCAGCTCGAAGCAGAAATGTGGATTTACTTGTTCCAGGTGCCCGTCCCGTTTTCTAAAAATAATAACCGCACTTATTAGAGGACACGTACTCATTACCGCTTCCCTCGTAATACTTCCGGACGAGGCTGCAAACGCAAACAAATGAAATGTTGATCACACGCATACACACGCACACAGAGACACACAGAGACAGACAAAGACAGTGATTCGGTAACTGTACAGCGCTGCTGCCCCCGCAGGACTCTGTAGGTGGAAGAAGCAGCAGACTGGAGGCCACTGATTATTGGGACTGCGTGGGCACCCTTGTGAAAAATTGATATGACGAGAACTCGGCTGGGTGGGTAGAAAAGTGCGCGCGTGTGTGTGTGTGTGTGGGGGTTAATGGTGCAGGCGGGGAGGAACACACCCACCCACCCACCCACCCACACACACACACACTTTACCCCCCCCCCCCAAAAAATGAAATCTGCCGGCACCAAAATAGAGAAGAAAGGCCGACTCCGAACACGATGCAGGGAGCAGCCAGGAAGACTAAAGAATGAGTTCCTTCCCTCGCAGTCACATCACAACGATGAGAAGCAGGTTTCATTCAGCTGCCCAGAACAGTCTGCAACCACTGTCTTTATCAACTGATCTCTTTAGTCTTTTATCAATTAATTAATGAACCTGGAAGGGCACTAAATCAGCCTGAAGGCTCCGCTGATTATTAAAAAGATATTACAGCGGGAAGAAAACATTTATACGACATATAATTCCTCCAATAAGTTTGTTCTCTTCTTACAAATTACTGGGGTACTGTGTTTTCTAGCCTTTTACTGATAATTCAAAGACATAAAGGGAGTATCCCTCTTAAGTTAAACTTGTCATAATTGGGCAAAATATGCATTATGAGGCTTGTTGCCCAAAAGTTTGGGAAACACTGATTTATTCACCAAAAATGCCAAACACAATTACACAATTTACACAATCCAAAGTGAGGTCTTCAAAGTGTTTCAGTTTTTTAAACTCCCAAAAACACAAGGATATTCAGTAAACTATCATATTGAACAGAGTGAAGCAGTATTCAGATCCTTTACTTAAGTAAAAGTACCAATACCACATTGGCAAAATACTCTATTACATGTAAAAGTTCCGCATTTTAAAGTAAAAGTACATAACACTGGTGAGTGTTGTATTATTAGAATGCATTCATATTTGAGCAGCATTTCACAGTCATTTATAAATATGTGATATGGGGCTGCAAGTATTGTCATTATAGATTCATCTGGAGATCAATCCATACATTCTTTGAAGGTATGACATCATTTTGAAAATAATGACAAATGCCCCTGAAGGATTTAATTGACTGCGATTGAAGACGAAGGAAAGCAGTAAATTGTAACATTTGAAGAGATATCAGTTATTAGTGGGGTGGACGTGGAGAGTAGAGGTAAAGGTAAAGTACTGGTTACTGTTTCAGATGAGACAGGAAAACATTGATATTCAGCCTGTACATAAACGCCCACTTTTTTTATTTCTGTCTTTCGGAAGCAAACAAAATAAGTAGTAAAGGGGAAGTAAAACAAGCTGCATGTCAAACTTCATCCAGTCAGCGTGTCGACTTCCCCTCTGGGGGCAAGGAGCTGTGACACAGAACTAACCCAGCTCAGACTGGTGGCCGGTCTGTGGACGGGCCTCATGGGACGCCAAGCACCTTGCATTTTTATTTCAGAGCGAAAAACTCAAATTTGCACAAATACTCTGAGCGTCAGCCGAAGAAGATGGAGGCGGAGGAGGAGGAGGAGGAGGAGGAGGAGGAGGAGGAGGAGGAGGAGAAGGAGGAGGAGGAGGAGGAGGAGGAGGAGAAGGAGGAGAAAGAGGAGGAAGAGAAGGAGGAAAAGGAGGAGGAGGAGGAGGAGGAGGAGGAGGGGGAGGAGAAGGAGGAGAAAGAGGAGGAAGAGAAGGAGG